>BLSH010480868.1:565938-580741 GCA_018402905.1 Glandirana rugosa
GCAGTTTAGGCGCGGTTAGCGCCGCCTGAGAGGGCGTCTTTCTGTTGGGTACATTTGTTATGGTTTGCCCACCCCTCTTGATTGGCACAGCTTTGGGACGTCCCCATGTGTCATAAGAAGGCTGCGTCTGTCAGTGAACGGAAGAGAAAAATTGATTTTTTGTATAACTTACCGTAAAATCCTTTTCTCTGAGTTCACTGACAGACGCAGCACCCACCCCTCTGTGTTGGTTTTGTACAGCTTGTTACGAACTGATGTGCTATGCAGAGCAGGGGGATTATATGCTGAGGTGAGGACGGCCCCCTGGGAGGGGCCAACCTACGCTTTTGTTTGTTTTTGCCTAGTCTACTCCTAGTAGGATGAGCATAACCCCATGTGTCATAAGAAGGCTGCGTCTGTCAGTGAACTCAGAGAAAAGGATTTTACGGTAAGTTATACAAAAAATCCATTTTTACTCGTTTGGTGTTTTGACCTCAGGGTCAGAACCACATGACACCATTTTCATTTGCACCCCCAGGTTTTGCTTCACGTTCTATTTATTTTCATCCGCAATGTTCACTTCACCTATCCTAATTTATTTTTGATTAACTCTAAGCACCACATTTTTTCATTTTCATTAAATTTTTCCAAATTTTTTGTTTATTTTTTTCTGTTCCGTCTTCCTATTTTCACGTGATATACATCCATTCATTTGCTGCACTCCATCCACGTTTCACAACTGCCACCGAGGGGTTGCTACATATACCTTCTCTGGTTACAGTCCTTTTGCTCCCGCGACCACGTGACGGGTATACATCACGACGTCGTGAGGCGTCACTTTCCATTCATTGGAGTAACACGGCTGACGGCAGAGTCTCTTCTGTGGGTGGTGCCAGGTCGCCGTTTACATTACGGCACATTTTATTTAGGCCGGATATACGTCACGACGTCGTGAGGCGGCACTTCCCGTTCATTGGCTGAATACGGCTGACGACTGCGCCTCTTCTGTGGGCTGTGCCAAGTCGCCGTTTACATTACGTACTTATTATATTTATTAGTTTTATTTTATACCATTTAGACCTCAGAATTTTTTTTCACAGTATATTAGCACATTCATCATCCTCCTTTTATGAAACATGGTGGTTATTCATTTTTTATCCTCACATTATAATGAGGCTTGAACACCACTTCCTGTCCATCAAGGAAATCCGATAGAGGCGTGGAACGCATGCTGTAGACGCCATCTTGACTAATAGGGAAGACTTCAGATTTTTGTCCCCCCTGGTGGGTGGTTCTTGTTGTAATTCAGTTGGTTATATATATGAGCAGCGACAGAGTGGGGGGGGGGGGCCACACCCCAGATGACGACCGTTGGAGTCGAAACGCGTAGGATCTGGTTCCCCTTCTGTCACTGATATATTACTTGAAGAGCTCATTACATTCGATTTTGTGTAAGTGTTTCTAACCTTTTACAAAATAAACCGTCAAAACGTTATTACGCTATGGTGGGTCTCTCTTTTCTCCCCCTCTACATGTGAGCCCCCCAGCATGGCTTTGTAGTTCAACCCCTATTGGAGGGACCATTACCATTCCCAGGAGAGGTGGCACATTGATGGTGGACCCACTCAGGCGACATGTGGACCCCTTAGAGGACGGCTGGTCTAAGGATCTCTTCCGCCTTATTTTTACCAGGTTCTGGTGAGCGCATATGCCTAAAGTTTTTAGAGGATTTGCATTTCTATACACAGTACTCCACCCTGTGAAATCACAGCTATGAATTTTTTGACGAACTTTTAATATTCATTATTTATCTCATTCACTATTAAGAATATTTATTGGACATTGTTTTTATTCATCACTGGCGCTGCTATTTGTTGCTATATGGTTTATACAAACTGGTCTTTTTGTTGTGTGGGCTGCCATTTTTGTTCAATTTCTTTGGGGGAGCGCGGTATACCTACCTTTTATTTCATTATCCTGACCAGACATCATATGACATCCGGATAACCCGTGATCGCGCATCGAGACGATCGGTGGTGCGGTGTGTCAGTCTGACACGCCGCTTTACCAATCTTGGTAAAGAACCTCCGTCGGAAACTCTTTACCACATGATCAGCCGTGACTAATCATGGCTTATAACAGTGTAAACAGTAAGAGCCGTATTTCGGCTTTTCCTCTACTTGCGTCTGCAGACGCGAGTAAAGGAGAGCAGATTGGCGGCTCTCCAGACGGGGGTCTGCGCTGATTGTTTATCAGTGCAGCCCCCCCCCCCGTGGATCGCCACCCAGGACCACCAAGGATGCCACCCACTCTGTACTATAGGGAATGCACTCAGTGCCATCCCTGATGCCTACCAGTGCCAGCTATCAGTGCTGCCTACCAGTACCACCTATCAGTGCTGCATATCAGTGGCACCTATCAGCGCCCTTCAGTGCTGCTCATCAGTGCTGCATATACATGCCTCATTATGAGTGCCACCTCATCAGTGCTGCCATTTCAGCGCCAATCAGTACTTAACAGTGCCCATCAGTGGAGCCTCATCAGTGCCCATCAGTGAAGGAGAATACATACTTATTTACAAAGTTTTGTGACAGAAACAAACTATTTATTTTTTTTTTTTTTCAAATTTTCAGTGTTTTTTTCTTTGTAGCGCAAAAAATAAAAAAATGCAGAGGTGATCAAATACCACCAAAAGAAAGCTCTATTTGTGGGAAAAAAATGATAACAATTTTGTTGGGGTACTCGTCGCACAACCGTGCAATTGTCATTCAAAATGTGACGGCACCGAAAGCTGAAAATTGGTCTGGGCAGGAAGGGGGGTAAGTGCCTGGTATTGAAGGGGTTGAAATTGCACACACTCGTGGAATGGCACCAAACTTTGGTACTTAGAAATCTTCCTAGGCGACGCATTAAACATTTTTACAGGTTACCTGTTTAAAGTTGCAGAGGAGGTCTTGGGCAAGAACTGTTGCTCTCGCTCTGATGTTCGCGGCAATACCTCACATGTGTTGGTTTGAATGCCATTTACATATGTGGGTGTGACGTACGTATGCGTTCGCTTCTGTGCGTTGACGGGGGCGTTTAAAAAAAAAAAAAAAAATTATTATTTTGTTTGAATTTTTTTTATTTTTACATTGTCTCTTAGTTTTTTTTTTTTGATCACTTTTATTCCTATTACAAGGAATGCAAACATAACTTGTAATAGGAATAGTGCATGACAGGTCCTCATTGTGAAGAGATGTGGGGTCTAGAAGACCTCTTATCTCTCCTCCAGCAGGAAAGACCGGGATCAACAGGAAAAAAAAACAGCTTGACCTTCCCAGCCGAGTCTCCGGCAATGTTTACTTCCACCGGCCGGATGTGACATCACGTCGCACCTGGGCCTCCGAAGGTCATAGAGAGTGCCGGGGTCCATCTGGTCACCGGAAATCTCTATGCTCCTCTTCCAGCACCAGTGGATTCCTTCTCTGGATCGCACGGGCGAGCCGGTAGAAGCACCGGGGGGAGGGCATCCCCTCCTGCCACAAGTAAGAACGATCAAGCAGCTGAACTTTGATTGTTATTATGGTGCAGGGAATCGCCGGCTGAAAAATATGACATCTGAATGATGCCTGCAGCTGCAGGCATCATTCAGATATCCCCACTCAAAGTCCAGGATGTCATATGACGTACCTTGGGAGGGAGGTGGTTAATAGGTTTATTTTATTTTTTTGTTCCATAAAGTTTATTTAACAATAATTCAAAACATAGTGGTGCAAGTTCAAACGGTGACAATGCAATGCCAGAGAAGATAAAATAGAGAAATGTGCAATTAGGATTCAACTCGTAATATTCACTACATGTTTTAGGAACATCGTATCACAGAACACATCGGTAAGAGCTGAAGCCAGTAATTCAATATTGCAAAACATTTTTTTTTAAAATGAACAAACTAACAAAGCTGTTTACAACTATAGATTTGTAGATGGGTAAGCAGTTCGTGAGACAGAATCCATGGTAATGGTTAGTCTGCTTGCTTGTTTTTTTGAAAAATTCTATTAGCTTCCTGGCTTGGAAGAATACAATAGTGAGAAGAGTTCCTATGGCTGTGCTAGGGACTAGATCATCCACAAGTCCCCTAGTAGACAGTGCTTCACTGAGAGAGTCAAAGGTATCGAAGTCATATCCTTGATGCATGCCAAAATACCCTCCCAATACCTTACTATGGCCAGGCACTCCCAGAAAACATGCATGAAGTCAGCCCCCTCCGTCGAGCATCTCCAACAGGAATAGCCAGTGGAGCCAAAAATCCTAGCAATCCTTGCTGGAGTCAAGTATTTGCGGTGCAGGAATTTATAGTGTAAGAGTTGGTCGCCGGCTGAAATCAATCTGGTTAATTGTGTATCCAACATATCCTCCCAATCCTCATTGTCTAAACCGGGGACTACAGTCTCACATTTGGATCTACATTTACTCAACAAAAGATTTGTTTCTGGGAACAAAAATGTATAAATGGTAGACAAAGTTTTAGCCAAGTCATCATCTCGCAACAAGGACTCCAGATCCAACACCAAAGGAGCAGATTCAGACCACCCAAACTGTGATTGATGTGCATGCCTCAGCTGCAAGTACCTCAAAAAATGGGAATTGGGTAAGTTATATAGAGGTTTCAGTTCGTCAAATTGCCTCAGCTGGCTATTTGCAGAAACATCTGTAATATCACGTTCGGGACACACAAAACTTGCAACCATATTGTCAAACGTACGCAATGATGGTTTCAGCTTTAATAAGTCACCCTCTAACTTCTCCCCCCCCCCCCCCCCCTCCTGTCAGGTTTGGAACTCCGGGGTCACCTGGCAAGGTCCCAAGAGGTCTGGCTGTGTTTGCCAGGCCTGATCATAAACAAATTATATCCATTAAAGTGGTTGTCAACCTGTGACAACCACTTTAACCTACAGGTAATCCTAGAATAAGGCTTACCTGTAGGTGCATTGCATATCTCCCAAACCTGTACGGTTCAGGAGATATGCAGTGTTTTGCATGTGCCCACAAGAAGCAGCCTCCGTGCCGTTTCTCCACTGACCCCGTGCCGTGACTGGCGGCTCCCGCGCGCATGCGCGGTAGTGAAGTCACGTGACTCCGGCCAGTCACAGCGCCAGAGTCGTGGCCCCGGAAGGAAAAGGGGCTGAAGATGAACGTGGCCTGGAACGGGGACATCGCTGGATGCCACAGGCTTCGTTTCCAGGTAAGTGGCACATAATAGGCTACTATGCGATGCATAGTAGTAGCCCATTATGCTTCTACTTTACAGGGGAACATAGAGGAAGTAAACCCAATCTGGGTTTACTTCCTCTTTAAGAGAGAGAACTGGAGATAGATGAGTGTCGTAACTGAGAGGAATTCAGGCTGCTGTGACCTTCCCAGAGACCCCTAATTAATTGAAACCGTAGAAATTTACCCATGTTAATAACTACAGATAGGAACGTGTCATCTTAACAAAAAGTACATATTTGAATGCGGAATTGGACCCGGAACAAATGGAGTCCAAACTTTGTTACGTCCAGTCATATGGGGGACCCCTGGTCATTTCTGTCCCCCCAGGGTAATGAAATAGTGACAAATCTGTTGTGTTTGGACTTATTTAAATGCAACTTTTCATGCTGAGCTCGAATTCCTTAATGTTGGGCCTGCACTGTGACCATATCCTGAGATATGATTTTAATACAGCAAATTGCATATCTGAAAGGGTTGTTATTCCACAGTCCGCCCCGGACAGCCCACGGGCCCTCCTTACCCATGTGATATGGCTCCACCCCTTTGCTTCCAGAGAAAAGGGAATAGACTGAACAGTGCTCAGTTCTCTTTTATCTGCACCAATTTTGACCTTTTCATTATTAAACCTTATTCTGAAAAGTGTTACTCTTGTCCCTAAAGCTCTCAATGCAAGCTATAACGAACCTGTTCCTTTGAAGAGTGCTACTGTTTAGGATAAATCATCTGAATATTCCTGTCTGTGGTGACAGCGTGTGTTACAGGTGATTATTCCAAAATCATAAGTGGTATTGCTAAACGCTCGGGTCCTCTGGCCCGATATCCAGAGGTGGTGGTAGTGAAAGGGTTAATTGCTTGAATTAGCCCGGTAACAATCGCTCTGAAGTGGCTGGCACTTAGACAGTGCTTCCGCAAGCGGGAAAATCTTTGTGTTGGAAGCAGCTGAGAGTGGTATTGTTCCGTTAGTGACAAACGCGGTGTGAGATCAGGGGGTTCTCTGTCACCAGTTAGTGAGGATGGCAGTGATCTGATACCCACGTTCGTCACAACATCCCTCAACTTTTTAACTCCAAACTTGGTCCACACATAAGGATCCTCCATGCTAAAAAAAAAATGAGGGAGAAATGGATTCCTCCATTATGGGGTATGTGGCGAAAAAGGGAAGGGACCTACAAATTCCCTCCCGAGTCAACGCTCACACCTTGAGTACTGATTTCATCGGAGTCGTCAGGTTATATGGAGACCTCGTTCCCCTATACACCAAGGAGGCCAGGGCTTCATAAGAATCTACCACTGCCGCCTCCAGGGCGACAGCAGCATCATCATATGGTCCAGTAAGCCATCTATTTACCATTACCAGTTGCCCCGCTAAAAATATTTATAAAAGTTTGGGGCTGCTTGACCTCCCTCCTTCCAAGGCTGTTGCAGTATGCTAACAGCCTAGCCGCTCGTCCCTGCCATATAAACTGACATCAACCCGTGAAGTGATTTGAAAATGTATTTGGGGATCCATACAGATGAGTTTCTAATTTTACGTTTGAATATATTGATGACTGGAGTCACATTGAGCCTAATAAAGTCAGATTCCGAAGATGAAATAACTATACCCAAATACTTACCTTCCGTCACCACCTGCAGGGGGAGGGAAGCACAAGACATGACATTTGCTAGCTTACCCAGATAGAGAATTGTGGATTTATTCCAATTGACTCTCAAACCAGAGAATGAGGCAACATGATCTAGGATGGAAAGAGCCTGAGGAACCGAGGCGGCCGGTTCCTGTAAAAACAGAACCATATCAGTGTAGAGAGCCATTTTTTCTACAAAGGGTCCCACCTGGATACCTTTAAACATAGGGGATCTATGCAAGGCACAGGCAACTGGCTCCATTATGAGGGCAAAAAGCCCAGGTGACAGTGAACACCCTTGCCTGGTCCCTCGACATACAGGGAAGGTCTTGAATAATCCACCATTCAATTTAATTGCTGCAGTAGGGTGATCATATAAAATCCCAATCCAGGTCAGGAAGTTGTCACCAAATCCCATGTTCTGAAGCACTTTGAGCATGTACCCCCAGTCCACTGAGTCGAGCGCCTTTTCAAAGTCTAAAAATACTAGCACCCTGAGGGCGTCAGCTGGACCAGGGGTGAAGGGAAGACTAAATAATGAAGAACCTAGAGGCAATCATTTTGGGAAGACTTTTTAGATCCATATTTAAAAGAGCAATGGGTCGGTAAGAGGGTCTGTTCCCGGCTTGGCTAACAATACCACATTTGCTTCATAAATGGAGGGAGGAAGCGACTTAGTACTTAAACGTGAATTATATAACTTTAGTAACCATGGGGTAAGCTGCTCTCTGTAAGATCGGTACCACTCCACTGGAAGCCCATCAGGGCCAGGGGACTTACCCTGTGGAAAGGACCCTATAGCCAACTGCAACTCCTCTTTTGTAAAGGGAGCATCCAGCATCTGCCTGGTCTCATCTGTCAAAACAGGAAGATTAAGTCCCTCCAGGAAGGAGACCAGAGCTTCACCATCATAAGGTGGAATGGAATCATACAGGGATTTATAAGATTCTACAAAAGCCTGCATCACCTCCTCTTTTGTGGTTCTAAGCTTACCAGTATGATCATATACACAAGGCACCGCAGTTGGGGTATAGTCCTCTGCTGTGAGCATTGCTGATAGCTTTCCATTTTTGTCGCCAGCCTCAAATAAGTCCTCAGCCCGCTTCTGCGTTTCACATTGGGACAGGTTACAAAAATGTAGGTTCACCTCTCCTTGCTTGCCGAGATCCTGCAATGTCTCGGGAGTAGGAGTTGCCGCCTGTGCAGAGGCGCAGGCAATCTCCACCCCCTGAAGCGTAGAGGTTTCACTATTTTTCGATTGTCTAGCCGTCTTGATGGCGAAAATATATTCACCCCTGATGACCGCTTTGAAGGAATCTCATACCAGTTGTTAAAAGGCAAGAAGTTATTAACTTGGTTTGTCACCATTTGTTCTGTCACCCAAACCCAGAGCAAGTCGCCAGGATCGGGTACCCCCAGCAGTGGAGAAATTTAAACTAACCTGTAGGGGGGTGTGATCTGAGACTCCGCCAACCAGATACTTCACCCCAGACAGCAGGGGTAAGAGATCTAGGCCGGCAAAGGCCAGATTAATTTGAGAAGAGGTGTGGAAGACATGCAACAAGTATTGCTTAGTACTTGGGTTTTTCCATCGCCATAGTTCCTGAAAGCCTGCCCAAACCCTGGACGGGTTAATGGTATCCAGGGAATAGTCCAACACACAGTTGAAGTCTCCCATAATCAGAATTACTCTTACGTTCACTGACAGACGCAGCCCTTCATTAGACAAGTGGGGTTTATGCTCATGTCACTAGGAGTAGACTAGGCAAAATAAAACAAAAGCATAGGTTGGCCCCTCCCAGGGGGCCGTCCTCACCTTAGTATATAACCCCCTGCTAGACAATAGCATATCAGTTTTTATTGCCTAGTCTAGTGCAAGGAGATAGGGGAGAGATGAACTGCACCTCCGGCTCCACTCAGATGGGCAATCACCTCTCAATGGACATGGAAGCTATTGAGAGACATGCTGTTACAAGCTTAGGCACCGTGAGCTGTACGAGCTGTAACAGCATGTCTCTCAATAGCTTCCATGTCCATTGAGAGGTGATTGCCCATCTGAGTGGAGCCAGAGGTGCAGTTCAGCTCTCCCCTGTTAAAAGCTTGCAGAGGCTATCTGCTGGTGGATTTGGTTTACCTAGAGATAGGTAGACAATGGCATTCTTGTAAGAGTACCCGATTCACACGGAGATTGGTGATATTACACTAGCCATATAAACTTTCACACCTGGTGGATGAAGTTTCTTCTATCAATTACACCTGTGGATAATATATTGGACTTTTTTGCTGACTTTATTTATTTATTTTTGCACTATACAGTTGGTTTATTGCACTTCCCTATATGGATTTTTTTTCTGCACTTTATAAGATTGTTTGTATATTATGATTAGTTTGTTTTTATAATTTATTCAGCATTTGTATTCATATATATGATCTTTTAAGCATTTGCACTTTAATCAATATTCACTCAAGGATTGGCTGCGCAGTTTTTTCTCCTTTAATTTGCATCTATGGCAGGGATACCTGCGGAGCAGCAATCCACGCTGGGGTCCCTGGTGTCCTTGGAACAGCTGAGGGCTGTATTTGGTGAATTTTTTCCCCGGGCGGGTTCGGTCCCGACTCCGAGAGGTCCCAAGAAACGCTCCCCCCCCCCCCCCGTCATTCTTCCGGGGAGGATTCGGAACCAGAGAGTGCCTCGGTGTTCACGGGAACTCCCGTGGGAGCTATCAGAGGATGAACTGATACCCTCAGACGGTGAGGATGATCAGGGGGCTTCATTATCACGCAACAAAATGATATTCGCGAGTCCATGCGGCTTGACCAAGCAGGGGAGTCGCATGAAGCCGCATATATTTGTGGGTCGCTTAAGCCCCCCAGGTCCCAGGGCCTACCCTTATGATCAGGTTTTTGAGCAGGCGGTGTTCAAGGAATGGCTGCAGCTGCAAAATTCCTTTGCTTTGCCCAAAAGCTTTGCTGTTCGTTATCCCTTTGAGGATAGTTTCACTAAGAGGTGGGCTTCCCCAGCAGTGGACCCACCGGTGGCCCGTCTGAATAAGGCAGCGACCATTCCTTTGAAGGGGTCTCCGTCCTTTAAAGAGGCGGCCGATTGCCACATGGAGTCAGTGTCTAAGGCACTGTTCTTGTTGGCTGGGTCAGCCATGCGGCCAGCTCTGGCAGCTGCTATGGTGGCGCAATCTCTTGTCGAGTGCGCTGCCACATTACACTCTGGTTTGACTTGTGAGTGTGTGCAGGCTGAGGTGCAACGGGCACAACACGTGGAAGAGGGTCTTCGCTGCCTATGCGATACTGCATTGGACCTACTTCCCATACTGTCAAAAATGGCTGTTTTTGCAATTGTTATCAGGCGGGTGCTGTGGCTCCGCTCTTGGTCAGGCGACCAGGCATCGAAGAAAGCTCTTACAGATCTCCCCTTTCAGGGAGGGCGTCTGTTTGGCCCACAGTTGGATGAAATCATTAAGGATTTCACGGGAGGGAAGAGTACTTTCAAAACGGCGGGATTTTCGCCGTAGGCAGGGCCCTGTTTCTTCAGGCCAGAAGAAGGTTTTTTTCGTGAGCGTTTCCTGCGTTTCACAGTGGGGGATCTGCATTACCAGTTTGTGGCACTTCCCTTCAGTCTGGCTTCGGTTCACCAAGGTGGTGGCCCCGATGCTGGCGCTGTTGAGACAGAGGTATCGCGGTGGTAGCATACCTCGACGATTTACTCCTGAGAGCAGAGTCGGCTGCAGCTCTGGAGGAGAACGTGATAATCCCGGTGTCCACGTTAAAAGATTTCGGTTGGCTGATCAACCTGCAGAGGTCAGCAATGACTCCATCCTGTCTTCTTGAATACCTGGGTCTGATTCTGGACACATTGCAGGCAAGGGTGTTTTTACCGCCGAACAAGCTCCTGACACTACAGGCAGAAGTGCGAACCCTGTTATCACGCCCGTGGTCCTCCTTACGGTTCTGTATGCGAGTGTTGGGGCTCATGGTGTCGTCTTTCGAAGAGATACCTTACGCCCAGAATCACACTCGGCTCCTGCAGAAGGCGATTTTGTCGCAATGGGACAAATCTCCCCTATCCCTAGACAGGCTGATCAGGTTGGATCATCAGTCCCGGGGATCCTTGATTTGGTGGATTCGGGCTCCAGCCCTAAAATTGGGAAAATGTTTTCTCCCCCTCAATTGGTCGATAGTAACGACGGATGCCAGTCTATCGGGCCGGGGAGGGGTCCTGGGTCAGTTCTCTGCCCAGGGTCGTTGGTCAGCTCAGGAATCTTGCCTTCCGATAAATGTGCTGGAATTGAGAGCGATCAGACTTTCTCCTATCGTTCACTGACAGACGCAGCTCTTCATTACGTGTGGTTTTATGCTGGTCTCACTAGGAGTTAACTAGGCAGGGAAAAGGAACAGCTGGCCCCTCCCATGGGGGCTGTCCTCTCTTCCCACATAAAACCCCCTCATCGCATAGCTCTTCAGTCTAAATGCCTAGTTTGCAAGGAGTTTACCTGGCTTCCCTTCAGGGGAATTGCGGTCCTGTTTGTGAGCGTTTTTTATTCAATTTTCTTTTACTTTTATTTTTATTTGTCTTCTATCAAGCAATTGATCTGCTATCAAGAAGCCGGTCGGGGCACAGAGAGTCCATGGGCTCTGTACTTTCCCGGACCTGGCCGAACGATGCTGGCCAGTCCCGCCGTATGTGGACCCGCTGCATCGTGCCCGTTCCGTGCGGGCGGCCTGGGGTGATTTCCCCCCCCCCCCCCTTACGCCCAGCCCCTGATGCGATTCGGGAAGGGCGACTTCTGGCCTGCAGCATACCGTCCAAGCAGGGGCGGAAGGTCTGCGACTGGGTGGCTACCCATGGCGTTGTCCGGAGTGGTGAGTGAGCGCGTGGAGCCCTGTTCACCCCCTGCACACCCCCCCCCCCGCACCACACCCGATCGTCTATCGCCATTCGGTCGTTTTTCGCCGACATTTTGCGGAGGACCGCCGCCATTTTGCCGTAGCCGCAGACATATTGGGCCTATGGGGCTTTCCCTCTAGCGCTCAGAGCGGCCATTTGCGGTGCTGCACGTTCCCTGCGGGTGTTTTTCGGCCTCTAGTGTTCAACGGCGGCCATATTGGAATCCCTGCTCATGCAAAAAACGTGTCTACAGCTTTTTACTTTCATTTTGGAACGGTGTGTGCTCCTGACGGCGCGGCTCTCTGACGATCCTCAGGGTTATGACAGCAAACAGCAAGTATAGCTGGGCTCTCCTGTGGGTGCTGGTGGCGGCGGGTGCAGTCCTCCTGGGTCCCCTGGTGCACTGTGGGGTGGTGGTGTGCGGCTGTGTGGGGGTGCCTTTAACCTTTTTCTATGCATCTATGTGTTCCTAAGGGAGCTGAACATGCTAGGAGCGCAATCTGCGCAAGGGGCTTTTCTGGACCAGCTGTGGCGGTCTTTAGTGATTTTTTCCCCAGGGCAGATGTCACCAACAGGCCCCCCAAGAAGCGTCCCCCTCCTCCTTGCTTTTCAAGGGAGGATTTTTTTGATCCGGAAGGTCCCTCGGAGGGAGAAGAGGATCAGGGGACGGCAGCTGCTATTATAATTGGTATCGCACTGCGATGCGATTGAGCCAGGATGGCGAATCGCTAATTTCTGCGCATGTGGTGTGGTCCTCCAGGCCCCCTAGGGCGCCCAAGGCTTACCCATATGATCTTTTTCCTGATCGCCTTGTTTGTTGTAAATGGCAGCATCCGCGGCATTCCTTTTAGTGCAGTGGAAGAACCAGCAAGAGTCATCGAGGTTTCTTACATCTGTTTGTGGTCCCCAAAATAGGGGGGGGGGTCCGGCCAGTACTGGACCTGAAGGCCCTGAACCGGTATGTTAGGGCACGGAAATTCCGGATGGAATCTATCCACTCAGTTGTAGCCGCCCTCCATCAGGGGGAATTTCTGGCGTCTCTAGACATCAGGGATGTGCACCTCCATGTACATATTTGTCCACGGCTTCAGTGTTTCTTCGCTTTGCAGTGGGAGACCTCCATTTTCAATTTGTGGCACTCCCTTTCGGTCTAGTCTCAGACCTCAAGTTTTTTCACAAAACTGGTGGCTCCGGTATGGCGTTACTGCGACAGAGAGGCATTGCGGTAGTAGCCTACCTGGACGACCTGCTCCTGCGAGCGGAATCCGCCTCGGCTCGAGAAGAGAAGGTGAGCATCACAATGACCTCGCTGCAGGACTTCGGCTGGTTGCTCAACCTGCAGAAGTCGACTGTGTCTCTATCCCGTCGCCTGGAGTATCTGGGCCTGTTCCTGGACTCAGAGCAGGCAAAAGGTTTTTCCTTCCTCCAGCCAAGTTGCGGTCACTGCAGTCGGCAGCGAAAATTTTCCTGTCGCACCGACGGTCTTCCTTACGTGGGGGGCTGGGGCTCATGGTCTCGACTTTCGAGGCGATACCATACGCCCAGAGTCACACTTGTCTCCTTCAACTAGCAATTTTGGCTCGGTGGGACAGATCCCCTCGGTCCTTGGACCTTCTGATCCGTCTGAGCTCCCAGACCAGGGCGTCTCTGACCTATGGTTCCGGGACTCAGCGTTGATTCAGGGGAAGTCATTCCTGCCCCTTCAGTGGGTGATCATTACCACGGATGATAGTCCTTTGGACTGGGGCGGGGTCCTGGGACTGCTGTCTGCCCAGGGCCGTTGGTCGGCACAAGAGGCTCGCCTCCCCATCAGTGTACTGGAGCTGAGAGCAATCAGATTGTGCTTTTTTTCTCTGGATGAGATTGCAAGGTCGTCTGATTCGAATTCAGTCGGACGATGCCACAGCAGTGGCGTATGTGAACCATCAGGGCGGCACTAGGAGTCCAGCAGCTACGGCGGAGGCAGCTATGGTACTGCGTTGGGCGGAACGTCACGTTCCGGCAATCTCCACCGTTTACATTCCAGGTGTGGAGAACTGGCAGGCGGACTTTCTCAGTCACCAGACGCTGGACCAGGGAGAGTGGTCTTTCAACCTGGAGGTGTTCAATCAAATTTGCCGCAGATGGGGGACGGCGGACGTGGATCTCATGGCGTCCCGGTTCAATCACAAGGTGGAAACCTTTATGTCCAGAACGAAGGATCCGTTGGCAGTGGCCACGGACGCTCTGGTGGCCCCCTGGGGCCGTTACCGCCTTCTGTACGCTTTCCCTCCGATAAAACTGCTTCCGCAATTGATACGCAGGATAGTGGCGGAGGGGATACCAATAATCCTGGTGGCTCCAGATTGGCCTCGGCGCACTTGATACGCCGATGTGGTGCAAATCGTGGAAGACGCCCCTTGGCCGCTCCCACTGCGAGACGATTTTCTGTCTCAGGGACCCATCTTGCACCCTGCTTTACCCTTGCCGGCTTTTACGGCTTGGCTATTGAGTCCCAGGTGCTAAGAGATAGGGGAGTCGCCGACTCCGTGTTCCCTACTTTGTTAAAAGCTCGCAAGTGTACTTCTCGCAAGATTTATCTCCGCACCTGGAAGGCTTATATAGCTTGGTGCGAGGCGGAGGGTCATAACCCTCGCTCTTATGTTGTGTCCAGGGTCCTGACTTTTTTGCAGCAGGGCCTGAACAAAAAACTGGCTTTGAGTACCCCCAAGGGCCAGATATTGGCTCTGGCGATTCTCTTTCAGAGACCTTTGGCTTCGCACTCGTTGATTCGTACCCTTGTACAGGGTGTGCGACAAGTGGCGCCTCGGGTGAGGGCTCCGATGGCTCTGTGGTATCTGCATTTGGTGCTTTCTGTTTTTCAGAAACCGCCATATGAGAATATCACGGAGATTTCCTTACAATTGCTGTCGCAGAAGGTGGCCTTTTTAGTTGCCATCACTTCCGCCAGACGGGTGTCTGAATTAGCAGCACTATCGTGCAAGTCTCCCTACTTAGTTCGATATATTCGGAAGGTCCACGCCTCTATTTAGAACGCTCTTCATGT
>BLSH010480868.1:617872-633298 GCA_018402905.1 Glandirana rugosa
ACTTCGACATTAAAAAAGGGTGTTAAGAAACGTTTTACTTCTAAATAAAAAAGAAAAAAAAAATTACAATGACCATTTTGTGAAAAAAAAAAAAAAAGAAAAAATAAATCTTCATTTTGCAAAGAATTGTGGGAAAAAATTACAGCTTCAAAAAATTCACCATGCAAATACCTTGGAATGTCTACTTTCCAAAAAGGGGTCATTTGGGGGTAATTTTATTTTCCTGGCTTGTTAGGGTCTCAAGAAATGAGATAGGCTGTCAGTATATCAGGTGTGATCAGATGTGATCAATTTTCAATGATTGGCACCATAGCTTGTAGACTCTATAACTTTCACAAGGACCAAATAATATACACTTATTTGGGTTATTTTTACCAAAGATAGGTAGCAGTATAAATTTTGGCCAAAATTTACAAAGAAAAATTACTAATTTGCAAAATTTTATGACTGAAACAAAGAAAAAGGCATTTTTTCAAAAAATTTTCAATCTTTTTTTTATTTATAGCACAAAAAATAAACCCCCTCCAAGTGATTAAATACCACCAAAAGAAAGCTCTATTTGTGTGAAAAAAAGGACGCAAATTTCATATGGGTACCGTGTTGCATGACTGAGTAATTGTCATTCAAAGTGTGATAGCGCTGAAAAATGGCCTGAACAGGAAGGGGGTTTTCGTGCCAGGTACTGTTGTGGTTAAGTGGATATAGATCGAAACCGAACTTTAAGCCTAAAAAAATTTTCTGACCGTGACTCCCATCTCGGGCACAGCCAGATCCCAATAGGGGTGCCCGAGATCCTAGTCCGGTACCTCCTTGATATATTGTCTGTCATGTCTTGTACATTCTCTATATTTGTTTGCCCTACCACACACACCAACTACGCACTCTATATCCACGCTTATCATTATCATTGCCATAACCTGCATTGTTTACTAGTGCTGTTTGTATAGCTTTGTAATACCTAGGTGTGCACCACACACCCCGTCTGTAAATCTTATCTGTAAACCTCAGTAAACCTTTTTGACAAGAAAAAGGTATGGCCCTAAACCTAAAACTGTGAAAGCACTTAGACTATAAAAATTGACTTTAGATGTGGTGTCAACCACAAAAATACCGTGGATATAAAGTGCAAACAGTGTATAAGTGTCACATAAAAGTGAATACATGTGCAATGTAACTACTCAAAACGTGTAAGTAGATTGCAATATTGGAGAAGTATATAGCTTCTCCAATCGCTTCTTGTGTACATAGTCCTTCACAATAAAGTGTAAAAAAATGAAGTAAAAAGGAAGAAAAGAAAAAAGCCTTCTGAGGGGTCATTCAAATGGGCTTAACAACTGAGGAAGAAAAAAACAAAATGTGCAAATGTCCCAATGTGCAAAAAAATGTATTGTCAACAGTTCATCATAATATCCGTGTTCAGTTGATATAATCAAAGAAAGAATGGGGGTGGTGGACTCCCTCAATAATATCCGTCCCCTTCCTCACAAGGAGCTTACCAAATGTAGGATATATTCAGGCACGAATATATACATAGGGTCCGGACCTCAGAGCTGGAACTGACAAACGTCACACAAGCCTGGGAGTCCTCAGCGTAGTCCTCACTTGGAGCTTAATAGGGATGGGTGATCCTCCGACAGTCTGGTGCAAGGATGAATTCCCTCGAATGCTGCTCATTTGACAGCATTCCAACCTTTGAAGCATTCGAGGGAATTCATCCTTGCACCAGACGGTCGGAGGATCATCCATGACCTTTTGAATGAACCCTCAGAGGGCTTTTTCCTTTTCTATCTTTTTACTTCATTTATTTACACTTTATTTTGAAGGACTATGTACACAAGAAGCGATTGGAGAAGTTATATGCTTCTCTAATATTGCAATCTACTTACACATTTTGAGTAGTTACATTGCACGTGTATTCACCTTTATGTGACACTTATACACTGTTTGCACTTTATATTCACAGTATTTTTGTGGTTGACACCACATCTAAAGTCAATTTTTATAGTCTAAGTGCTTTCACAGTTTTAGGTTTAGCGCCATACCTTTTTATCTACATATCTTAATTAGTGATTAGTTTGGTCGTTGTGTGGCAGCTTAACCCTCTCCCTTTATCATTTGCCTAGCGCTGTAATATACCTCCTCTTTCTGTATTTTAATGCAGGGAGAACTATCAAGTGTTCTAGGAGCATAAATTACACATCTCATTTCTCAACCACCTATTGTATAGTGTGACCTTTTAAAGGCCCTGGAGCACCAGGACAATGGAATTACCCACAAAATGACCCCATTTTGGAAATCTAACACCCCAAGGTATAATCAATGAGGCATAATGAGCCTTTTGAACAGTTCATTTTTTTCCAGAAGTTTTTGGAAAATGTGTAAAAAAAAAGTTGTCCATTTCTAAGATATTTTCAACACACAGCATGTACATAGCAAAAATGACACCCCAAAATACATTCTGCTACTTCTCCTGAGTATAGCAATACCACATGTGAGACTTTTGCACAGCCTGGCCATATATAGAGGCCCAACATCCAAGTAGCACCTCCAGGCATTCTAGGAGCATAAATTACACATACCATTTTCTGACTCCCAATCACATTTTCTCTTCCGTTCACTGACAGACGCAGCCTTCTTATGACACATGGGGTTATGCTCATCCTACTAGGAGTAGACTAGGCAAAACAAACAAAAAAGCATAGGTTGGCCCCTCCCAGGGGGCCGTCCTCGCCTTAGCATATAATCCCCCTGCTCTGTACAGCACATCAGTTTTTATTTGCCTAGTGCAAGGAGTAGACCTGGTTCCCTATGGGATCTGCGGTCTCCTGAAGATTCATCTGAGGAAGACTGCTATCAAGAAGCTGGCTGGTGGTATAGAGGATATCTCGAATCCTAGTCTTTCCCCAGTCCGACCGACACTATGCGAGCACCCTTAGGGGGGCCCACCACATAGCGCCCGTTCCGTGCGGGCGGCCAGTGGCTAAAACCCACTAGAGCCCATTGACTGGTTCGCCTGTCCAGTGGCCTGGCCAGCAGCATGCCTCTTTGTGGGGAGGTAGGTTTGCTCTGGGTGGCTAACCGCTGCGCCCGTCGGATTGGTGAGTGGACCCCTCTTCCGCCCTAGGGGCATGGAGAGTGGGCACCTGGGCAGCTCTGGTGGTGGCCAGCCGGAGGGGGTCCGTTAGAGGCCTTCCCCCCCCATCCCCCGCAGGCACCTTTGCACTAACCGTTCAAATCTGCACCGACCGTCCGGAGCACTGTGTTAGGCGGGTCACCGCCATTGGATTGTGGAGCATTGCTCGTTCATGGCCGACCGCGCGTGTGTAATGGCAGCGTCCATTGTTTGATAACCATGCGGTTTCCAGCCTGCTCTCTGGCGGCCCCCAGTGGTCGTTTGGGAGAATTGCAGTCCTTGTGCAGGAAGTGCTTAAAAACGCGCTTGGACAGCGTGGCTGACACACCGTAACAAGCTCCTGGCGTGCAGTAGTTCGTGGGCATTGCTCTTCCAGTTGGAGTGCTGAGGCATCAAACAGCAAGTATAGCTGGCGCTTCCTGGGTGCTGGTAGTGGTGAATGCAATCCTCCCGGGTCTCCCTGGTTGATTGGTGGGGTAGAGGCGGTGGTCACACAGTGGGGGTGCCGGAAGGCTGAGATGTCAGAGGCTGGCAATACTATGGCAGGGGTACCTGCAGATCTACAGTCCACCCCAGGAACATTTGTGTCCTTGGAACAGCTGAGGGGGGTGTTTGGGGAGTTCTTTCCCCGGGCAGGGGTGCCCGTTCCGAGGGGCCCCCAGAAGCACCCACCCCCCCTTCTTTCCTCCGGGGTGGATTCACATCTAGAAAGCGCCTCAGTGGTCATACCTGTGGATCTTTCAGAGGGTGAGCCGCCCTCAGAGGGCGAAGAGGATCAGGAAGCTCCTTGTTCGCGGGATAAAGCTACAGTGGAAGCATTGATCACTGATATTCGCGACTCTATGCGACTGGACCAAACAGGGGAGTCGCATGAGTCCGCATATGTGTGTGGACCGCTTAGACCCTCTAGGTCCCCTAGGGCTTACCCTTATGATCAGGTGTTTGAACAGGCAGTGTTCATGGAATGGCGTAGGCCACCAAATTCCTTGGCTTTGCCTAAAAGCTTTGCTGTTCGCTACCCCTTTGAGGAGAGCTTTACTAAGAGATGGGCTTCTCCAGCGGTGGACCCTGCTGTGGCTCATGTGAATAAGGCAACCACCATCCTTTAAGGAGGCGGCCGATCGCCGCACAGAGACAGTGTCTAAAGCACTATTCTTGTTGGCTGGGTCAGCCATGCGGCCGGCGCTAGCAACTGCTATGGCGGCACAGTCTCTTTGTGAGCACGCTGCCGCACTGCACACTGGTTTGTCTAGTGAAGGTGCACAGGCTGAAGTACAGCGGGTGCAACATTTGGAAGAAGGTCTCCACTACATATGCCATGCTGCTTTGGATCTTCTCCCCATATTGTCAAAAATGTCTGTTTTTTCAATTGTTATCAGGTGGGTGCTGTGGCTCCGCTCCTGGTCGGGTGACCAGGCTTCAAAGAAAGCTCTTGCAGATCTTCCCTTTCAGGGAGGGCGTCTGTTTGGCCCACAGTTGGATAAAATTATTAAGGATTTCACGGGAGGGAAGAGTACATTCCTTCCAGAGCCGAAGCGACGAAATTATCGTCGTAGGCAGGGTCCTGTCTCTTCAGGTCAGAAGAAGTTTTTTCGGGCGCCCGGCCCAGCAGGCAAGGCCGGGAAGGCGTTCACGGGCAACAGCAAGAGGCCCTGGCAGCGTAAGTCCAAAAAAGCGGAGGACAAGTCTGCCTCCGCATGATGGGTTGCTCCTATCCGCCTCACGGGTGGGGGGCCGGTTTCTGGGGGTTGCAGGAAGCTCTCTGCCCCCAGAAAAGTCCTTCCCCTCAAACTTGAGGCTCCCGCAGGAGCGTCGGGAGGCGCTTCTAGGCGCCGGTCGGGCACTCAGCAGACAGAAGTCATCATTAACGCTGGCTTGCCGGCTGGAGTACCCGGGTCTGATTCCGGACACAGTACAGGCAGGGCTGTCTCTAACACCGAGCAAGCTTCTACCGCTTCAGGCAGGGCGAACCCTGTGATCGCGCCAGTGGTTCTCCTTACGGTTCTGTATACGGGTGTTGGGGCTCAGGGTGTTGACTTGCGAAGCGATACCTTACGCCCAGAGGCACACTCAGCTCCTGCGGAGGGCAGTTTTGTCGCGGTGGGACATATCTCCCCTATCAATGTGTAATGCAATCAGCGCTGCAAGTAAGCTAAAAATAGGTATCCGACTGCTAGCTGAACATCACAGGTAATCAACCTCATAAGACTCAATAAATCAAAACAGAAGCAGTGCAGTCATAAAAGAAATAAAATAAAGTCCACAGAACAACAGGATGTATTGATAAAATCCCCCGGTGCTCAGATGGTTAATATGAACGGTGACACAAATCCTCCACCAACATCCACTGTGCTCACCTCCCAATTCGACCCCAGTTTTACTAGAGGGTCAAATGCGTTTTATTGTAGTAGAAAATCACTTCCAGATAGTCAGACTTCCTTATCCTCACTTAGTACCGCTCCTCACAGTTCAGGCAGTCAGTGATAACATATAGGAAGAAAGATGGAAACTAAGTGCAGACTGTCATAACGTAAAAAATTTTCTTTATTTAAAATGCAGTCTACTCACACAACATAGAAGTTCAACAGGCAATCAGGAGAAATCCCCGTAGGGTCTCCTAGCTGATGATCTGATCAGTCACAGGCGGGCAAGCCCTTCAGGGTGTCCCTCCTCAACTCCTTCGCTCCTCACAGCAGCAGCGGGTAACGTCCAGGTCGGTCCTTCCCCCGTACGCGTTACGGCAAGTGTGCCTTCCTCGGCGGGGTGGAGCCTATCACGTCACCACACTAAAGCTGTTTATAAGGCTACCATAGAGACCGAGGGAGCCGCCTCTCACTCAGTTCACCTGGTGTGCATAATACAAAGCACAGATGAAAGAGTTCCATCTGTCTAAGCCGCCCAGCGATCACATCGCTTTGTGTATGAGCATAATGAGAGATGGAAAATCCTATCAATCAGAAATGCTCCAAATCAGAGGAGTTGCGATGGGCGCTCGCTTCGCTCCCAGTGTAGCCAATTTATTTATGGCTCACTGGGAGGAAGAAGCAGTGTTTAAAGAGCGTCCAGAGCAACTCCGTTGTTACAAAAGGTATATTGATGATTTGTTTATAATTTGGGAGGGCAGTGAAATCTCACTTAACAGTTTCATCAATGACCTTAATAGTAACAACAAAGGAATTGTCCTATCGTGGAAGGTTGACAGGTTAAACATGATTTTTCTGGACCTGGAAATCTCTAGGGATGGTGAGTCCTTTAAGACCAAGAATTACTTTAAGCCCACAGACCGGAATGGTTATATTCCGGTCGATAGCTGCCATCACCGTACATGGCTTTGTAATATCCCTAGGGGACAATTTGTACGTTTAAAAAGGAACTGCACCTCAGAAAATGACTTCCTTACACAATCACAGGTCCTGACTGAAAGATTCATGGTGAAAGGTTATGATAAATCACTCCTTTCAAAGGAATTAGAAAAAGTTAAAAACCTGGACAGGAAGGAACTGATCAAAAATAAGACTGACTGTTTAGAACAGTCCTCACAACTTAAAATACTTCTAGATTTCAATATCCAGCACAAACAGGTAGAACGGATTATTAAGAAACATTGGGGTATCCTCCTTAAAGACAAGGTTTTGGGCTCTATCCTTCCCCCTAATCCTGGGTTCATATACAAAAGGGCCCCGACATTAAGGGATCGAATAGCCCCTGGGGTAATTGATCCACCGATTATCAAGGAAAATTCCCTCTTTACATTTCTTGCTGGATTTTACCCCTGCAAGAAGTGTAAAGCATGTAGACTCTCGAAAGGGGGTGTTAAATGCAAAGAATTCCAGGCTCATACCACTGGCATGAAGTATCAGATAAAAAATCTTATCACCTGCCAAACAGAAGGGGTGGTTTATATGCTAGAATGCAGTTGCGGCCTGCAATATGTAGGTCGCACTTCTAGGACTTTGGCCGTAAGAATTGGGGAGCATGTTACTAACATTAAAAAAGGGGACCCTTCCCATAATGTCTCTCGACACTTTAATAATTTTCATCAACGGGACCCCAAACACTTACGTTTTTGGGGGATTGAGAGGGTCAAGAAACATTGGAGGGGTGGCAATTTCATAAGAGCCCTCAGCCAGAGAGAATCTTTTTGGATCTTTGAGGCCCAGGTTATGCGCCCCCTGGGTCTCAACGTAGAATTTGATCTAAATTGCTTTATATCTAATAGATAATCACCAGGTTTTACTTTTCATTTTTAATTTTATTTTCATTTATTTATTTGGTTTTTTTTTAATTATTTTTTGAATAATTGTTTGTTATGAATCATTTTCTGTGTGAATTTTATAAACTATTAAAATGGTTATATTCTGCGAATATGTGAAGCTCCTATTGCTCCTCCCAGCTGGTAGCGGGTAGACGAATCTTTTATTTTAGGGTCTTTAATAATGTTTTTAAAACATTCTTTACATTCTTGGGGTATTAAATTGACTCCTAAGAAGGTGCTTAGGCAGATAGGGATATTTTCCCGATCTCTTTTTGAGCCCTTATATGTAATGAATAGATCAAGGAGCATTTCTGATTGATAGGATTTTCCATCTCTCATTATGCTCATACACAAAGCGATGTGATCGCTGGGCGGCTTAGACAGATGGAACTCTTTCATCTGTGCTTTGTATTATGCACACCAGGTGAACTGAGTGAGAGGCGGCTCCCTCGGTCTCTATGGTAGCTTTATAAACAGCTTTAGTGTGGTGACGTGATAGGCTCCACCCCACCGAGGAAGGCACACTTGCCGTAACGCGTACGGGGGAAGGACCGACCTGGACGTTACCCGCTGCTGCTGTGAGGAGCGAAGGAGTTGAGGAGGGACACCCTGAAGGGCTTGCCCGCCTGTGACTGATCAGATCATCAGCTAGGAGACCCTACGGGGATTTCTCCTGATTGCCTCTTGAACTTCTACGTTGTGTGAGTAGACTGCATTTTAAATAAAGAAAATTTTTTACGTTATGACAGTCTGCACTTAGTTTCCATCTTTCTTCCTATATGTTATCACTGACTGCCTGAACTGTGAGGAGCGGTACTAAGTGAGGATAAGGAAGTCTGACTATCTGGAAGTGATTTTCTACTACAATAAAACGCATTTGACCCTCTAGTAAAACTGGGGTCGAATTGGGAGGTGAGCACAGTGGATGTTGGTGGAGGATTTGTGTCACCGTTCATATTAACCATCTGAGCACCGGGGGATTTTATCAATACATCCTGTTGTTCTGTGGACTTTATTTTATTTCTTTTATGACTGCGCTGCTTCTGTTTTGATATCTCCCCTATCCCTGGACAGGCCGATCAGGTCGGAGCGTCAGTCCCGGGAACCCTTGGTTTGGCGGGTTCAGGTTCCGGCCCTAAAAGAGGGGAAAAGCTTTCCTCTCCTCAATTGGTCGAGATAGGTACCGTTACTGAGAGCGATCAGGCTTTGCCTGTCCCGTTAGACAGAAAGGCTGTGAGGCCGCCCTGTTCTTGTTCAGTCGGCCTATGCCATGGGGGTGGCATAGGTAAACCATCAGGGCGGAACAAGAAGCACAGCAACAGCCGCGGAGGCGGCTCCGATCCTTCGGGGGGCAGTGCTTCGCAGGCCTCGGGGTCAGTATCGGCTGCTGTACATTTTTCCTCCTCTAAAGGCTCTACCGCGGGTTGTGCGCGGGGTAGAGGCGGGGGGAATTCCGACAATCTTGGTAGCTCCGGATTGGCCCCGGTGTCCTTGGTACGCCGACGTAGTGCGGATGGTGGCAGAGGTTCCGTGGAGTCTTCCACTTCGCAGGGACCTACTGTCTCAGGGGCCCATCTGGCACCATGCTTTACCCTCGCTGGCTTTGACGGCTTGGCTATTGAGTCCCAGGTATTGAGGGATAGGGGTGTCTCTGACTCCGTAATCCCTACTATGATTAAAGCACGTAAGAGTTCCTCATGTAAGATTTATCATAGGACCTGGAAGGCCTATATTACCTGGTGCGAGGCAGGGGGTTGGAACCCCCGCTCTTAGAGTGTCCAGAGTACTGTCATTTCTGCAGCAAGGACTGGACAAGAACCTGGCGTTAAGTACGCTTAAGGGGCAGATTTCAGCCCTGGCGGTTTTTTTTCAACAGCCCTTGGCGTCTCATTCATTGATCCGTACATTTGTACAGGGAGTATGTCATGTGGCTCCTCGGATACGGTCGCCTTTGGCACCGTGGGATTTGAATTTGGTGCTTTCTGTGTTGCAGAAGCCGCCATATGAAAGGATTAGGGACATTCCCTTACAGTTGTTGTCGCAGAAGGTGGCCTTTCTGGTGGCTATCACATCCGCCAGGCGGGTGTCGGAGTTAGCAGCATTATCCTGCAAGTCACCTTACTTGGTCCTCCATAAGGACAAGGCAGTTTTGTGACCTTCCCCTTCGTTTCTGCCGAAGGTGGTCTCTTCCTTTCATTTAAATGAGTATATTGTTCTTCCCTCATTGTACCCGCACCCGTCACATCCCAAAGAAGTTGAGCTGCATTCTTTGGATGTGGTGAGGGCTTTGCGGGTGTATTTAAGTTCTACAGCTTCTTTTTGGAAGTCTGATTCTTTATTTTTGCTGACGGAAGGGTCGCGCAAAGGCATGGCGGCCTCGTCAGCTACCGTATCAGGTTGGATACGGAAGACTGTGACTCATGCATATGAGATTCGGGGCAAGGTTCCCCTGTTTCCAGTCACGGCGCATTCCACCAGGGCAGGTACTACTTCCTGGGCGTTTAGACACCAAGCCTCTGTGTCTCAGGTGTGCAAGGCAGCTACTTGGGCCTCAGTGCACATGTTTACTAAGTTTTACAAAATTGATGTTTCGGCATCCTCGGATGCTGCTTTTGGCCACAAAGTATTACAAGCGACAGTATAGGCGCGGTTAGCGCCGCCTGAGAGGGCGTTTTTCTGTTGGGTACAGTTGTTATGGTTTTGCCCATCCCTCTTGATTGGCACAGCTTTGGGACGTCCCCATGTGACATAAGAAGGCTGCGTCTGTCAGTGAACGGAAGAGAAAAAGGGATTTTTGTATAACTTACCGTAAAATCCTTTTCTCTGAGTTCATTGACAGACGCAGCACCCACCCCTCTGCGTTGGTTTTGTACGGCTTGTTACGAACTGATGTGCTGTTCAGAGCAGGGGGATTATATGCTAAGGTGAGGACGGCCCCCTGGGAGGGGCCAACCTATGCTTTTTGTTTGTTTTGCCTAGTCTACTGCTAGTAGGATGAGCATAACCCCATGTGTCATAAGAAGGCTGCGTCTGTCAGTGAACTCAGAGAAAAGGATTTTACGGTAAGTTTATACAAAAAATCCCTTTTTTGAAGGCCCTTCATATTTCTAACACATAGCATGTACATACCAAATAACAAAAGATTACCTGTGGTTTTAGTAGCGCAGTGGTCTGCAGAAGAGAGCATCGGTCCAGGCAGCAGGCAGGGATGTGGTCAGAGACAGCAAAAGCAATCGTCCAAGCAGCAGGCAGGAATATTGTCCATAGTTAGTACAGGCAGAAATACTGTCAGCACAGCCAAAGCATTAGTCCAGGTAGCAGGCAGAGATGTCAAAGCAGAAATACTGTCCATAGTCAGTAGAGGCAGCAGGCAGAGATATGGTCAACACAGCCAATGCATTGGTCCAGGCAGCAGGAAGAAACATGCTCCATAAAGTCCTGGGTCATTACAGGCAGCAATATGGTCAGCACAGCTAAAGTATTGGTCCAGGCAGCAGGAAGGACCATCAAGCTTAGGGCCAGAGGGACAGGGGTAGAGGCTTCTCCCACCCAAACGCTTTGAAGCCTCCGGGAAACCAGACCCTGTTCTGGGAACACAGAAAACCAAACAATGGTTTTCTCTACTCAGAACACTTTCTGGAGCCCCTCACATATGTGAGACCCCTGTGTACTAATGTGTAAGGGTAAAAGATCAGTCCAAGTGGCAGGCAAAAACATGGTCGATTAACAGGCCGAGGTCTTGCACGTGGAAAGTCAGAAATGTGATTTAAAACGGCAGGCAAAGACATTGTCGGTAAACAGGCCAGGGTCAGATAACATGGTAGCAAGCAAATGGTCCACACAGGTATTTGAAATGGCAGTCTATAGCCTATATGGGGAACTAATATGCGATTTGTGCATGATAATTTTTGAAACCATGTCCAATGCACAGGCCAGGTTGGGAGGGACAGTCAGGGCAATAATATGTGGTGTCTCTTCTGACTTCTCCTCTGGAGCATACACGGCATCTCTTCTGTCGCCTTCTTCCGGATTCTGTGGGGGGGACGGGGGAGGGATAATGTTGCTCGTGGAGTCGACTCACACTATCGGAGCGAATACTTTCTGGGACGGTCCTTGCTGATAAATGAGGTCAGTAAAAATTTTTTCAATGTATTTGAAGTAGGCAAGGGATTGATTTTCGGACAATCTTTGGCAACACACAAACGAATTATACATGGCCATATGAAAAAGGTGAAATGCGGCTTTCTTATACCAAAAACGTGACTTACGGGTAGATAAACAGGGCTGTACCATCTGGTCATTTAAATCCACCCCCCATGAATAGATTGTAGTCGTGGACACACTTGAACTTTACAATGGGGCCATGTCTTCTTCGGATCTCCACTGAGGTGTTATTGTGGATAGAAGAGAGGATGTGGACATCTTTCTTGTCCCTCCACTTCATGGCCAATACCTCTTCATTCCTCATGAAGGCAGATTCCCCGTTTTGTAGCTTTTGGGTGAGGAGATTTTGTGGGAAGCACTTCCAGTTTTTCTTGAAGGTGCCACAGGCCAGGGTTGTCTTGATATAGATGGCGAAATAGGGGCATGCTGGTATAATAGTTATCCACGTATAGGTGGTATCCTTTTCCAAAGAGGGGGTATGCCAGCTTCCAGACAATCTTCCCACTGGTCCCAATATATGTGGGGCAATCACGGGGCTGGAGTTGGGAGTCTTTACCTTCGTATATTCTGAAGGAGTACACATAGCCAGTGGCTCGATCGCACAACTTGTTAAGTTTTAAGCCATACCTGGATCTTTTACAGGGTATGTACTGTTTTAAATTCAGCCGGCCAGTGAAATGGATGAGGGACTCATCCACACAGATATTTTTATCTGGGATGAACATTTGGGCGAATGTCTGGGAAAAGGAATTAATTAGGGGGCGTAACTTATTTAATTTATCATGGTTGGGGTGATTTCGGGGAGGGCACTGCGAATTGTCACTAAAATGGAAGAAACGCATTATCATGCCGTATCTTGTCCTGAACATGACAGCTGAGTATATGGGCATGTGGTGGATTGGGTGGGTGGACCAATACCCATGGAGTTCATTTTTTGTGTAATGCTCATATTCAGTGTGAGGCCCAAAATTATTTTCAATTCATCCAGTGTCAGACGTCGCCAATGGAACATGCAGGCATAAGATGAAGTGGGATGGGCAGCAATGAATTGTTCTGCGTACAGATTGGTTTGGTCCACCATATTCTGTAGCAATTCGGGGGTGAAAAACAAATAAAAGTAGTCCAATAGGGCAAAATTTGTAGTGTCAACCTGCACACCTGGTTGTGCGGTGAAATTGGAGACTATTGCAGACCCTAAGTTGGCGGGCAACCACACGGGGTTTGCCAATGCATCGGGTAGGAAGGACCGGGCCTGGGCACGGATTATTGTTCTTGGGGGGTTGGGCGTATAGTTTCAGTGCTAGTACTGGGCTCCTCTTCCTGGGGTCTGGCGCTGCTGATGGTGGGCAGGTCTTCGGATCTTGGTCCTAATCTTCTCATTCTTTTAGGAGGGTGAGTGGTTTCCTCTGCTGAATCAGACTCTGATCCACTGCCCTCTAATGGCTCATACTCAGAACCAGAATCATTTGATGAGAGCTCCCCACTGCTCTCATCATCCGACATGGCAAGAATTTCATAAGCCTCCTCAGGGGTATATACTCTGAGACATGATAGTGGGCCTGGTGATTATACTGATGGCAGTACTGATGGATGGCAGTATTGGTGGTGGACCTGCCTTTAGCGGTTTCGGTGGCGATACCGATGGCGGTACTGGTGATATGGATGGCTGTACTGGTAGCAGATCTGTTTAGTGCTACCGGTCGCTGGCCTGTGTGGTGATACGGATGGCTGTAGTGGATCTGTTTAGTGGTACCGGTGGTTGGCCTCTGTGGCGGTACTGATGGCGTATCTGGTGATATGGATGGCTGTACTGGTAGCGGATCTGTTTAGTGGTACCGGTGGTGGTACTGGTGGCTGGCCTATGTGACTGTACCGGTGGCGGTGGCGGTGCTTGTGGACCTGTGGGACAGATGGGCTGTTGACAGATCCAGATGGTACTGGTGACAGGTCCTCTTTATTGGGGGGGGGGGGTTGTGTGTAACTCACCGATCCCTGCTCTGCTCTCTCCTCACACGATCGGTGTGTGAGGAGAAAAAGCTAGGATCACCTAGTGACTGTGTTTTGTTTACATTTGTGGCCGACTGTGACTGGACACAGCTGGTAACATGGTAAGCAGCCAATTCTATTGGCTGTTTACAGATCGGGGAAGCGCTGTGTCCAAGGGACACCCGCTCCCCCCCAAGCGATCACGTGGGGGCGCGCACTGGAGTTTCCTGCAGCGCGCTGCCACCTCGCGGAAGTACCTGTGTGTTTATACACAGCTGATCGTACGGTAAACAGCCAATTTAACTGTCTATTTACTGTGATTGGTGACGGCCTGTGTCCAGCGGACACGAGCCGTGCACGATCGCCGCGATGCGCACCCACGCGGGCGCGCGCTAGCGGCTTATCCTGAGGGCGTCAATAGACGTCCGATCAGGATAATGAACCCCCCGCCCCACCGTCAGTTGTTACTAGGGAGGGCGGGAAGTGGTTAATACTTATTCTAGTAGCCAATTAGTCTTATTCCAGCAGCTAGGTTGCCTAATGATTTTTAAATACTTTTTTTGCACATTTTATTTTGATGTAATTTAGGTATATTTTTATATATCTGCTTTCTTTATCTGCTGTTTTACTATGTAAATCATAAAGTATCCCTTAACATTTCCAATTCAGTTTAGACAAGTGACATTCATTCAGCAATTTTGTTATGTGAGGTTTTATAATTTGTGTTATCTGCATGCATATACAGTATCTCACAAAAGTGAGTACACACATATTTGTAAACATCTTATTATATATTTTCATGTGGTAACACTGAAGAAATGACACTTTGTTACAATGTAAAGTAGTACGTGTACAGCTTGTATAACAGTGTAAATTTGCTTTCCCCTCAAAAAACTCAACACACAGCCATTAATGTCTAAACCGCTGGCAACAAAAGTGAGTATGCCACTAAGTGAAAATGTCCAAAGTGGGCCCAATTCGCCATTTTCCCTCCCTGGTGTCATGTGTCAGGACCTGTGTCCTTGTTTGGGTCACCTGCTGGTGGCAGTGTTTGGAAAACCAAATGGTGTAGTTCTGGTGGCCACCAGCGGTTGTCTCGCAGGAGATTGAGCATACAGGTCATTAAGCTGCACCTGATGGGTCTGCTGGGTCTATATAAGCCCGCCTTGCTCCCTGTCCCAATGCTTCAGTATTTTCCCTGCAAGCCGTGTCCATGCCTGAACCTGACCTACTCTGATCCCCGATCTGCGATCCAGACCCAGAGACCTGATTCCTGAACCTGCTTCCTGCTCCCTTGCTCTCCTTCTGCTCCCATTACCTGGCTCCCTGTTCCCCTTATCTGGTATCCCTGTTTGCTTATTGTATATGTTTGTTTTCTTCACTTTATTTAGTTAGTCAGATAGTTAGGTGTTTATTTTGGGGTTTTGGTGTGTTTTCATTATTTACTTGCTTGTTTATGTTTGCTGGTGTTTGGTGTTGGAAGTGTGTTTTTTGCCTAATAAATATATTCATATTTTCACCTTACACCTGGTCCTGATTCCTTTAAGTGCAGCCAACTGATCTGACCATCCCTGCTGGATACCTGCATATGGTATCCCTGTCATAATACCGTAGCCATACAATCAGATCGGCTGCACCTGGGAATCAGGTCTGAGCACTTGCTAATTGCTGCAAGATGCATACTGAGGAGATTTTGTATTTCTCACTGCTTGCAACAGAAGACAGGGATTATTGTTGCCAGATTTTGAAAGAGCAGACTAGGGAGCAATTGTTGGAATGCATCCGTCTGGCTCAATCACCGACTTAGAGAAGTTTGTTTTTTAGACGGAACTAGTTGTTTTCTCACTCGGTCTGCCTACGTAAGGTTGTTAACGAGGGATCAGACGAG
>BLSH010480868.1:647732-664883 GCA_018402905.1 Glandirana rugosa
CCCCCCCATACATGCATGCCTTTCCTATTGTATATTTTGAATGTAAACAAGTGTGTCATTGGTTGGTAGTTTTGTATTGAGCTCATGTCATGTGACTGTGCCTTGGAGGCTGATTGGCTGATTGTGAAGCCATCAGTCCCTTTTGTTCTCTCTGTTTGATGAGTATAAATAAACACACCAAGCATGGAAAAGCAGGACAATCCCTGCGAGCGGCCATGTGAGATGAAGCAATCTGTGTCTGTGTGTGTGTGTGTCTGCTTCAACACAGGTCGATCAAATGCATTATGCGAAAGAGCTGAAAACTGCGCTTATTAGCAAATTATAATGCATACAAGGTATTATAATTTCCCATACACCACCTGATACAGGGCAGCCTTGGACCTGCTCCCCATGCTGTCGAATATGTCTGTTTTTGCAGTCATTATCAGACGGCTGCTGTGGTTGCGGTGTTGGTTGGGTGACCACGCGTCCAAAAAGGGCCTTACGGACCTTCCTTTTCAGGGTGGTCGGCTTTTCGGGGCGCAATTGGATGAAATCATTAAGGATTTCACCGGGGGGAAGAGTACCTTTCTCCCAGAACCCAAGCAGCGGGAATACCGCCCTAAGCAGGGTCCTTCATCATCGGGCCAGAAGCGTTTTTTTCGTGCGCCCGGTTCTGCGGGCAAGGGCTCAAGGACCGGCATGTCTGCCTCGGGGTCCGGTAAGCGGCCCTGGCAGCCCAAGCCCGAAAGGACGGAGGAAAAGTCCTTCACCGCATGAGGGGTTGCCCCCGCCCGACTCTCGAGGGGGGGGGGCGACTTCTGGGGTTCGCAGACTGGTGGACTGCCCGCATTTCCGACTGGTGGGTATGGAAGTGGTGTCCTCCGGGTACAGGATAGAGTTCAGCACTCTACCCCCGGACAGGTTCTTCCCTCGAACTTGAGGCTTCCGCCGGGGCGTCGGGAAGCCCTCTTAGGGGCTGTTCAGACGCTGTCCGAACAAGGGGTGATTGTGCCGGTACCTCCGTTGGAAAGGTTCCACGGCTTCTATTCAAACCTCTTTATGGTGCCCAAAAAGGGTGGGGTCAGGCCAGTGCTGGATCTAAGAGCGCTAAATCACTTTGTGGAAGCGCGAAAATTCCGGATGGAATCTGTCCGCTCGGTCGTGGCCGCCCTTCACCAAGGGGACTTCATGGCATCTCTGGATATCAGGGACGCTATTCTGCATGTTCCCATTTGTCTCTGGCAGCAGCGCTTCCTGCGCTTTGCAGTAGGAGACCTACATTACTAATTTGTGGCACTTCCCTTCGGTCTGGCTTTGGCTCCTCAGGTCTTCACCAAGCTGTTGGCTCCGGTGCTGGCTCTATTGAGGCAGAGAGGCATTGCTGTGGTAGCATACCTTGACGACCTACTCCTGCGAGCGGAGTCAGCTTCGGCTCTGGAGGTCAATGTTGCTAGCACCATGGCCTCGATGAGAGATTTCGGCTGGCTGATCAACCTGCAGAAGTCGACATTGACCCTGTCCTGTCGTCTGGAATATCTGGGTCTAATATTGGACACGGAGCAGGCGAAGGTGTTCCTTCCTCCGGCCAAGTTGCTGACACTACAAGCAGTGGTGTGATCCTTGCCGTTACGTCGGTGGTCCTCCTTACGGTTCTGTATGCGGGTGTTGGGGCTCATGGTCTCGGCCTTCGAGGCGATACCGTACGCCCAGAGTCACACTCTGCTCCTGCAACGAGCGATCCTGTTACGGTGGGACAAGTCTCCGTTGTCTCTGGATCAGCTGATCAATTTGGATCATCGAACAAGGGGGTCATTGACATGGTGGCTCCGGGCCCCGGCATTGACTTTGGGAAAGTCGTTCCTTCCCCTGAATTGGTCGATAATCACGACGGACACCAGCCTATCGGGCTGGGGAGGGGTCCTGGGGCAGTTTGTTCAGAGCCATTGGTCAACGCAGGAATCGCCCCTTCCAATAAATGTGCTGGAGCTGAGGGCAATCAGGCTCTGTCTCTCCCACTGGTCGGCAAGGCTGCGCGGCCTCCCGGTTCGGGTTCAGTCGGACAACGCCACAGCGGTGGCGCACGTGAAACATCAGGGCGGAACAAGGAGCTTGGCAGCAGATGTGGAGGTGGCCCACATTCTGAGGTGGGCAGAACTTCACATACCGGCAATCTCCGCCATCTACATCCCGGGCGCAGAAAACTGGCAAGCGGGCTTTCTCAGTTGCCAGACTCTGGATCAGGGGGAATGGTCTCTGCATCCAGAAGTGTTCCTCCAGATTTTCAAACGGTGGGGCACGCCAGACGTGGACTTAATGGCGTCCAGGTTCCATCACAAGGTGTGCAGCACCTTTGTGTGCAGGACAAGGGAACCGTTGGCGGCCGCCACGGACGCACTAGTCGCGCCTTGGTCCCGGTACAGGCTTCTGTACGCCTTTCCTCCTCTCAAGCTTCTACCGCGGCTCCTGCACAGGATAGAAGTGGAGGGAAACCCGACAATCCTGGTGGCTCCGGATTGGCCTCGGCACCCTTGGCGCGCCGACGTGGTGCGGATGGTAACGGACGTTCCCTGGCGGCTTCCGCTTCGCGAAGATCTGCTGTCACAGGGACCCATCCTGCACCCTGCTTGCCCTCGCTGGCTTTGACGGCTTAGCTATTGAGTCCCAGGTGTTGAGGGATAGGGGCGTTTCTGACTCCGTGTTCCCTACCATGCTTAAGGCGCGTAAGTGTACGTCGGGCAAGATATATCATCGCACCTGGAAGGCTTATATTGCCTGGTGTGAGGCGGGGGGTTGGAACCCCCGCTCTTTCTCTATATCCCGGGTGCTGGCCTTCTTGCAGCAAGGCCTGGATAACAATTTGGCCTTGAGTGCACTCGGGTCAGATTTCGGCTCTGGCAATTCTTTTTCAACGTCCTTTAGCTACGCATTCTTTGATACGTACATTTGTACATGGTGTACATCATGTAGCTCCTCAGGTACGGTCACCGTTGGCACCGTGGGTTTTAAATTTAGTACTTTCTGTACTGCAGAAACTGCCATATGAGAAAATCAGTCACAAAGGTGGCTTTTTTTGGTGGCCATTACATCCGCTAGGCGGGTGTCTGAGTTGGTGACTTTGTCATGTAGGTCACCCTACTTGGCCCTTCATAAGGATAAGGCGGTGCTGCGCCCTTCTCCTTCGTCCCTACTGAAGGTGGTTTCCTTCGTCCCCTACTGAAGGTGGTTTCCTCTTTTCACATTAATGAGGACATTGTTCTCCTTTCATTGTGTCCACACCTGTCTCATCCCAAGGAGATTGCTTTGCACTCTTAGGATGTAGAGGTACGGTCACTGCTGGTGTATTTGTCGGCTACAGCTTCTTTTCGGAAGTCTGATGCTTTGTACTGACGGAAGGACCACGCAAAGGTTTGGCGGCCTCGTCAGCTACTATATCCCGTTAGATCAGACAGACGGTGACCCATGAGTATACTGTTCGGGGCCAAGAACCCCCTTTTCCGGTCATGGCTCATTCCACCAGGGAGATTGGCACTTCCTGGGCTTTCAGACACCAAGCCTCGGTGTCTCAAGTGTGCAAGGCAGCTACATGGGCCTCGATGCACACTCTTGTTAAATTTTACAAAGTTGATGTGTACGCATTCGCGGATGCTGCTTTTGGCCGCAAAGTTTTGCAGGCGGTGGTATAGGCGCGGCTGGCGCCTCCTGAGAGGATTCTGTTGGGTACAGTTGTTATTGTTTACTCACCCACCTCTTGTTTGGCACTGCTTTGGGACATCCCCACATGTCATGAATAGAGGCTGCGTCTGTCAATGAACGTAAGAGAAAATAGGATTTTATTAAGAACTTACAGTAAAATCCTTTTCTCTGAGTTCATTGACAGACGCAGCACCCACCCCTCTGTGTTGCGTTTGTACGGCTTGTTACGAACTGATATGCTATGCAGAGCTGGGGGGTTATATGCTGAGTGAGGATGGCCCCCTGGAAGGGGCTAGCTTGCTTTTTTCTTTTTGCCTAGTCTACTCCTAGTAGGATGTGCATAAACACCACGTGTCATGAATAGAGGCTGCGTCTGTCAATTAACTCAGAGAAAAGGATTTTACGGTAAGTTCTTAATAAAATCCTATTTTCTCTGAGCCCATGCTCTGGAATTTAGGTCAAAGAGAACCCAAGGACAAAGTAACCCGTTTGAATTGCCCATGCTCCTGTCCAGCCAAACAAGACCTTCCCTAGGTTGGTGGGTCTACAGCCCAGCCATAACAATGTGGAATTCTTTCCTTTATCATTGAAAAGTGATAACCGATGTCAGCCTTTCATTCTGGGGAGGAATGTTCTAGTCCCTTCAGTCCAGTGAGCATGGTCATTGATGGAAACCAAACTCCCCATCAACATCCAGAGCAATAAAGATGGCTCTCCAAATTGGACCCCCCTTCTGCCAGGACACTCAGAGTGCAATCAGACAATGCCACAATGCATTCCTAAAGGACTCAAACGCCCTCACTTCTTTCAGTTTTGTTATGTTGCAGCCTGATCCTACAGTTTGAATTCATTTTTTTCATGAATTATACTCTGCACTCTATAATCACAAGGTGAAAACAGAATTTAATAAATGTCTGTGAATTTATTAAAAAGAGAAAACTGAAATATCATATGTACTTAAGTATTACATAGTTACATAGTCAGTGAGGTTGAAAAAAGACACAAGTCCATCAAGTCCAACCTATGTGTGTGTTTTTTATGTCAGTATTACATTGTATATCCCCCAATGTTGTGGTCCCTTAGGTGTGCGTCTAATAGTTTTTTTTTAATTTATACTCCCAGCAGAAACTACTGCTTGTGGAAGAGAATTCCACATCCTCCCTGCTCTTACCGTAAAGAAACCTCTACGCATTTTATGGTTAAACCGCCTTTCTTCTATTCTTAGTGAATGGCCGCGTGTCTTTGTGTACTCCCTTGCGCTGAATAGTTTTGTCCCTATTGTGGGGTCACCAGTACAGTATTTGTACATTGAAATCATATCCCCTCTCAAGCGTCTCTTTTCCAGAGAGAATAAGTTCAGTGCTTGTAATTTTTCCTCATAACTAAGGTCCTCCGATCCCTTAATTAGCTTTGTTGCCCTTCTCTGAACCCTTTCCAATACCAAGACATCCTTCCTGAGGACTGGTGCCCAGAACTGGACGGCATACTCTAGGTGTGGCCTCATCAGAGACTTGTATAGTGGGAAAATTATTGATTTATCCCTGGAGTTGATCCCTTTCCTGATGCATGCCAACACTTTGTTAGCTTTGCTTGCAGCAGCTTGGCATTGCATGCCACTGCTGAGCCTGTTCACTAGGACCCATAGGTCTTTTCCATCCTAGAATCCCCCAGAGGCTCTCCCCCATTTATTCAGATCTTCTTGCAAGGTTTCCACATCCTGTAGAGAATCTATTGCCCTGCTTAGCTTGGTATCATCCGCAAATGTTGAGATTCAGCTGTTCACCCCCTCCTCCAAATTGTTTATGAATAAATTGAATAGGATTGGTCCTAGGACAGAACTTTGGGGAACCCCACTTTCTACACCAGACCATTCTGAGTATTCCCCATTTATCACCACCCTCTCGACTCGCCCCTGTAGTCAGTTTTCAATCCAGGTACTCACTCTTTGATCCATGTTGAGGGACCTTAGTTTGTACAAGTATTCAAACTCTTCACTCAGTACTTTGTTGAAGCATCTTTGGCAGCAATAACAGAAGTCTTTTTGGGTATGATGTGACAAGCTTTGCACACCTGGATTGGGGTATTTTCTGCCATTTTTCTAATTTGCGGATCTTCTCAAGCTCTGTCAGGTTGGGTGGGGACCGTTTGGTAGATAGCCATTTTCAGATCTCTCCAGAGATTTGCAATATGGTTTAACTCAGGGCTCTGGCTGGGGCACATGCACATAGTTGTCCCTAAGCCACTCCTGTGTTGTCTTGGCTGTGTGCTTTGGTTCATTGTCAGTTGTCATGTTGGGAGGTGAACATTCGGCTCAGTCTGAGGGCCGTGGAAGGGGTTTTCATTGAGGATATCTCTGTACTTTGCTCCATTCAGGTTTCCCTCAACCCTGATCAGTCTTCCAGTCCCTGCTACAGAAAAACACCCCCACAGCATGATGCTGTCACCACCATGCTTCACTGTTGTGCCTGGTTTTCTCCAGTCATAATGTTTAGACTTGAAGCCAAACTATTCAATCTTGGTTTCATCAAACGAGAGAATCTTGTCCCTAAATGTCTGAGCGTCCTTCAGGTGCTTTTTTGCAATCTCCAAGCGGGTTTCATGGGTTTTGCACTGAGGAGAGGCTTCCGTCTAGCCACTTTGCTATAAAGCCCAGATCAGTGGAGCACTGCAGTAATTGTTGTCCTTCTGGAGCTCAGTCGGAGTGACCATCGGGTTCTTGGTCACCTCTCTTACTAAGGCCCTTTCCCTATTCCTCAGTTTGACTGTGCCTTGTAATAATTCTCTGCAGGCAGTTCTTTTGACCTCATATCCTTTGCTCTGAATCAGTATGCATTGTCAGCTGTAAGGCCTTTTACAGAGAGGTGTGTGCCTTTCCAAATCATGTCCAATGAATTTAATTTACTACAGGTGTAGAAACATCTCGGCAGTGATCCAGAGAAATGGGAGGCAGCCGACATATATTTCAAGTGTTGTTGGAAAGGGTCTAAATACTTATGCCAATGTGATATTTCAGTTTTTCATTTTTCATACATTTGTAAACATTTCTAAAATGTTGTTTTCACTTTGTTCATATGGGTGAGTGTAGATTAACCACCTGCCGACCAGCCGCCATCGTTTGATGGGGCAGGTCGGCTCTCCTGCACAAATTGCCATCAGATGACGGCGGGAGCATTGTATTGTGGGTGCGCATGCGCCCACTGGCCAGTGGGGGAGCCAATCAGCGGGCGGGGCCTTCCGCCCCCCGCGATCGATCCCCCCACAGTGACAGAACTGGGATCTGCGAGTGTCCCTGTGTGGTGGTGCTCCCTGTGTGGGACCTCAGTCTTGCTTCCTGTGTGGGGGTCGTCGTACCCTGTGAAGCCAGGGCCCACTGTGAGGGGCCTTGGTAGGTGTCCCCTTGGTGGAGCCTCTGCGGCGCCCTGGTGCAGGGCCTCGGGTGGCAGGGCTCTCAGTTGGTGGTCCCCCCTGAGTATCTCTTGTTCTGTTTCTTCAAGGTCGGTTAGGTGTATAGGCTAGTATATGGCGCCCCCACCCTCCCCTGCTTCATCTTTTCAAACGATCCTATGTCTGGCTCTGCCGGCTCGGATGTGGCCCACCTTGCATTGGGGGCCACACTTCGGGTTCGGTCTGGTGGTGAGGATGATCCCTGCTCCACTGCGGCGGCTCATGAGGAGGTGCTGGTTGTTGCACTCATAAGGAGGGATGGCCATTTTGCTTGACACCCATATGCCGTCTTGCACAGCACATCATGTTCCCTCCTTAGAGGTGGACTGTTTCCACAGGTAGTGAACTCTCTTGTCTCTAGGTTGCACAGGGCAACATGATTCCAGTAAAGGAGTCTCCGGCTGTTGTGATCTGGCAGACATGTCTAGCGGAGTCCCTTTGACTTTGCTGAGATGGCGCAGACCTGCTGGTCTAGGGGCTGCGGTTGGTCTGCTGTGTTTTTTGGATGCAGTTTCCTGGCTGAGCTCCCCGCTTCCGCAGGGTACTGAGACTTGCATGTAGCCCTGTCAGTCTTTTCACAACATGCAGTTTGTTCATCCTTAGAGTCCACTGACAAGGGTTCATATTTCTTAACCCTCTTCGGTGTTCCGACCTTGTTCGGGAAGAAAACGCCCTTTTCAAATTTGTGTGTCTGTGTGCCCTTCGGGGGGCTGTTCCAGGCCTGTTGTCTCGGGGGCTGACTGTTCCTGTTTCGGACCAGTTTTCAGGGGTTTTATCCAACCTGTTCGTGGTCCAAGTCAGATGATTCGTCCAATGCTGGACCTCGATGCCCTGACCAGCTTGTGCGGGTATAGAAGTTCAGGATGGGGTCCATCCACACGGTGGTAGCGTCCCCTCATCATTGGGTTTTTTTCTGGCTTCACCATCACGACTACTACCTTACACTTTCCATTATGCCTGATCACAGCACTCCCTCTTTTACTGCAGGTGGAGGGCAGGATCAGTTCAGGGTGTTGCCCTTTGGTCTCGACACCACTCCTCAGGTTTTTCCCAAGGTGTTAGCCTCAGATTGGATGTGGTTATGTCAATGAGTGGTGCGGGACTGGGCTGCCTGGATGACCTTCTTCTGTGAGCAGGGTTCGCCACTACCCCCTAGAGTGATGTAGCCTCTATGCAGTCCTTGACAGATGAGTTGGCTTCTATACTACTGATGTTGGCTTTGGCTCCTTCCAGCACATTGAAATATCTGGGCATCACCCCAGCTCCAACGCTGGCCGGAGTGTTTTTTGTGCTCTGAACGGTCTCCAGAAGTTATATGCTAGTTTTTCATCTGCGGGTCCGGCTAGTGGGCCTGCAGGCGGGTGTTGGGCATGATGGTATCTACCTTCTGGGCAATTTAACTTACATAGTTCCATACGAGCTCCGTTCTGGGAGATCCTGGCGTAATGGGACGAGTGCTCGAGCTCTCTGAGCGATCATATTTGGTTGAGTCAGAAAAGCCAGGTGCTCCCTGGTCTGGTGGCTCTTCCAGTCTTCGACAGGGCAAATTCTTTCTCCCCTTGTAGGGGATGGCGGTTCCCGCAAATGCCAATCTGTCCGGTTGGAGAGGTATCCTGGGTCTGTTCTGCTCAGGATAGTTGGAGGCTGGAGAATTTCAGACTACCGATTGATATCCTGGAAGTTCGGGGGACTGGTTTATGTCTGGATCATGGACGGATCGACTCCGTCTTTTGGCTGGGGTTCGAAGTCTGTTTCCACTGGTACGGTCTCTTCTTCTGCTGTGGAATCTGACCTTGATGCCTTTGGTTCTACAGAGGCCTCCTTTTAAAGATATTGGGTGGTTCCCCTGCTACTCGTATTAAGGAGGTGGCCTTTTTTTGGGGGCTATCACCTCTGCTGGCAGGGTGTTGGAACTGGTGGCGTTATCTTATCATACACCTTCCGGTGTCCCACGAGGATGCGGTTGTTTTTTTCGCCCTTGCTCATTACTTTTTCCTCTAACTCCCCTTTGAATTAGGACATGGTGTTGCCTTCCCCGTGACCTGGTCAACCTCTCCTATGGCGTTTTACATGCCATGGATGTGGTTCGGGTATTTTTCAGATGTATTTGGCAGCCATTGAGTCTTTTCAGGTTCAGACTCGCTGTTTATGCTCTTGGACAGACCAAGACAAGGGGTCTGGTTCCTCTGCGACTATTTCGGAATCGATCAGACTGATGATGACTCAGGCATGTTCTGTCAGGGGTTGTCCCCTTCTTCCCTTTTGCGGCGCACTCTAGTCAGGCGCTAGTGCTTCTGGGTCTTCCGTCTTTAGGCGTCAGGGGTGCCAGTTTTGCTGGGTGACCACCTGGCTGTTTGGGTAACCTTTCGCAACATTCAACGACGTGGATGTGCTGCATCTGCTGGTGTTTGCAGGCTACTTTAGGGGGTTCTCCCCTCTTGGGGTGTATTGTTCAGGTTGGGCTCCAATTGTTCTGTGTTGAGCTCCTGTTACCTGGCTGGCCTTGCTGTTATCCCACCCCTCATGTTTTGGCACTGCTTTGGGACGTCCCTATCGTAATGGATCGCTGTCTGTCAATGAACGAAAGAGAAAATAGGATTTTTTGAATTACCATAAAATCCATTTCCCTGAGTTCATCGACGGACACAGTGCCCCACTTCGGTGTTTTTTGGTACTTCTGATACGGCTTGTTACTAAACTGAAGGCCTATAGCAGAGAGGGGGGTGTATATCACCTGGGACTGCCCATAGGCATAGTCGTGTTTTTTTTCTGCCTAGTCCTACCCCTGAAGGGGGCGATATAACCCTATCGTAATGCATCACTGTGTCTGTCAATGAACTGAAATGGATTTTACGGTAAGTTAAAAAATCCTATTTTTCATTGCACCAAAATGGCCCATAAGAACCTGGCACACAGACATATTCAGACTAAGGCCTCATGCACACAGGACGTTAAAAAAATGTCAGTAGGCTATCAGTTTTATCAGATTTTTTTTCTGCTTTTTTTAGCATTATATTACTGGCGGTTTTCACATTTTTAAAGGGCCAGCGGTTTTCCTCAATTGATCAAAAACGGTGACCGGCGTTTAGCTGTGTTTTTGAGCGTTTGATCGTTTTTACAGCTGAAAAACGTCTCTCAGAACCCACTGGTCTTGGGTTTTTTTACAGCTCAAAAACTTCACTGCCAAAAACAGTTGATGATAGCCTGTGTGCGCATGAACACATAGCATGATGGGGAGTTTGACAAGTAGTAGAAGGGAGTAGGAAAAAACATCTGCAGCTAAAAACAGCTGCTGTGAAAGTCAAAAAACGCCCTGTGTGCATGAGGCCTAACAGTAGCTGACCTCTGGCCTGCTGTCTCAGGGCTCTCTATTCCATCCTGCATCTCAGTCACTTGCTTTTCACAGCATGGCTATTGAAGCCCAGGTCTTAATTAGAGGGACATCTGAGTTAATCTTTACTACCTAGCTAAAAGCAAGAAGAGCCACTTCCAGAAAGATCTATTAACATACGTGTGAAATCCTTCTTTGCCTGGTGAACCGAGAAGTTTCTCTAAGCCTCAAATTCTGGTCTTTCCAGAACTTGGCCTTAACCACTCTCAAAGGACATCTCTTTTTAAAAAAACCTCACTCTTTCCCTTGACAAAACCTTTATCTCGGATCAGTCCCCCCTTGCAGCACCCTGTGCTTCCTTGGGACTTCGACGTGGTTTTCTTTGCTCCTTTTTCATTTGTAGAAACTACCTTTTGAACCTATCAGGAATATCCTCTTAGATCTCTCCTGTAAGGTATCATTTTTGGTTTGTATCATGTCTGTAGTCTTATGCCCAAGACCATCATTTCTTCCTAAGGTGATATCAGTCTCCCAGCTCAATGAAGACATGGTCCTTCTGTCTTTTTGCCCTACCCCAAAGGGAATTTGGCTTCATTGCCTGAAATGGAACATTCAAAACCATCAGAGTCTACCTCAAAGCAGCAGCTTCCATCAAGATGATGAACTCCCTATTTGTCCTAGCCTAAGGACATTGCAAGGGACAACTCCTGTGCTTTTACATACCTGTACCACCAGGGCTGTGGGTTTTCCTGAGCATTCCAGCACCAAGCCTCAGTGGCCCAGCTTTGTACGGCCATCACCTGATCCTTTGTTCATAGATTTTTAAAGTTTTACCAGGTGGACTTCCAATCTTCTGGGATGCAGCTTTCGACCGCAGGATTCTTGCAGCGCCACTCTGAACTTGGGTCTGTTGACCCTTATTGTTGTGCCTATTGGCACAGTTCTGTTTGCCTAGTTGTTGCCCAACCTTCTCATTCATTTGCTTTGGAACGTGCAAACGTCTATGAATACTCAGCCTTCAGATAAGAGTAATTTTGACTTATCTGGGACTTGCCCGACGTACGATGGGATGGCCACCTTCTCTTCTATTCCTTGGTTATTCTGCATTGTTTGATGCAAAACTGAGGATATTTGTAATAGGGTAGGGTTATAGGGAAGGCACTCAGAGGGCATGTCCTCAAAAGCGTGGACAGTGTCAAATCACCTGAAGATTCAAGCCTGTAACTCAGGGTCTATGAATACTTCACCTGTGTACTTTTCTCCATTATACAGATTTTAATTTCTTCGCATCTGGGCTATAGCCGAAAGATGGCTACAGCGCGGACCTGAATTGCTGGGAGGATGTCCATGTACATCATCCCGAACATAAGCTGTCAGCACATCCCTGCGGATCGCGTGCTCTGTGATCAGCGAGTCCATGAGACTCAGCGGATCACGTGGTAAGGCGAACAGCAGTCAGCCAATGACGGCTGATCACGTGATGTAAACAAAAGATCGGTGATCTGTATTTTTTTTCACCTCACGCTGTCAGCGTGATGGGAAAAAGAAGCCGATCACCGGCTTTTGTCAGAGGGACATTGATCTCTCGCACAGGGAGCCACGGATGGCTTGTCTGTTCCCACCAGTGCCTCCGACAGTGCTGCCTATCATTACCCACGAGTGCCACCTACCTTTGCCCACCAGTACTGCCAATCAATGCCCATCAGCGCTGCCACCGATCAGTGCTGCCTGCCCGCGTCACCTACCAGTGTCCATCAGTGCCAACCATCAATGCCACCATCAGTGCTTATCAGTGCAGCCTCATCAGCACACATCAGTGAAGGAAAAAAAAATTGCCTGTTTTCAAAATTTTATAAAAAAAACTATGAAAGTTTTTTTTTTTTCTTCAAAATTTTTGGTCTTTTTTGTTTAGTAAAAAATAAAAATCCCAGCAGTGATTAAATACCACCAAAAGAAAGCTCTAGTTGTGGGGGAAAAAATAATTTCATATGGGTACAGTGTTGCATGACCAATTGTCATTCAAAGTGTGACAGCGCTGAAAATTGGTCTGGGCAGGAGGGGGGTTTAAGTGCCCAGTAAGCAAGTGGTTAAAGGCAAGTCAAAATTCCCTTTGCTTTTTCTTCTTAGGACAAACAAATCTTTTTTTTTCTTAGGAGGGCACAAGCAAACACGTTTGTTAGGACAGACCATTTTATATTTCAATATTTTTTATTGAGAAAATGAATACAGCTCACAGTGAAAACATTGCAGTACAACGTTACAACTTTCAAGTATTAAGTGCACGTGGTCATAATGAGATATTTAGCTTAATAGAGAAAACAGGTTGAATGTGGTACGCCTCCCCCCGGCTTCCCGATCACCCCATCCGGGATCATGCTGTGACCAGGCCGGGAAGGCCCACCCCACCAGTAACTGACCCCCTAGACACATGCGAGTGATATACAAATAATCATATTGAAAGTTGACAAATAATTTGTGAGATAAAAAGCATTAACATAAAGAGTATCCGTGCCATTTCCTGGGCTGAACTCCGGGAAATCGGAGGATTGTTTCATACAGCATCATCAGCCTTGAGTCCTAATCCCGCCAAGAAAGCCTTGCCTCCTGACGAAGAATTTGTTTATCAGCGAGTCCCGAACACTACTGGATGGCACGGGTACCACTACCTTAAACTTATTACTTTGGACCCATCATCAAGCATCCCCCCAAAATAAAAAAATAAAAAAGGGGGGGGGAAAGGGGGCTGCCAATAGAGACATAAATCTAATGATAGGTTGATATCTCAATAACTAAGAGGAAGTAGAATACTAGGAGAAGAAATTAAAGAGGAGATAAAGAAAGAACTTAAGAAGAGGAAAGAAGAATCAGATGTAGAACAATAAAAAGAAGCGGAAGATGAGGTGAAGAACCGGACCTCGAGGGGCATTCAGGTAACCAAAAGAGAAAGACCCCCTCCACTCATTGGTCTAAATTGCGGTGAGCGGTATATGTGCAAATTCCGCCCAGGGTTCCCAAGTTCTTTCGAAATGCCTTTTACGATCTGTAATAATACATGCTAATTTTTCATGTATCATTATCCAGGAAACCTTGTGCTTAAATTTGTTGAATGAGACGGAATGAGCCTTCCAAGCCCCCGCTATAGTGATCTTAGCGGCTAGTAATATAAGGCCCGAAAGGCGTTTCAAATGTCTTGGCCATTCTGAAGGAATATCATTCAGCAGCGCCAGACTCGGGCCTTGCTCAATCGGGAGTCCTGTTACCCTGCGTAGCACCGAAAATACCCTATTCCAAAAACTCCTAATTCTTGGGCATTCCCACCATGTGTGTAACATAGTCCCCTGTAACTCACATCCCCGGAAGCATGCAGGGGATGCTGTCGGGTACATCTTCGCTAAGCGCGCGGGCACTAAGTACCACCTCGTCAAGACCTTGAGGCCTGCCTCTACTAGGGAGATATTCATGATACCTTTATATGTTAGAAGCAGTCTATCCGACCAAGTCTCCAGATCTGCCTCACCTTGTAACTCCTTCCCCCATGCCAGCATATAAGGCTGTTTCTGAGAGGGGGGAAGCAACAGCCCATATATCACGGAGATGCCTCCTCTGGAGCCTCCATCCTCTGTACACCATTTTTCATAAGCGGTCAAGGTGGGGGAAGCGTCCGTCGTGTAGAGCGATCGGAGATAATGAGAAATTTGAAAAAATCAAAATCTCTCCGACGAGGGCATCTCCAGGACAGAGATACAGTGTGACAATTTAAAGGGGCCTTTATGTGTAAAAAAGTGACCTATACGGTAAAGGCCTTTATCCGTCCACCATTTAAAGGCACTTATTTCCAAACCTGGCGCAAACTCGGGACAATGGAATAAATGAGCTAACGGGGTATATTGCGAGACCAAGGACTTGTTTTTCCGAAGTCTATCCCACATCGTGAACAAATGTGAAAGTGTGGGGGCCCCTATAAGTGGTCTGTCTTTAAATGGACCCAAAGAAGGTAATCTAATGTCCAGGAGTCGCCAACCGCTCCAGCTGAACCCAACCCGGCTTCTCACGACGTAAGTATACCACTGACAGTTGTGCTACATGGGCTGCTTTGTAATAGATCCATAAGTCAGGTATCCCCAATCCCCCATTCCCTCTGGTCGCAAAAAGTGTGGCCTTCGTTAGTCTGTGCCCTTTCAAGCCCCATATAAATGCCAAGACTTTGGACTGAAATCTCTGTAGGTCTGATCTCGGTATCGGTATGGGCAAGGACCTAAAATAATAGAGAAGCTTTGGTAATAGCGTCATCTTGATGGCATTTGCCCTGCCCAGCCATGAGATGTCACCGTGTGCCCAGCTGTCTAACAACCGCCCTAGCTGCCGGAAACACTCAGGATCATTTGCCGCATAGAGAGATGAATATAGTGGGGTTAGACCCAGGTATGGAAGGGCCTTATCCACCCACCGGAAGGGGAATGAATCCTTTAAATGGGGCAATGTAGCTATAGAGATATTAATATTCATAGCCACCGACTTTGACTCGTTAATTCCAAGCCCTGAGGCCCCACCAAACTCCTTCAAGATCCTAATTATGTTCGGAAGGGACGTGACTGGTGATGTAACGAACAAAAACATATCGTCCGCAAATAATGCACATTTATGCATTGTACCCCCCTAATATTCACATCTGTACGAATGGCCACTGCTGCTGTCTCGATCACAACAGCAAAGAGTAACGGGTAAAGAGGGCATCCCTGACGCGTGCCCCGTTCTATCCGAAAAGGAGTCGAATGGAAGCCCATTAATTTCACCTTAGCTTGGGGTTGGGAGTAGAGTGCCAGAAGTGATTGTAGGAAAAACGGGCCGAATCCCCAGTCCTTCAGCACCTTAAGCATAAAGGCCCAGGACACCGTATCAAATGCCTTTTGCCAGTCGATCGAGAGGAGCATCCCTTTCTGGGGAGGCCCCCCCGACCAGTCAGATTTCAAGAGGGAGATCACATCTACCGCTCTTCGTATCTGATCAGGTCCCTGGCGTCCCGGGATGGAGCCCACCTGGTCCCCATGAATGTATTCCCCAATGAAGGCCGACAACCTTTTGGCCAGTACTTTAGTGAGCAATTTTATATCATTATCTATAAGAGATATTGGCCGATAGTTCTCCACCTCTCTGGGATCTTTGCCCGGTTTCGGGATCACAGTTACATATGCCAGCTGGGATTGGGGATCCAAGGGGACTCCACCCCGAATAGCGTTAAAATAACTAACCATGTGGGGAACTAGTATGCCTTGAAATTTACGGTAGTAAGTAGCTGGGAAGCCGTCAGGGCCTGGGGCCGAGCCCGTTTTCGAACCTTTAAGCGCCTCCACAATTTCCCGCTCCGCGAAAGGGGCTTCCATTCGAGACCTGTGTTGTTCCGAGATTTTGGGTAACGCAAGGGAATTTAAATATCTATCGCATGCCTCCTGGTTCTCGCCCCCGGGTACCTTGTATAGGGAAGAATAAAATTCATGAAATGCCTCAAGGACCTTGTTGGGGTTCTGGGAATGAGTGCCGTCTGCACAACGCACCTTGGGCAACGTAAACATTTTCATGCGGGGATTCAGTTTGTGGGCCAGTAAAGTCCCTATTCTGTCTCTATGCATATAGAATTTTGTGGAGGCCCAGCGGATACTTTTCTCAGCCTTAGTGGTCAATGCCAGATTGAGCTCAACCCTAGTGTCCTCAATTTGTCGTAGTATGGAAGGGTCTGGCGATCGTTTGTGATAGCGAGTCAGATTTTGCAATTTAGTGCCTAGAACTTGGATATGCTCCTTCCTAGCTTTACTGAGCTGGGATGACAGTTGGATCAGCTTCCCCCTCACCACAGCCTTATGGGCCGCCCACACCGTCACGGGAGTTACGTCTTCCGAAACGTTGTCAGCAAAATACTGTTGCAAATGAATCTTTATGTCCTCACACCACGATGGGTCCGACAAAAGAGATTCATTGAGTCTCCATTGATTAGAGCGGGGGGGCCCCGAAAGCGCTGCAAACCCAACTGTGACCATAGCATGGTCTGACCAAGCCGTTTCTATTATCTTAGCCTTACATATTCTAGGCACCAGGGCGTGCGAGACAAAGACGTGGTCTATGCGCGAATAGGTGGCATGTGGGGACGAGAAAAAGGTATAATCCCGAGTCGTTGGGTTTAATTCCCGCCACGCATCCACTAGATTGGAGGCGTACAAAAGTTTGGCCACCCTTGTACCCGCCTTGGGAATCCTCCCAAGGGATGGGTGCGATGGGATAGATTTGTCCAAGGAGATATCTAGGGCCAAATTCGTGTCTCCCCCAATTAAAATTTGTCCCTCCAGGTGGGGTGACAAGGCCTGCAACAGCCCGGTCATCGCCCATGTTCCCACCGGTTTGAAAACATGCGGAGGTTAGATCACCTACGCACCGCCCTTAATTTGGGTTGCTGAGCCCTAATATGGAAAAAGAGCAGGGGTGTACGGTGGATAAGCGCGTATCTGGTGCAGAAACAGAGCGTGCGGGACCACGGATCTTATACATTCCGATTCTATTATCTTTGCCGAACCAGTCTGGTACGATACCAGTGTCAACCCAAACGTCGCGAAAGCCCCGGGGGGGCGAGATTAGTTACCTCTGAGTTACTTAGAGAAAACAGCCTGGGTAGCACCACACTCCTGTATTTCTAAGTAAACGTTGTCATAAAA
>BLSH010480868.1:669380-683445 GCA_018402905.1 Glandirana rugosa
CCCCCCCCCCCAGTCCTCAGGGGAGGATTCGGATCCAGAAAGCACCTCGGTGGTCACACCTGTGGTCCTATCAGAGGGTGAACTGCCCTCAGACGGTGAAGGTGATCAGGAGGCTCCTTTTTCGCGTGATAAAGCGATAGTGGCCGCTCTGATCACTGATATCCACGACTCCATGCGGCTTGACCAAGCAGGGGAGTCGCATGAGTCCACATATGTTTGTGGACCACTTAAACCCCCTAGGTCCCCTAGGGCTTACCCATATGATCAGGTGTTTGAACAGGCGGTGTTCAAGGAATGGCTACGGCCACCAAATTCCTTTGCTGTTCCTAAGAGCTTTGCTGTTCGCTACCCCTTTGAGGATAGCTTTACTAAGAGATGGGCGTCCCCAACGGTGGACACCTCAGTGGCCCGTCTGAATAAGGCAACGACCATTCCCTTGGAGGGGTCTTTTAGAGAGGCGGCCGATCGCCGCACGGAGGCAGTGTCTAAGGCACTGTTCTTGTTGGCTGGGTCAGCCATGTGGCCGGTGCTAGCGACTGCGATGGCGGCACAATCTCTTCACAAGCATGCTGCCACACTGCACACTGGTTTAACTTGTGAGTGTGCACAGGCTGAGGTGCAGCGGGTGCAACATTTGGAAGAGGGACTCCGCTACATTTGCCATGCTGCCTTGGACCTTCTTCCCATATTGTCAAAAATGTCTGTTTTTGCAATTGTTATCAGGCGGGTGCTGTGGCTCCGCTCTTGGTCGGGTGACCAGGCTTCAAAGAAAGCTCTTGCAGATCTTCCCTTTCAGGGAGGGCGCCTGTTTGGCCCACAGTTGGATGAAATCATTAAGGATTTCACAGGAGGGAAGAGTACTTTCCTTCCAGAGCCGAATCGGCGGGATTTTCGCCGTAGGCAGGGCCCTGTTTCTTCAGGTCAGAAGAAGTTTTTTCGGACACCCGGCTCAGCGGGTAAGGGCTTCAAGTCCAGTAGGGCTGCCGCTGGGCACAGTAAAAAGCCTTGGCAGCATAAGTTCGAAAAAGCGATGGATAAATCAACCTCCGCATGATGGGTTGCCCTGCCCGACTCACGGGTGGGGGGCCGGTTGCTGGGATTCGCAGACAGATGGACTGCCCGCATCACCGATCGGTGGGTACTGGAGATGGTGTCCTCCGGATACAGGATAGAATTCATCTCTCTGCCCCAGAAAGGTTCTTCCCTTCAAACTTGAGACTCCCTCAGGGGCGTCGGGAGGCGCTTGCCGAACAGGGAGTGATTGTACCGGTACCCATGTGGAAAAGATTTTGCGGGTTTTACTCAAACCTCTTCGTGGTGCCCAAAAAGGCGGTGTCAGGCCAGTTCTGGACCTGAAGGTATTAAACCGCTTCGTAAATATGAAGAGATTCAGGATGGAGTCCATCCGCTCGGTCGTGGCCGCCCTGCACCAAGGGGAATTCATGGCGTCCCTGGATATCAGGGACACGTATCTCCATGTGCCAGTTTGTCACAGTCACCAGCGTTTTCTACGCTTCGCAGTGGGGGACCTGCATTACCAGTTTGTGGCACTTCCCTTCGGGTTGGCTTCATCGCCTGGAGTGTTCACCAAGGTGGTGGCCCCTATGCTGGCGCTGCTGAGACAGAGCGGTATTGCGGTAGTAGCATACCTCGACGATTTACTCCTGAGAGCAGAGTCTGCTGCAGCTCTGGAGGAGAACGTGACAATTACGGTGTCCACGTTAGAGGAGTTTGGTTGGCTAATCAACCTGCAGAAGTCATCATTGACTCCATCCTGCCGGCTGGAATACCTGGGTCTGATTCTGGACACGGTTCAGGCAAGGGTGTTTTTACCACCAAGCAAGCTCCTGACACTTCAGGCAGCAGTGCGAACCCTGTTATCACGCCAGTGGTCCTCCTTACGGTTCTGTATGTGAGTGTTGGGGCTCATGGTGTCGACTTTCAAAGCGATACCTTACGCGAGAATTCGAGAAAGAGAGAACGAGAGAAAGAGCAAATGAGAGCAAGAGAGAAAGAGAATTAGAGAATGAGAAAAAGAGAGAATGAGAAAAAGAGAGAATGAGAGAATTAGAGAATGAGAGAATTAGAGAATGAGAGAATGAGAGAATTAGAGAATGAGAGAATTAGAGAATGAGAGAATTAGAGAATGAGAGAATTAGAGAATGAGAAAATGAGAGAAATAGAGAATAAGATAAACAGAGAAAAATAGAATGAGAGAAAGAGGGAATGAGAGAACGAGAGAATGTGTGAGAGAGAGAAAGAGAATAAGAGAATGCGAGAAAGGGAGAATGAGAGAAAGTCAATGAGAGAACGAGGGAATGAGAGAATGAGGGAAAGAGAGAATGAGAAAATGAGAGAAATAGAATGAGAGAAACCGAGAATAAGAGAAGGAGGGAAGGAGAGAAAGGAGAATGAGAAAATGATAAAAAGAGAGAATGAGAGATAAAGAGAGAAAAAGAGAATGAGCGAAAAAGAGAACGAGAGAATGAAAGAAAGAGAGAGAATGAAAGAATGAGAGAAAGAGGAAATGAGAGAATGAGAGAATGAGAGAAAGAGCAAATGAGAGCAAGAGAGAAAGAGAATGAGAGAAAGAGAGAATGAGAGAAAGAGCAAATGAGAGCAAGAGAGAAAGAGAATTAGAGAATGAGAGAGAGAGAGAATGAGAGAGAGAGAGAATGAGAGTAAGAGAGAATGAGAGAAAGGGAGAATGGGAGATAGAGAGAAAGAGAAAATGAGAGAAAGAGAGAATAAGATAAACAGAGAAAAAGAGAATGAGAGGAAGAGGGAATAAGAGAACGAGAGAATGAGTGAATGTGTGAGAGAGAGAAAGAGAATGAGAGAATGAGGGAAAGAGAAAGAGGGAATGAAAGAAAGAGAGAATGAGCAAATGAGAGAAAGAGAATTAGAAAATGAGAGAATGAGACAGAGAGAATGAGAGATTTGGAGAATGAGAGAAAGGGAGAATGAGAGAATGAGAAAATGATAGAAAGAGAAATTGAGAGAAAGAGAGAATAAGATGAAAAAGAGAATGAGGGAATGAGAGAAAGAGTGAATGAGAGAAAGAGAGAAATAGAGAAAGACATAAAGAGAGAATGAGAGAAAGAGGAAATGAGAGAACGAGAGAGTGAGAGAATGCGAAAATGAGAGAAATAGAATGAGAGAAAAAGAGAGAGCAAATGAGAGCAAGAGAGAAAGAGAATTAGAGAATGAGAAAGAGAGAATGAGAGAGAGAGATAATGAGAGAACGAGAGAAAGGGAGCATGAGAGAATAATAGAAAGGGAGAATGAGAGAATGAGAAAATGATAAAGAGAGAAAGAGAAAACAAGATAAACAGAGAAAAAGAGAATGAGAGAAAGAGGGAATGAGGGAAAGAGAGAATGAGGGAAAGAGAGAATGAGAGAAAGAGAGTGAGAGAACGAGGGAATGAGGGAAAGAGAGAATGAGCAAATGAGAGCAAGAGAGAAAGAGAATGAGACAAAGAGAGAATGAGAGAAAGAGAGAATGAGAAAAAGAGAGAAAGACATAAGGAGAGAATGAGAGAAAGAAAGAAAGAGGAAATGAGAGAGAGAATGAGAGAAAGATAGGAGAGAAAGAGCAAGAGAGAAAGAGAATTAGAGAATGAGAAAAAGAGAGAATGGGAGAATGAAAGAAGGAGGGAAGGAGAGACAGAGAGAATGAGAGAAAGGGAGAATGTGAGAAAGAGAAAATGAGAGAGAGAATAAGATAAACAGAGAAAAAGAGAATGAGAGGAAGAGGGAATGAGAGAACGAGAGAATGAGTGAATGTGTGAGAGAAAGAGAATGAGGGAATGAGAGAAAGAGGGAATGAAAGAAAGAGAGAATGAGCAAATGAGAGCAAGAGAGAAAGAGAATTAGAAAATGAGAGAAAGAGATAATGAGAGAAAGGGAGAATGAGAGAGAGAAAGGGAGAATGAGAGAGAGAAAGGGAGGATGAGAAAATGATAGAAAGAGAAATTGAGAATAAGATAAAAAAGAGAAAAAGAGAATGAGAGAAAGAGTGAATGAGAGGATGAGAGAAAGAGCGAACGAGAGAAAGATATAATGAGAGAATAAGAGAAAGGGAGAATGAGAGAATAAGAGAAAGGGAGAATGAGAGAAAGAGATAAACAGAGAAAAAGAGAATGAGAGAATAAGATAAACAGAGAAAAATAGAATGAGAGAAAGAGAGAATGAGAGAAAGAGGGAATGAGAGAATGAGGGAAAGAGAGAATGAGAGAAATAGAGAAAGACATAAAGAGAGAGTGAGAGAAAGAGGGAATGGAAGAAAGAGAGAATGAGCAAACGTGAGCAAGAGAGAAAGAGAATTAGAAAATGAGAGAATGAGACAAAGAGAGAATGAGAGATTTGGAGAAAGAGAGAACGAGAGAAAGGGAGAATTAGAGAATGAGAGAGAGAATGAGAAAAAGAGAATGAGGGAATGAGAGAAAGAGAATGAGAGAATATGAGAGAATGGGAGAGAGAATGAGAGAATTAGAGAATGAGAGAAAGAGATGAGAGAAAGGGAGCAAGAGAGAATGAGAGAATAATTGAAAGAGAGAAAGGGAGAATGAGAGAATGAGAAAATGATAGAAGGAGAGAATGAGAGAAAGAGAAAATAAGATAAACAGAGAAAAAGAGAATGAGAGAAAGAGGGAATGAGAGAAAGAGGGAATGAGAGAAAGAGGGAATGAAAGAAAGAGTGAATGAGAGAAAGAGATTGAGAGAAAGAGAGAATGAGAGAAAGAGGAAATGAGAGAACGAGAGAATAAGAGAATGAGAGAGAATGGGAGAATGAGAGAAATAGAGAATAAGATAAATAGAGAAAGATAGAATGAGGGAAAGAGAGAATGAGAGAATGTGTGAGAGAGAGAAAGAGAATGAGAGAATGAGGGAAAGAGAGAATGAGAGTGAGAGAATGAGAGAGAGAGAATGAGAGAAAGAGTCAATGAGAGAACGAGGGAATGAGAGAAGGAGGGAAAGAGAGAATGAGAAAATGAGAGAAATAGAATGAGAGAAACAGAGAATACGAGAAGGAGGGAAGGAGAGAAAGGAGAATGAGAAAATGATAAAAAGAGATAAAGAAAGAAAAAGAGAATGAGCGAAAGAGAGAATGAGAGAAAGAGAGAATGGGAGAACGAGAGAAAGATAGAATGAAAGAAAGAATGAAATAATGCGATGAAATGAGAGAAAGAGAGAATGAGAGACAGAGAGAATGAGAGAAAGGGAGAATGAGAGAAAGAGAAAATGAGAGAAAGAGAGAATAAGATAAACAGAGAAAAAGAGAATGAGATGAAGAGGGAATGAGAGAACGAGAGAAAGAGTGAATGTGTGTGAGAGAGAAAGAGAATAAGAGAATGAGGGAAAGAGAGAATGAAAGAAAGAGAGAATGAGAGAGGGTATGAAAGAATGAGAGAATGAGCAAATGAGAGCAAGAGAGAAAGGGAATTAGAGAATGAGAGATTTGGAGAATGAGAGAAAGAGAGAATGAGAGATTTGGAGAATGAGAGAAAGAGAAAATGAGAGATTTGGAGAATGAGAGAAAGAGAGAATGAGAGAAAGAGATAATGAGAGAAAGGGAGAATGAGAGAAGGGGAGAATGATAAAGAGAAATTGAGAGAAAGAGAGAATAAGAGAAAAAGAGAATGAGGGAATGAGAGAAAGAGTGAACGAGAGAATGAGAGAAAGAGATAATGAGAGAAATAGAGAAAGACATAAAGAGATAATGAGAGAAAGAGGAAATGAGAGAACGAGAGAGTGAGAAAATGAGAGAACAAGAGAGAGCAAATGAGAGCAAGAGAGAGAAAATTAGAGAATGAGAAAAGGAGAGAATGAGAGAATTAGAGAATAAGAGAAAGAGAGAATGAGAGAAAGAGATGAGAGATCGAGAGAAAGGGAGCATGAGAGAAAGAGAGAATGAGAGAATAATAGAAAGAGAGAAAGGGAGAATGAGAAAATGATAGAAAGAGAGAATGAGAGAAAGAGAAAATAAGATAAACAGAGAAAAAGAGAATGAGAGAAAGAGGGAATGAGAGAAAGAGGGAATGAGAGAAAGAGAGAATGAGGGAAAGAGAGAATGAGGGAAAGAGAGAATGAGGGAAAGAGAGAATGAGAGAAAGAGAGTGAGAGAATGCGAGAAAGAGAGAACGAGGGAATGAGAGAATGAGGGAAAGAGAGAATGAGAGAATAAGCAAATGAGAGCAAGAGAGAAAGAGAATTAGAGAATGAGACAAAGAGAGAATTAGAGAAAGAGAGAAAGACATAAGGAGAGAATGAGAGAAAGAAAGAAAGGGGAAATGAGAGAAAGAGAGAATGAGCAAATGAGAGCAAGAGAGAAAGAGAATTAGAGAATGAGACAGAGAGAATGAGAGAATTAGAGAATGAGAGAAAGACATAAGGAGAGAATGAGAGAAAGAAAGAAAGAGGAAATGAGAGAGAGAAAGAGATAATAAGATAAACAGAGAAAAAGAAAATGAGAGAAAGAGGGAATGAGAGAAAGAAAGAATGAGAGAAAGAGAGAACGAGAGAATGTGTGAGAGAGAGAAAGAGAAAAATAGAATGAGAGAGAATAAGATAAACAGAGAAAATAGAATGAGAGAAAGAGGGAATGAGAGAATGTGTGAGAGAGAGAAAGAGAATGAGAGAATGAGGGAAAGAGAGAAGGAGAGAACGAGAGAATGTGTGAGAGAGAGAAAGAGAATGAGAGAATGAGAGAAAGAGATAATGAGAGAACGAGAGAAAGGGAGAATGAGAGAATAAGAGAAAGAGATAATGAGAGAATGAGAGAAAGAGATAATGAGAGAAAGAGAGAAAGACATAATGAGAGAATGGGAGAATGAAAGAAGGAGGGAAGGAGAGAAAAAGTGAATGAGAGACAGAGAGAATGAGAGAAAGAGAAAATGAGAGAAAGAGAGAATGAGAGAAAGAGAAAATGAGAGAAAGAGAGAATAAGATAAACAGAGAAAAAGAGAATGAGAGGAAGAGGGAATGAGAGAACGAGAGAAAGAGAGAATGAGTGAATGTGTGAGAGAAAGAGAATGAGGGAAAGAGAGAATGAGAGAAAGAATGAGAGAAAGAGGGAATGAAAGAAAGAGAGAATGAGCAAATGTGAGCAAGAGAGAAAGAGAATTAGAAAATGAGAGAATGAGACAGAGAGAATGAGAGATTTGGAGAATGAGAGATTTGGAGAATGAGAGATTTGGAGAATGAGAGAGTTGGAGAATGAGAGATTTGGAGAATGAGAGAAAGAGAATGAGAGAAAGAGAATGAGAGAAAGGGAGAACGAGAGAGAGAAAGGGAGAATGAGAAAATGATAGAAAGAGAAATTATGAGAAAGAGAGAATAAGATAAAAAAGAGAATGAGGGAATGAGAGAAAGAGAATGAGATAAAGAGAGAATATGAGAGAATGAGAGAAATAGAGAAAGACATAAAGAGAGAATGAGAGAAAGAGGAAATGAGAGAACGAGAGAGTGAGAGAAAAAGAGAAAGATAGAATGAGAGAATTTGAGAAAGAGAGAACGAGAGAAAGAGCAAATGAGAGAAAGAGAATTAGAGAATGAGAGAAAGAGATAATGAGAGAACGGGAGAAAGGGAGAAAGGGAGCATGAGAGAATAATAGAAAGAGAGAATGATAGAGAAAATAAGATAAACAGAGAAAAAGAGAATGAGAGAAAGAGGGAATGAGAGAAAGAGGGAATGAGAGAAAGAGGGAATGAGAGAAAGAGGGAATGAGAGAAAGAGGGAATGAGAGAAGGAGAGAAACGAGAATGAGAGAATGAGAAAATGAGAGAAAGAGAGAATGAGAGAAAGAGGAATTGAGAACGAGAGAATAAGAGAAAGAGAGAATGAGAAAATGAGAGAAATAGAATGAGAGAAAGAGAGAATAAGATAAAAAAGAGAATGAGAGAATGAGAATGAGAGAAAGAGATAATGAGAGAAAGACATAAAGAGAGAATGAGAGAAAGACAGAAAGAGGAAATGAGAGAAAGAGGAAATGAGAGAACGAGAGAGTGAGAGAAAAAGAGAATGAGAAAATGAGAGAAATAGAATGAGAGAAAGATAGAATGAGAGAAAAAGAGAATGAGAGAATTCGAGAAAGAGAGAACGAGAGAAAGAGCAAATGAGAGCAAGAGAGAAAGAGAATTAGAGAATTAGAGAATGAGAGAAAGAGATGAGAGAACAAGAGAAAGGGAGAAAGAGGGAATGAGAGAATGAGAGAACGAGAGAATGTGTGTGAGAGAGAAAGAGAATGAGAGAGAGAGAGAATAACATAAATAGAGAGAAATAGAATGAGGGAATGAGAGAACGAGAGAATGTGAGAAAGAGAGAATGATGGAAAGAGAGAATGAGAGCAAGAGAATGAGAGAGAGAGAATGAGAGAAAGAGAATGAGAGAACGAGATAATGAGAGAACGAGAGAAAGGGAGAATGAGAGAAAGAGATAATGAGAGAACGAGATAATGAGAGAAAGAGATGAGAGAAAGACATAAGGAGAGAATGAGAGAAAGAAAGAAAGAGGAAATGAGAGAAAGAGAGAAAGATAGGAGAGAAAGAGCAAATGAGAGCAAGAGAGAAAGAGAATGAGAAAAAGAGAGAATGGGAGAATGAAAGGAGGGAAGGAGAGAAAAATGAATGAGAGAATGAGGGAAAGAGAGAATGAGAGAAATAGAGAAAGACATAAAGAGAGAGTGAGAGAAAGAGGGAATGAAAGAAAGAGAGAATGAGCAAATGTGAGCAAGAGAGAAAGAGAATTAGAAAATGAGAGAATGAGACAAAGAGAGAATGAGAGATTTGGAGAATGAGAGAAAGAGAGAAAGGGAGAATTAGAGAATGAGAGAGAGAATGAGAAAATGAGAATGAGGGAATGAGAGAAAGAGTGAATGAGAGAAAGAGAATGAGAGAAAGAGAGAATATGAGAGAATGGGAGAGAGAATGAGAGAATTAGAGAATGAGCGAAAGAGAGAATGAGAGAAAGAGATGAGAGAAAGGGAGAAAGGGAGCATGAGAGAAAGAGAGAATGAGAGAATAATTGAAAGAGAGAAAGGGAGAATGAGAGAATGAGAAAATGATAGAAGGAGAGAATGAGAGAAAGAGAAAATAAGATAAACAGAGAAAAAGAGAATGAGAGAAAGAGGGAATGAAAGAAAGAGTGAATGAGAGAAAGAGATTGAGAGAAAGAGAGAAGGAGAGAAACGAGAATGAGAGAAAGAGAGAATGAGAGAAAGAGGAAATGAGAGAATGAGAGAACGAGAGAATAAGAGAATGAGAGAGAATGAGAGAAATAGAGAATAAGATAAATAAAGAAAGATAGAATGAGGGAACGAGAGAATGAGAGAATGAGAGAATGTGTGAGAGAGAGAAAGAGAATGAGAGAATGAGGGAAAGAGAGAATGAGAGTGAGAGAATGAGAGAGAGAGAAAGAGAGAATGAGAAAAAGAGTCAATGAGAGAACGAGGGAATGAGAGAAGGAGGGAAAGAGAGAATGAGAAAATGAGAGAAATAGAATGAGAGAATGAGAGAAACAGAGAATAAGAGAAGGAGGGAAGGAGAGAAAGGAGAATGAGAAAATGATAAAAAGAGATAAAGAAAGAAAAAGAGAATGAGAGAAAGAGAGAATGGGAGAACGAGAGAAAGATAGAATGAAAGAAAGAAAGAGAGAATGAAAGAATGAGAGAAAGCGGAAATGAGAGAAAGAGAGAATGAGAGACTGAGAGAAAGGGAGAATGAGAGAAAGAGAAAACGAGAGAAAGAGAGAATAAGATAAACAGAGAATGAGATGAAGAGGGAATGAGAGAACGAGAGAAAGAGTGAATGTGTGTGAGAGAGAAAGAGAATAAGAGAATGAGGGAAAGAGAATGAAAGAAAGAGAGAACGAGAGAATGAGAGAGGGTATGAAAGAATGAGAGAATGAGCAAATGAGAGCAAGAGAGAAAGGGAATTAGAGAATGAGAGAATGGGAGATTTGGAGAATGAGAGAAAGAGAGAATGAGAGATTTGGAGAATGAGAGAAAGAGAAAATGAGAGATTTGGAGAATGAGAGAAAGAGAGAATGAGAGAACGGGAGAAAGGGAGAATGAGAGAAGGGGAGAATGAGAGAATGAGAAAATGATAAAGAGAAATTGAGAGAAAGAGAGAATAAGAGAAAAAGAGAATGAGGGAATGAGAGAAAGAGTGAACGAGAGAATGAGAGAAAGAGATAATGAGAGAAATAGAGAAAGACATAAAGAGATAATGAGAGAAAGAGGAAATGAGAGAACGAGAGAGTGAGAAAATGAGAGAACAAGAGAGAGCAAATGAGAGCAAGAGAGAAAGAAAATTAGAGAATGAGAAAAGGAGAGAATTAGAGAATAAGAGAATGAGAGAAAGAGATGAGAGATCGAGAGAAAGGGAGCATGAGAGAAAGAGAGAATGAGAGAATAATAGAAAGAGAGAAAGGGAGAATGAGAAAATGATAGAAAGAGAGAATGAGAGAAAGAGAAAATAAGATAAACAGAGAAAAAGAGAATGAGAGAAAGAGGGAATGAGAGAAAGAGGGAATGAGAGAAAGAGGGAATGAGGGAAAGAGAGAATGAGGGAAAGAGAGAATGAGGGAAAGAGAGTGAGAGAATGCGAGAAAGAGAGAACGAGGGAAAGAGAGAATGAGCAAATGAGAGCAAGAGAGAAAGAGAATTAGAGAATGAGACAAAGAGAGAATTAGAGAAAGAGAGAAAGACATAAGGAGAGAATGAGAGAGAGAAAGAAAGGGGAAATGAGAGAAAGAGAGAATGAGCAAATGAGAGCAAGAGAGAAAGAGAATTAGAGAATGAGACAGAGAGAATGAGAGAATTAGAGAATGAGAGAAAGAGAGAAAGACATAAGGAGAGAATGAGAGAAAGAAAGAAAGAGGAAATGAGAGAAAGAGATAATAAGATAAACAGAGAAAAAGAAAATGAGAGAGGGAATGAGAGAAAGAAAGAATGAGAGAAAGAGAGAACGAGAGAATGTGTGAGAGAGAGAAAGAGAAAAATAGAATGAGATAAAGAGAGAATAAGATAAACAGAGAAAATAGAATGAGAGAAAGAGGGAATGAGAGAACGAGAGAATGAGAGAACGAGAGAATGTGTGAGAGAGAGAAAGAGAATGAGAGAATGAGGGAAAGAGAGAATGAGAGAAGGAGAAAACGAGAGAATGTGTGAGAGAGAGAAAGAGAATAAGAGAATGAGAGAAAGAGATAATGAGAGAACGAGAGAAAGGGAGAATGAGAGAATAAGAGAAAGAGATAATGAGATAATGAGAGAACGAGAGAATGAGAGAAAGAGATAATGAGAGAAAGAGAGAAAGACATAAGGAGAGAATGGGAGAATGAAAGAAGGAGGGAAGGAGAGAAAAAGTGAATGAGAGAATGAGAGACAGAGAGAATGAGAGAAAGAGAAAATGAGAGAAAGAGAGAATAAGATAAACAGAGAAAAAGAGAATGAGAGGAAGAGGGAATGAGAGAATGTGTGAGAGAAAGAGAATGAAAGAATGAGGGAAAGAGAGAATGAGAGAATGAGGGAATGAAAGAAAGAGAGAATGAGCAAATGTGAGCAAGAGAGAAAGAGAATTAGAAAATGAGAGAATGAGACAGAGAGAATGAGAGATTTGGAGAATGAGAGATTTGGAGAATGAGAGATTTGGAGAATGAGAGATTTGGAGAATGAGAGAAAGAGAACGAGAGAAAGGGAGAACGAGAGAGAGAAAGGGAGAATGAGAAAATGATAGAAAGAGAAATTATGAGAAAGAGAGAATAAGATAAAAAAGAGAATGAGGGAATGAGAGAAAGAGTGAATGAGAGAAAGAGAATGAGATAAAGACATAAAGAGAGAATGAGAGAACGAGAGAGTGAGAGAAAAAGAGAAAGATAGAATGAGAGAATTCGAGAAAGAGAGAACGAGAGAAAGAGCAAATGAGAGAAAGAGAATTAGAGAATGAGAGAAAGAGATAATGAGAGAACGAGAGAAAGGGAGCATGAGAGAATAATAGAAAGAGAGAATGATAGAGAAAATAAGATAAACAGAGAAAAAGAGAATGAGAGAAAGAGGGAATGAGAGAAAGAGGGAATGAGAGAAAGAGGGAATGAGAGAAAGAGGGAATGAGAGAAAGAGGGAATGAGAGAAAGAGGGAATGAGAGAAAGAGATTGAGAGAAACGAGAATGAGAGAATGAGAAAATGAGAGAACGAGAGAAAGAGAGAATGAGAGAAAGAGGAATTGAGAACGAGAGAATAAGAGAAAGAGAGAATGAGAAAATGAGAGAAATAGAATGAGAGAAAGAGAGAATAAGATAAAAAAGAGAAAAAGAGAATGAGAGAATATGAGAGAATGAGAGAGAGAATGAGAGAAAGAGATAATGAGAGAAAGAGAGAAAGACATAAAGAGAGAATGAGAGAAAGAGGAAATGAGAGAACGAGAGAGTGAGAGAAAAAGAGAATGAGAAAATGAGAGAAATAGAATGAGAGAAAGATAGAATGAGAGAAAAAGAGAATGAGAGAATTCGAGAAAGAGAGAACGAGAGAAAGAGCAAATGAGAGCAAGAGAGAAAGAGAATTAGAGAATGAGAGAATTAGAGAATGAGAGAAAGAGATAATGAGAGAACGAGAGAAAGGGAGAAAGGGAGCATGAGAGAATAATAGAAAGGGAGAATGAGAGAATCAGAAAATGATAGAAAGAGAGAATGAGAGACAAAATAAGATAAACAGATAATGAGAGAAAGAGGGAATGAGAGAAAGAGGGAATGAGAGAAAGAGGGAATGAGAGAAAGAGGGAATGAGAGAAGGAGAGAAACGAGAATGAGAGAAAGAGAGAATGAGAAAATGAGAGAACGAGAGAAAGAGAGAATGAGAGAAAGAGAGAAAGAGGAATTGAGAACGAGAGAATAAGAGAAAGAGAAAATGAGAGAAATAGAATGAGAGAAAGAGAGAATAAGATAAAAAAGAGAAAAAGAGAATGAGGGAATGAGAGAAAGAGTGAATGAGAGAAAGAGAGAATATGAGAGAAAGAGATAATGAGAGAAAGAGATAATGAGAGAAAGAGAGAAATAGAGAAAGACATAAAGAGAGAATGAGAGAAAGAGGAAATGAGAGAAAAAGAGAATGAGAGAAAGATAGAATGAGAGAAAAAGAGAATGAGAGAATTCGAGAATTCGAGAAAGAGAGAACGAGAGAAAGAGCAAATGAGAGCAAGAGAGAATGAGAGAAAGAGGAAATGAGAGAAAGAGAGAATGGGAGAATGAGAGAAAGAGAGAAAGAGGAATTGAGAACGAGAGAATAAGAGAGAGAGAATGAGAAAACGAGAGAAATAGAATGAGAGAAAGAGAGAATGAGAGAAATAGAATGAGAGAAAAAGAGAAAGAAAGAGGAGAACGAGAGAATGAGAGAAAGAGAGGAGAGAAAGAGAATGAGAAAATGAGAGAAATAGAATGAGAGAAAGAGTGAATGAGAGAAAGAGGAAATGAGAGAAAGAGAGAGAATTAGAGAATGAGAAAAAGAGAAAATTAGAGAATGAGAGAAGGAGGGAAAGAGAAAGAGTGAATGAGAGAATGAAACAAAGAGAGAATGAGAGAAATAGGGAATGAGAGAAAGAGCAAATGAGAGTAAGCGAGAAAGAGAATTAGAGAATGAGAAAAAGAGAGAATGAGAGAAAGAGATAATCAGAGAACGGGAGAAAGGGAGCATGAGAGAAAGGGAGAATGATAGAATGAGAAAATGATAGAAAGAGAGAATGAGAGAAAAAGAGAATGAGAGAAAGAGAGAACAGGAGAATGAGAGAAACAGAGAAAAAGAGAATGAGATGAAGAGGGAATGAGAGAACGAGAGTAAGAGTGAATGTGTGAGAGAGAGAAAGAGAATAAGAGAATGAGAGAATGTGTGTGAAAGAGAATGAGAGAATGAGGGAAAGAGAGAATGAGAGAAAGAGGGAATGAAAGAAAGAGAGAATGAGCAAATGAGAGCAAGAGAATGAGAGAAATAGAGAGTAAGAGAGAAAGAGAGTAAGAGAACGAGAGTAAACGAGTAAGAGAGAAAGAAAGTAAGGGAGAAAGAGAGTAAGAGAGAA
>BLSH010480868.1:717235-727773 GCA_018402905.1 Glandirana rugosa
TTTTTCTCTTACTCTCTTTATCTCTTTCTCCTTTACTCTCTTACTTTCCTTTCTTTCATTCTCTCATTTCCTCTTTCTCTATTTCTCTCATTCTCTTTTTCTCTCATTTTCTCTTTCTCTCATTATCTCTTTCTCTAATTCCCTCCTCTCTTTCTCTTTCTCTTTTTCTCTCTTTCTCTCTCACACAAATTCTCTCGTTCTCTCATTCTCTCTTTCTTTCATTCTCTCTTTCTCTCATTCTCTAATTCTCTCATTCTCTCTTTGTCTCATTCTCTCATTCTCTAATTCTCTTTCTCTCTACTCTCATTTTCACACTCTCTTTCTTTCATTCTCTTTCACTCATTCTCTCATTCTCTTATTCTCTTTCTACTGTTCTCTCTCTCACACATTCTCTCATTCCCTCTTTCTCTCGTTCTCTCATCCCCTCTTTCTCTCGTTCTCTCTTTCTCTCGTTCTCTCTTTCTCTCTCTCATTCTCTCATTTCCTATTTCTCTCTTTCTCTCATTCTCTCGTTCTCTCACTCTCTTTCTCTCATTCTCTTTTATTCTCATTTTCTTATTCTCTTTCTCTCTCACACACATTCTCTTGTTCTCTCATTCTCTTTCTCTCATTCTATTTCTCTTATTCACTCTTTCTCTCATTCCATCTTTCTCTCATTCTCTCTTTGTATCATTTTTCTCATTCTCACATTCTCCCTTTCTCTAATTCTCTCATTCACTCTTTGTCTTATTCTCTAAGTCTCTTTCTCTCTTGCTCTCATTTGCTCATTCTCTCATTCTCTCTTTCTTTCATTCCCTCTTTCTCTCATTCTCTATTTCTCTTTCTCTCATTCTCTTTTTTTCTGTTTATCTTATTCTCTCTTTCTCTCATTCTCTCATTTTCCCTTTCTCTCGTTCTCTTATTATCTCTTTCTCTCATTCTCTAATTATCTCATTTTCTATTTGTCTTCTTCTCTCATTCTCTCTTTCATTCCCTCGTTCTCTCATTCTCTCTTTCTCTCATTCTCTAATTCACTCTTTCTCTCATTATCTCTTTCTCTCATTCTCTCTTTGTATCTTTTTCACATTCTCTCTTTCTCTCATTCTCTCACTCTCTTTCTCTCTTTCTCTGTCTCACACATTCTCTCATTCTCTTGTTCTCTAATTCCCTCTTTCTGTCGTTCTCTCTTTCTCTCATGCTCTCTTTCTCTCATTCTTTTTTTCTATGTTTATCTTATTCTCTCTTTCTCTCATTATCTCTTTCTCTCATCCTCTTACTCTCTTTCTCTCATTCTCTCTTTACCTCATTCTCTCATTCTCTCATTTTCTTATTCTCTTTCTCTCTCTCACACATTCTCTCATTCTGTCGTTCTCTCATTCCCTCTTTCTCTCTTCCTCTCATTCTATCATTTTATAATTCTGTCTTTCTATCATTCTCTCTTTATGTATTTCTCTCTTTTGCTCATTCTCTCGTTCTCTCGCTCTCATTCTCTCTTTCTTTCATTCTCTTATTCTCTTTCTCTCTCTCACACACATTCTCTCGTTCTCTCGTTCTCTCATTCTCTCTTTCTCTCGTTCTCTCATTTCCTCTTTCTCTTATTCTCTCTTTCTCTCATTCACTCTTTCTCTCCTTCTCTATTTCTCTCATTCGCTTTCTCTCATTCTCCTTTTCTCTGTTTATCTTATTCTCTCTTTCTCTCATTCTCTGTTTATCTTATTCTCTCTTTCTCTCATTCTCTCTTTCCCTCATTCTCTCATTCACTCATTTTCTTATGCTCTTCTTCTCTTTCTCTCTCTCACACATTCTCTCATTCTCTCATTCTCTCGTTCTCTCATTCCCTCTTTCTCTAATTCTCTCGTTCTCTCTTTCTCTTATTCTCTCATTCACTATTTCTCTAATTTCCTTTTTCTCTCATTTCCTCTTTCTCTCATTCTCTCTTTCTCTCATTCTCTTTTTCTATCATTTTCTCATTCTCTCATTCTCTCTTTCTCTCATTCTCTCTTTCTCTCATTCTCTCATTCTCTCATTCTCCCTTTCTCTCATTCTCCATTCTCTCTTTCTCTCATTCTCTCATTCTCCCTTTCTCTCGTTCTCTTATTATCTCTTTCTCTCTTTCTCTCATTCTCTAATTCTCTTTCTCTCTTGCTCTCATTTGCTCATTCTCTCATTTTCTCTTCCTTTATTCCCTCGTTCTCTCATTCTCTCTTTCTCGCATTCTCTCATTCACTCTTTCTCTCATTCTCTCGTTGTCTCTTTCTCTCATTTTCTCACTCTCTTTCTGTCATTCTCTGTCTCACACATTCTCTCATTCTCATGTTCTCTAATTCGCTCTTTCTCTCGTTCTCTCATTCCCTCTTTCTCTCATTCTCTCTTTCTCTCATTTTCTCTTTCTCTCATTTTCTCTTTCTCTCATTCCCTCTTTCTCTCATGCTCTCTTTCTCTCATTCCTTTTTTCTCTGTTTATCTTATGCTCTCTTTCTCTCATTTTCTCTTTCTCTCATCCTTTTACTCTCTTTCTCTCATTCTCTCTTTTTCTCATTCTCTCATTCTCTCATTTTCTTATTCTCTTTCTCTCTTTCTCTCTCACACATTCTCTCATTCTGTCATTTTCTCATACCCTCTTTCTCTCATTCTCTCGTTCTCTATTTCTCTCATTCTCTCATTCGCAATTTCTCTTTTTCTCTTTCTCTCATTCTCTTTTTTTAATTTTCTCATTCTCCCTTTCTCTCATTCTCTCTTTCTTTCATTCTCTCATTCTCCCTCTCTCCCTTTCTCTCGTTCTCTTATTATCTCTTTCTCTCTATCTCTCATTCTCTAATTATCTCATTTTCTATTTGTCTTATTCTCACATTCTCTAATTCTCTTTCTCTCTTGCTCACATTTGCTCATTCTCTCGTTCTCTCGCTCTCATTCTCTCATTCTCTCTTTCTTTCATTCTCTTATTCTCTTTCTCTCTCACACACACATTCTCTCGTTCTCTCATTCTCTCTTTCTCTCGTTCTCTCATTTCCTCTTTCTCTTATTCTCTCTTTCTCTCATTCTCTTATTCTCTTTCTCTCTCACAAACATTCTCTTGTTCTCTCGTTCTCTCTTTCTCTCATTCTCTAATTCTCTCATTCTCTCTTTGTCTCATTCTCTCATTCTCTAATTTTCTTTCTCTCTTGCTCTCATTTGCTCATTCTCTCATTCTCTCTTTCTTTCATTCCCTCTTTCTCTCATTCACTCTTTCTCTCATTCCCTCTTTTCCTCATTCCCACTTTCTCTCATTCTCTTTTTCTCTGTTTATCTTATTCTCTCTTTCTCTCAATCTCTCTTTCTATCGTTTTCTCATTATCTCTTTCTCTCATTCTCTAATTCTCTCATTCTCTCTTTGTCTCATTCTCTCATTCTCTCAATCTCTAATTCTCTTTCTCTCATTTTCTCTTTCTCTCATTCTCTCACGCTCCCTTTCTCTCGTTCTCTCATTCTCTCATTATCTCTTTCTCTCATTCTCTAATTCTCTCATTCTATCATTCTATAATTCTCTTTCTCTCTTTCTCATTCTCTTTCTCTCCTCTTTTTCTCTCCTCTCTTTCTCTCTTTCTTTCATTCTCTCATTTCTTCTTTCTCTCTTTCTCTCATTCTCTCTTTGTCTTTCTCTCTTTTTTGTTTCTCTCATTCTCACGTTCTCTCACTCTCTCTCTTATTCTCTCTTTTTCTCATTCTCTTTCTCTCTCACAAACATTCTCTTGTTCTCTCTTTATCTCTTTCTCTCATTCTCTGATTCTCTCTTTGTCTCATTCTCTCATTTGCTCATTCTCTCATTCTCTCTTACTTTCATTCCCTCTTTCTCTCATTCTCTCATTCACTCTTTCTCTCATTCTCTCTTTGTCTCTTTCTCTCATTCTCACTTTCCCTCATTCTCTCATTTTCTTTCTCTTTTTCTCTCTCACACACATTCTCTCATTCTCTCTTTCTCTCGTTCTCTCATTAACTCTTTCTCTCATTCTCTCTTTCTCTCATTCTCTCATTCGCTCTTTCTCTCATTCCCTCATTCTCCCATTCTCTCGTTCTCTCATTATCTCTTTCTCTCATTTCCTCTTTCTATCTTTCTCTCATTCTCTAATTTTCTCATTCTATCATTCTATAATTATCTCTTTCTCTCATTCTCTCCTTCTCGCTTTCTCACTTTCTCTCATTCTCTAATTCTTTTTCTCTTTTGCTCTCATTTGCTCGGTTTGCTCGGTTTGCTCGGTTTATCTTATTCTCTCTTTCTCTCAATCTCTCTTTCTATCATTTTCTCATTCTCTCATTCTCACTTTCTCTCATTCTCTCATTCTCTCCTTCTCTCTTTTTCTCATTCTCCCTTTCTCTCGATCTCTAATTCTCTCATTCACCCTTTCTCTCGATCTCTAATTCTCTCATTCTCTCTTTGTCTTTTTCTCTCATTCTCTCTTTCCCTCACTCATTCTCTCATTCTTTTTCTCTTTTTCTCTCTCTCACACATTCTCTCATTCCCTCGTTCTCCCTTTCTCTCGTTCTCTCATTCTCTCGTTATCTCTTTCTCTCATTCTCTTATTCTTTCTCTCTTTACCTCTTTCTCTCATTCTCTAATTCTCTCATTCTATCATTCTATAATTCTCTCTTTCTTTCTTTCATTCTCTCTTTATGTCTTTCTCTCATTCTTTCTTTCTCGCATTCTCTCGTTCTCTCACTCTCTTTCTCTCATTCTCTTATTCTCTTTCTCTCTCTCACACATTCTATCGTTCTCTCATTCTCTCTTTCTCTCGTTCTCTCTTTTCCTCTTACTCTCAATCTCTCTTTCACTCCTCTCATTCTCTCTTTCTCTCATTCGCTTTCTCTCATTCTCTCATTCACTCTTTCTCTCATTCACTCTTTTTCTCATTCTCTTTTTCTCTGTTTATCTTACTCTCTTTCTCTCAATCTCTTTCTATCATTTTCTCATTCTCTCATTCTCCCTTTCTCTCATTCTCTCTTTCTCTCATTATCCCTTTCTCCTATTCTCTCTTTCTCTCATTTTCTCTTTCATTCTCTCTCTCTTTCTTTCTCTCATTCTCTCTTTCCCCCATTCCCTCATTCTCTCATTCTCTAATTACCTCTTTCTCTCATTCTCTCACTCTCTCATTCTCTTTTTCTCTGTTTATCTTATTCTCTCTTTCTCTCAATCTCTCTTTCTATCATTTTCTCATTCTCCCTTTCTCTCATTCTCTCTTTCTCTCATTCTCCCTTTCTCTTGTTCTCTCATTATCTCTTTCTCTCTTTCTCTAATTATCTCATTTTCTATTTGTCTCATTCTCCCTTTCTCCTAGTCTCTCTCTCTCTCTCATTTTCTCTTTCATTCTCTCTCTCTCTTTCTTTCTCTCATTCTCTCTTTGTCTTTTTCTCTCATTCTCTCTTTCCCTCATTCTCTCATTCTCTTATTCTCTTTTTCTCTCTCACACACATTCTCTCATTCTCTCTTTCTCTCGTTCTCTCATTCCCTCTTTCTCTCATTCTCTCGTACTCTCTTTCTCTCATTCGCTCTTTCTCTCATTCCCTCTTTCTCTAATTCTCTCTTTCTCTCATTCTCTTTAACTCTGTTTATCTTATTCTTTCTCTCTTTCTCTCTTTCTCTCTTTCTCTCTTTCTCTCATTCTCTAATTCTCTCTTTCTCTCTTTCTCTCATTCTCTCTTTCTCTCATTCTCTCTTTCTCTCCTCTCTTTCTCTCGTTCTCTCATTCTCTTGGTCTCTCACTCTCTTTCTCTCATTCTCTGTCTCACACATTCTCTCATGCTCTTGTTCTCTAATCCTCTATTTCTCTCGTTCTCTCATTCCCCCTTTCTCTCATTCTCTCGTTCTCTCATTCTTTCACTCGCTCTTTCTCTCATTCCCTCTTTCTCTTTTTCTCTCTTTCTCTCATTCTCTTTTTCTCTCTTTATCTTATTCTCTCTTTCTCTCATTTTCTCTTTCTCTCATTCTCCCACTCTCCCTTTCTCTCGTTCTCTCATTCTCTCATTATCTCTTTCTCTCATTCTCTCTTTCTCTCATTCTCTAATTCTCTCATTCTATCATTCTATAATTATCTCTTTCTCTCTTTCTCTCATTCTCTCTTTCTCTCTTTCTTTCATTCTCTCATTTCCTCTTTCTCTCATTCTCTCTTTATGTCTTTCTTTTTCTCTCATTCTCTCGTTCTCTCACTCTCTTTCTATCATTCTCTAATTCTCTCATTCTCTCTTTGTCTCATTCTCTCATTCTCTTTCTTTCATTCCCTCTTTTTCTCATTCTCTCGTTCTCTCTTTCTCTCATTCTCTCATTCACTCTTTCTTTCATTCCCTCTTTCTCTCATTCTCTCGTTCTCTCTTTCTCTCATTCACTCTTTCTTTCATTCCCTCTTTCTCTCATTCTCTCTTTCTCTAATTCTCTCATTCTCTCATTCTCTCTTCTCTAATTCTCTTTCTCTTTTTTTCTCTCACACACATTCTCTCCTTTTCTCTTTCTCTCATTCTCTCTTTCTCTCATTCTCTCGTTAACTCATTCTTTCACTCGCTCTTTCTCTCATTCCCTCTTTCTCTTTTTCTCTCTTTATCTTATTCTCTCTTTCTCTCATTTTCTCTTTCTCTCATTCTCCCACTCTCCCTTTCTCTCGTTCTCTCATTATCTCTTTCTCTCATTCTCTCTTTCTCTCATTCTTTCTTTCTCTCATTCTCTCTTTCTCTCATTCTTTCTTTCTCTCATTCTCTCTTTCTCTCATTCTCTCTTTCTCTCTTTCTCTCATTCTCTAATTCTCTCATTCTATCATTCTATAATTATCTCTTTCTCTCTTTCTCTCATTCTCTCTTTCTTTCATTCTCTCATTTCCTCTTTCTCTCTTTCTCTCATTTTCTCTTTATGTCTTTTTCTCTTTCTCTCATTCTCTCGTTCTCTCACTCTCTTTCTCTCATTCTCTCATTCTCTCTTTCTCTCATTCTCTAATTCTCTCATTCTCTCTTTGTCTCATTCTCTCATTCTCTTTCTTTCATTCCCTCTTTTTCTCATTCTCTCGTTCTCTCTTTCTCTCATTCTCTCATTTACTCTTTCTTTCATTCCCTCTTTCTCTCATTCTCTCTTTCTCTAATTCTCTCATTCTCTTTTTGTCTCATTCTCTCATTCTCTAATTCTCTTTCTCTCTTGCTCTCATTTACTCATTCTCTCATTCTATCATTCTAGATTTAACTCTATCTCTCATTCTCTCCTTCTCGCTTTCTCACTTTCTCTCATTCTCTAATTTTCCCTTTCTCTCTTTCTCTCCTCTCTTTCTCTCCTTCTCTATTTCTCTCATTCTATCTTTGTCTCATTCTTTCATTCTCTAATTCTCTTTCTCTCTTGCTCTCATTTGCTCATTCTCTCATTCTCTCTTTCTCTCATTCCATCTTTCTCTCATTCTCTCTTTCCCTCATTCTCTCATTCTCTTTCTCTTTTTTTCTCTCACACACATTCTCTCATTCTCTCTTTCTCTCATTCTCTCATTCGCTCTTTCTCTCATTCACTCTTTCTCTCATTCTCTCTTTCTCTCATTCTCTCTTTCTCTCATTCACTCTTTCTCTCATTCTCTCTTTCTCTCATTTTCTCTTTCTCTCATTCCCTCAATCTCCCTTTCTCTCGTTCTCTCATTCTCTCATTATCTCTTTCTCTCATTCCCTCTTTCTCTCTTTCTCTCATTCTCTAATTTTCTCATTCTATCATTCTATAATTATCTCTATCTCTCATTCTCTTCTTCTCGCTTTCTCACTTTCTCTCATTCTCTAATTTCCCCTTTCTCTCTTTCTCTCCTTCTCTCTTTCTCTCATTCTCTATTTCTCTCATTCTCTTATTCTACTTCTCTCACACATTCTCTCGTTCTCTCATTCTCTGTTTCTCTCATTCTCTCTCTCTCATTCTCTATTTCTCTCATTCTCTCTTTCTCTCATTCTCTCTTTCTCTCATTCTCTTTCTCTCATTCCCTGTTTCTCTCATTCTCTTTTTCTCTGTTTATCTTATCCTCTCTTTCTCTCAATCTCTCTTTCTTTCATTTTCTCATTCTTTCATTCTCCCTTTCTCTCATTCTCTCTTTCTCTCATTTTCTCTTTCTCTCATTCTCTCATTGTCCCTTTCTCCCATTCTCTCTTTCTCTCATTCTCTAATTTCTTTGTCTCATGCTATCATTCTCTAATTCTCTTTCTCTGTTGCTCTCATTTGCTCATTCTCTCATTCTCTTTCTTTCATTCCCTCTTTTTCTCGTTCTCTCTTTCTCTTATTCTCTCATTCACTCTTTCTTTCATTCCCTATTTCTCTCATTCTCTCTTTCTCTCATTCTCTCATTCACTCTTTCATACCCTCTTTCTCTCATTCTCTCTTTCTCTCATTCTCCCTTTCTCTCTTTCTCTCACTCTCTTTCTCTCATTCTCTCTTTCCCTCATTTCCTCTTTCTCTCATTCTTTCATTCTCTCTTTCTTTCTCTCATTCCCTTTTTCTCTAATTCTCTCTTTGTCTCATTCGCTCATTCTCTAATTCTCTTTCTTTCTTTCTTTCTCTCTTGCTCTCATTCTCTCATTCTTTCTCTCATTCCCTTTTTCTCTCATTCTCTCTTTCGCTCATTCTCTTTTTCTGTCTTTATCTAATTCTCTCTTTTTATCATGTTCTCATTCTCCTTTCTCTCTTTCAGAGACAAAGAGAGAATGAGAGAAAGAGGGAATGAGAGAAAGAGTGAATGAGACAAAGAAAGAATTAGAGAATGAGAGAAAAAGAGAATGAGAGAAAGAGATAATGAGTAGAACGAGAGAATGTGTGACAGAGAAAGAGAATAAGAGAATGAGAGAAAGAGAGTGAGAGAATGAGAGAAAGAGAGTGAGAGAATGAGAGAAAGAGACAAAGAGATTGAGAGAAAGAGGGAATGAGAGAAAGAGGGAATGAGATAGAGTGAATGAGAGAACGACAGAATGAGAGAATGTGTGAGAGAGAGAAAGAGAATAAGAAAATGAGAGAATGAGAGAATGAGAAAAAGAGAGAATGAGCAAATGAGAGCAAGAGAGAAATAGAATTAGAGAATGAGAGAATAAGACAAATAGAAAATGAGATAATTAGAGAAAGAGAGAAAGAGATAATAAGAGATCGAGAAAAAAGGGAGAAAGGGAGAATGAGAGAAAGGGAGAATGAGAGAATGAGGAAATGAGAGAAAAAGGAAACGAGAGAAATAATGAATGAGAGAATAGAGAGAAAGAGAGAAAAAAGAGAAAGAGAGAATGGGAGGAAGAGAGAATGAGAGAATGAGAGAAAGAGAGAAAGGGAGAATGAGGGAATGAGAGAAAGAGAAAATGAGAGAAAGAAAGAATAAGATAAACAGAGAAAAAGAGAATGATAGAAAGAGAGAATGAGAGAAAGAGGGAATGAGAGAAAGAGAGAATGAGAGAAAGAGTTAATGAGAGAACGAGAGAAAGAGAGAATGAGAGAATGTGTGTGAGAGAGAAAAAGAGAGAAAATGAGAGAATGAGGGAAAGTGAGAATGAGAGAAAGAACAAAGAGAGAATGAGAGAAAGAGGGAATGAGAGAGTGAATGAGAGAATGAGAGAAAGAGAGAATGAGAGAAAGAGGGAATGAAAGTAAGAGAGAATGAGAGAATGAGCAAATGAGAGCAAGAGAATTAGAGAATGAGAGAATGAGACAAAGAGAGAATGAGAGAAAGAGATAATGAGAGAACAAGAGAATGTTTGTGAGAGAGAAAGAGAATGAGAAAAAGAGAGAATAAGAGAAAGAGAGTGAGAGAAAGAAAAAAGAGAGAAAGACATAAAGAGAGAATGAGAGAAGGAGAGAAAGAGAGAGTGAGATAATGAGAGAACGAGAGAAAGGGAGAAAGGGAGATTGAGAGAAAGAGAGAATGAGAGAAAGAGGAAATGAGAGAAAGAGAGAATGAGTGATTGAGAGTAAGAGAGGATGAGAGCATGGGAGAATGAGAGAAAGAGAGGAGAGAAAGAAAGAATGAGAGAATGCGAGAGAGAATGAGAGAAAAAGAGAATGAGAGAAGGAGGGAAGGAGGTAAAGAGAGAAATGGGAAATGAGAAAATGATAAAAAGAGAGAATGAGATAAAGAAAGAAATAGAGAATGAAAGAAAGAGAGAATGAGAGAATAAGCGATAGAGAGTAAGAGAGAATGAGCGACAGAGAGAAAAGAGAGAATGAGAATATGGTAGAATGAGAGAAAGATAGAATGAGAGAAAGAAAGAGAGAATGAAAGAATGAGAGAAAGAGGAAAAGAGAGACAGCGAGTAAGAGAGAATGAGAGATAGCGAATAAGAGAGTAAGAGAGAAAGAAAGTAAGAGATAAAGAAAGAAATAGAGTAAGAGAGAAAAATAGTAAAAGAGTAAAGGGTAAAGAGAGAAATGGAGGAAGGGAGGAAGAGAGTAAGAGAAAAAGAGAGTAAGAGAGAGCGTAAGAGAGTAAGAAAGAAAGAGAGGAGAGAAAGAGAGTAAGAGGGTACGAGAGTAGGAGAGAATGAGAGTTAGTGAGTAAGAGAGAAAGAGAGTAAAGGAGAAAGAGAGTAAGAGAGAAAGAGAGTTAGAGGGAAAG
>BLSH010480882.1:13199-24857 GCA_018402905.1 Glandirana rugosa
CATGAACTGGCTAAACAATACAAGCAAAGGTCTGGAGAACCCCTATTGAGTTGGCTCCTGCGTTTGTGGGATGAAGGGGCGGACAGTGTTGTTTTGTCAGGTAAGGAAGCAGTGGCTATGGGAGTGTTAACCCATGATCCACAATTGCGTCAGGCAATGCGAAAAGCTCGAGAGTTTAGTGTGAATTTTTCACTGCTAGACCTTGTGAGAGATGGAATAGTCCGAGTATACGCTAGTCCTACTGACTTGGAAAATACCTACTCCTGGAGATCAATAGGAGAAGGTATTTCCAGGTTACGTGAGATGGGTTGTATAACCGGATTAAATAAGTTTCCAGAATGGATGGGTCCAGATATGGAACCCTTTACGTCTGCTCTGCGCTCTAAGCTGATGAAGTCTGCGCCATTTAATCTCAGGGCTCCTTTATTGTCTTTGCCGGGAGGCCTGGGATTAAACAGCAAGATTTATGAAGCCACTACCCTCTTAAGTCAGTTGGGGGAGCTAGAGGAGACTAAAACAAAACCGGTCAGGGCAGTAGATAAGGTCAAGGCCAGACAGGAAGAATACAAGCTGAAAAGAACAGAGAAGAAAGGGAATGGGGTAGAGAAGACAGGAGATGAAGAGAAAACCCGTCTAGTTATCTCTAGGAAACAAATGTGGATGGACCTACTAAAGGCAGGAGTACCTAAAGATGAGATAGATGGGATTTCTACTGCAGAAGAGGTGGAAACATTTAGTGGGGGAAACTGTCAGGGTTAGGAACACTACTCCTAGTGAGGATCACATCAGCCTAGATATAGAGAAAGCAGAACAGACCCCTCCTGTTGGTCCCAAACCAATTCCCAAAACTGCACATGAACCCAAACCCAAATCCCTTTATCCTGGGGAGGAGTTAGAGAGACTCAGAAAAGGGGATTGGGAGGTTTCTTATCCTTTATGAAGGGAAGGTGGGTCTCCTGTAATAGAAGTGAGGGCAGTGACAGCAGGAGACCGACGCCCATATGCCCATGTCACTGTATGGTGGGGGAAGTCATCTTCGCCTACACACGTGGTGGCTTTAGTTGATACTGGAGCTGAAGTTACACTTTTGCAAGGAAATCCTTCCCATCACAAAGGAGAATTGATTTATGTAGAAGGTTTGGGAGGGCAAACCACACCAGCAGCTAGGACACGGGTGAAATTGGCTATTGGCAAGGGACTAGGATTTTGGGCAAATGTTTTGGTATCAGAGTTACCCGAAAATATTCTTGGGATGGATTTACTTCAAGGTCATTCTATTCAGACTGAACGGGGTACATTCACATTCGGGTATCCTGATAAAGCGTATCTGGTTAGAGCAGTGAAGGCTGTGGTCAGAGGTCATGCGAAATGGACCCCTGTCTACATTCCTCCACCAGAGAAGCCGGTCTGTCTCAAGCAGTACAGACTTCCTGGAGGCCACAAAGAAATTGGGGATATTATTCATGAGCTGTTAAGAGTAGGGATCCTCAGACCTGCTGTAAGTCCTTTCTCGTCTCCTGTGTTCCCAGTAAAGAAACCTGATGGGACATATAGAATGACTGTGGATTACAGAGGTCTAAACAAAGTGGCACCTCCATTGAAGTCAGCTGTACCGGATATGATCTCAATTGTTGAAAAAATTGCTAAAGAGGCAGGAGAATATCATGCTGTGATAAACTTGGCTAATGCTTTCGTCTCGATTTTAATAGCCCCAGAGTGTCAGGACCAGTTCTCCTTTGTGTGGGACTTTCACTGTCCTTCCGCAAGGCTATCTTCATTCTCCAACGATTTGTCATGGACTGATTGCCCGAGATTTAAGTACGCTGAATTTGAAAGTCGCTGTCGCAGCACATGGAGAACAGAGGGTGGGCTATCAACAGAGACAAAGTCCAAGGACCTGCTACAGAGGTGAAGTTCCTAGGAATGATGTGGACTGGGCCACAGAGGAAAATTCCAGAGACAGTTGTGCAAACTATCCAGGCACTGTCGCCCCCTACTACCAAAAAGGAGGCACAGAAGTTCATTGGAGTTGTGGGATTCTGGAGATCGTTCATCCCACATCTTGGACTGATTCTGAGGCCTATATACAATGTCACAAGGAAAAAGACTGAGTTCTCATGGGGTTCAGAGCAGCGGACCGCATTCCTTGCTGCTAAAGAAGCCATTTTGCAGCATCAGGGATTGGGACCCGTGAGACAAGGAGTACCATTTTGGCTGGATGTAGTGGAGCAGGATGGTACCATATCTTGGAGTATGTGGCAGCCAAATAAAAAGAAAGGACTGAGAGCGATACCCGTTGGATTTTGGTCCAAACAACTGACAGGGGCACAGACAAGATACACGCCCCTACAGAAGTACCTGTTTGGGGCCTACATAGCACTTCAACATGTAGAGACAATAACAGGAAAGGACACAGTCACCATCCACACTGCATTGCATAGCAGGATGGGTGAGAGATAATGGACTGACCACTAGGGCAGCTGTAGCCCAGAATCAGACACTGATGAAATGGAAGTGGTACCTTCAAGAAAGAGGGGGCATTGCAGCTGGGGATGTCAGAGATATTTCAAAACAGTTGGCAGGGCTTGTTACTTATACCAGCACCCAGCCAGAAGAAGAAATTCATATGCTGCAGTCATCCCCCATTCAAGAGGCTCCACCCTTTGAGTCTCTGTCAGAAGACATGAAGGAGTCAGCATGGTTCACTGATGGTTCAGCCATAGTCGCCTTGTCTGGGCGTAAATGGACAGCAGCAGCCTACAACCCAAGTACAGACACAGTCCTGCAGGAGACCGGAATTGGAGGGTCCAGTCAGTATGCGGAGTTGAAAGATGTAGTGATGACTCTTCAGGAGGAGCCTTCTTCCCATGTCACTATCTACACTGACAGCTGGGCGGTTTTTAAAGGACTGACAACTTGGATGTCCATGTGGAAGTCGAATAATTGGATGATTCATGGAAAGGTGGTGTGGGGAGGCAAGGAAGTCTGGGACTACATCTGGAAGGAAACTTACTCCTGCATCATAAATGTGGGGCATGTTGACGCACATGTGCCCTTGGTCCCAGACTTTGAGAACTATAACAGAGTGGTAGATGAAATTGCCAAAGTGAAAGCAGTTGTGCCAATTGATCCTGTTTTGATGAACTTGGCCAACTGGGCCCACAAGCAATCTGGACATTTGGGGCAGAAAGCAACATATGAATGGGCACAGCAGAGAGGATTGCCTATATCCATGGACATGATAAAGACTGTAATAGGGAACTGTACAGTGTGTGGAGAAGTACGGCAATGGCCATTGCAAAAGTACTCCACTGGGCCGATTAAAAGGGGAGAGAGGCCTGCAGAGATCTGGCAGATTGACTTCATCGGTCCCCTGCCCAGAGGAAACAATGGACTGAGATATTGTTGCACTGCAGTGGACACCTATTCAGGACTTTTGCTTGTTCATCCTTGCAAGCATGCAGATCAAGCCGCAACGCTTCAACTGCTCCAGAAACGTGTCGTTGCTTATGGTTGTCCAAAACAAGTCCAAAGTGATAACGGTTCACACTTCACCGGATCAACAGTACAGCAATGGGCAAAAGACTCTGGAGTGTACTGGTTGTGCCACATCCCATACCATCCACAGGCAGCTGGTTTGATTGAAAGATATAACGGGCTATTGAAGGACCAGCTTACACCCACATATACACTAAGGAGATGGGATCGGGTCCTCACACAGGCAGTCATGTTGTTAAATTCTAGGCCAATAGCCAAAAGCACACCATATGAGAGGATGGTAGGGGCTGAGGTGCAGATTCCACAGCTGGAATGCAGAGTGCGGTATTTACATAAGGTTCCTGAAAGAACAGGGCTTAACAGGTACCATGTTACTGCTTCCCATGACATAGAAACCAAGAGTGATGTATCTGAAGCTGAAGCCTATCTAGGAATGAGAGGGAATCTGGCAGGAAGGTTTGAAGTTATATTTGCATTGGCAGATGAGCTTCAGGATAGTGGCTGGGACTCTGATTGGTTAGTGGATATTTCTCAGCAAGAGTGGAAAGTGAGGCCGTATAACATCAAACCTTCCAAAATAAACAGCAGGGATCTTCTGGGAAATATCAGTATATTTCCTCTCCTCCCTATTGATGTTCTTTGGGAGGGTCAGAGGTTGATACAGACAGGTGGCAAAGTGTTGGTCAGAGATCCAGGGAAGAAGCTAGTTAGAGGAGAGATTGTAGCTGAAGGGCCGGGGTCTACTGTTTATGTATTATTAGGCATTTCAGTTACTACATCATTAAGGTAACCAATGTAAACAAACTGAGCCCATATAAATGTTGCCAGAGAGCAGAAGAGCTGACTCTCACAATGGATTAACATCGAAGCACTCAGCTGTGAAACTAAGGAAAGTGCCTGGTCTCCAGAAGAATCGTCAACGGAGATCACGAACACAGTAACTGAAGCTAAGTAACATTTAAGTGTATTTCTACTGTTACAGACTATAGTTTGATTGTTTGCTAGGTTGTTAATTTGCTATAGAAATCTGTCAGTCTTGATTTGTATTCCTAATATTGTAATAGTTTTGTATGTACAGCATTTTTGTTCAGTAAAAGCTCATTTATACACTGCACAGGTCTGAACTTCCTTGCTTATACCGCTAAGTAACCTTGCTATCTAGACGAAAGCAAAACAATAGCGACTTAATCTTCGCTAATGTCTTCTTGATTCTCCTCCTGGCCAATCAGGAAGGAGATCCTGAGACCGGATTGGTCGAGGGGAGAAACGATCCTATTGGCCGTCGAGAAGGAGACGCAGGGGAAGCTGCTGTGAAGTCGGGGAGGAGGACACGAAGGGTGAAGTAACTGCCTGCCACCCAGAGGAAGCGCTGCCCATGACCTAGATGGGGTAAGTGCGGGGCTGGTGACCATCCGACCCACGGGGGTGGAGGGATTGTGGTGCTGGGTTTCTTGGGGTGCGGTTGATCCGACCGACCGATCGGAGTAAGCGCGACATGAATAAACCAAAATCAGTTTGCTTGGCTTCTTTGTTATCCAGAAGATGAAACAGGAAGTGATTAAATCCTTGCCGCTTCTGATTTATGACATCACAGAGGAGGAAGAACATTGCAGGTTCCTCCCACTCTTCCTAGTGCATCCAATGAGACAGGGGGCATCAGCTCCAGGCACCCACCGGTGGGACAGGAGAGCCAGGGAAAGGCAGCGGCAGGAGGAGGGGACCCCTTCTACAGATTGCAAAAGTGATAAGGCGGCTGTGGAGTGACTTGGATCATTTTTACATGAAAGCCCATCGCCTGCTCTAAAAAAACGATCCCGATGGCTGTGGTGATATTCCTGATCTCACCGCTATCAATCCGAGGCTATACGTACGGAGGATGGGATGTGGTTAAAGAGGAACTGCAGTTTGCTCACATAATTTGTAATAAAACCATCTTTGCCATTCTGAAGCTTCCCGCCAACCACTTTGCATATTATTTTATATATACTGTGACTCTGTACTTGCCAAATATGCTGCAGAAATCTCAATCCAATAAGTCTGGCTGCAGCCATTTTAACTGTGGGCAGCTGAAGCTGCTGCCTGTTCTCTTCCTGGATTTACACAGACACACCTCCAGCTCTGCAGCTCTCATTGGCCCTCTTATGACTTATCCCCCCTTCCTGGCAAACTCTCACCAGAGAGAAAGCTGTGCATGATGTCATAAGCCTAGACTAATGATCAGACAGGAAACAGGAAGTGGGCTGTATAAGGTATTTACTGGCAGAAAAAAAAAAAACGTTTTACTGTCCAAAGTTAAAACAACAAGGGGCAGAAGATTTAATAGATGGAAAAATGAAAACAATGACTGAAGTTCCACTTTAACCAGTTGCCAACCGCCCACCCTGGATTGATGGCGGCAACATGGCTCTCCTGTGCGAATCGCAGCCATCTGACGGCGGGCGCGGGAGTGTGTATTGTGGGCGTGCATGCTCAGACGCTAGAAGGGGAGCCAATCAGCGGGTGGGATGGACTTGATGTCCCCCGACCACCCACGATCGCTCCCCTTTAGTGACAGAACGGGGATCTGTGAATGTAAAACAAGCAGATCCCCGTTCTGACAGGGGAGAGGAGAGCGATCGTATTTTCCAAGTATAAGGGAGCAGCGATCTCTCTCCTCCCCCAGTCATCCCAGCCCCCATACAGTTAGAACACACTGACAGGGAACCCTTTGAGCGCCCCCTAGTGTTAACCCCTTCCCTGCCAGTGACATTTATACAGCAATCAGTGGCTATTTTTAGCTCTGATCGCTGTATAAATGTCAGTGGTCCCAAAAAAAAGTGTCAAAAGTTTCCGATCTGTCCGTCGCAATATCTCAGTCCTGCTAAAAATCGCAGATCGCTGCCATTACCAGTAGAAAAAAATAAATAAATAAAAACGCCATAAATCAATTCCCATGGTTTTTAGATGCTATAACTTTTGCGCAAACCAATCAATATACGCTTATTACGATTTAATTTTTACCAAAAATATGTAGAAGAATATAAACTGAGGAAGAAATTAGTTTTTTTATTTATTTTTTTTGGATATTTATTATAGCAAAAAGTAAAAAATATTGTTTTGTTTTCCAAAATTGTCGCTCTTTTTTTGTTTATAGCACAAAAAATAAAAAAACGCAGAGGGGATCAAATACCAGCTAAAGAAAGCTCTATTTGTGCGGGAAAAAAGGGCGTCAATTTAGTTTGGGTACAACGACCGCACGACCGCGCAATTGTCAGTTAAAGCGACGCAGCGCCGTATCGCAAAAAGTTCTCTGGTTAGGAAGGGGGGTAAATCCTTCTGTGGCTGAAGCGGTTAAGCTACAGGGGCTACAGGGGCCTTGTCTCCCCTGTCAGCGATCACAGGAACCACGGCAGCAGTTGAATTTCGCCTTTTCTCCTACATTGGGGACATCTTATGTAGGTGTCCAACACTTGGTCATTTGAGATTCATGTTCACTACATGCTGCAGCCTCCTCTCCTTTCATTGAGGGGATTGAGTGTGATTAGGGTTGAGCGAACCCGGACTTTAGGGTGTCCGTGTCCCGAACCCGGACATTTGAGAAAAATCCCGGGTTCGGGTATTTTTTCGTGCCTTTTGAATAGCTGCAGGGCAGCCAATCAACAAGCGTTTCACTTGTTTGCCCTTTAGAAGCCATCACAGCCATGCCTACTAATGGCATGGCTGTGATTGGCCAGTGCATCATGTGACGCAGCCTCTATATAAGCTGGAGTCACAGTGCTGCAAGTCACATGCTCTCATACTGGTGTAGGGAGAGGTTCCTGCTGCCTATCCACATTTGTTTGCAGGGCACTTGTCCTCCTCTTACCCCCATGTTGCTTCTTTTTGCAGCCCTCTAGCCTTTTCCAGGACTTTTTTAGAGCCATTTTTGTACCCAAAAGTTTGGGTCACCATTGACTTCAAATGGGGTTGGGGTTCGGGGTCAAGTTCGGGGCCGAACTCGAACTTTTTAGCGAAGTTCGGGGCCGAACCAGACAAACCCGAACATCCAGGTGTCCGCTCAACTCTAAGTGTGATCTCTTGCAAGCAGGGCCGGCTCTACCAATAGGCGGAGTAGGCGGCCGCCTAGGGCGCACTGCTGCCTAGGGGCGCCTGGCCACTGTTGATCTGTCACTGGCTGCTCTGCGTTGATTCATGTAAAAACTGACACTGTCTGACTGAGATAATGAGATTGTATTATCACATGACATTTGTAAATGTATATAGAAATAGTGACTGATCTGCTAAATACCCCTCCTCCGCCCCCACCCCCCGTGAGGCTGTATTTGATGGGCACAGGTGAAGCTGTATTTGATGGGCACAGGTGAAGCTGTATTTGATGGGCACAGGTGAAGCTTTATTTGATGGGCACAGGGGAAGCTGTATATGATGGGCACAGGTGAGGCTGTATTGATTGGCGCTGGTAAAGCTGTATTTGATGGGCACAGGTGAGGCTGTATTGATTGGCGCTGGTAAAGCTGTATTTGATGGGCACAGGTGAAGCTGTATTTGATGGGCACAGGAGAAGCTGTATTTAATGGGCACAGGTGAGGCTGCATTGATTGGTGCTGGTGAAGCTATATATGATGGGCACAGGTGAGGCTGTATTGATTGGTGCTGGTGAAGCTGTATTTGATAGGCACAGGTGAGGCTGTATTGATTGGCGCTGGTGAAGCTGTATTTGATGGGCACAGGTGAGGCTGTATTGATTGGCGCTGGTGAAGCTGTATTTGATGGGCACAGGTGAGGTTGTATTGATTGGCGCTGGTAAAGCTGTATTTGATGAGCACAGGTGAGGCTGTATTGATTGGTGCTGGTAAAGCTGTATTTGATGGGCACAGTTGAGGTTGTATTGATTGGTGCTGGTGAAGCTGTATTTGATGGGCACAGGTGAGGTTGTATTGATTGGCGCTGGTAAAGCTGTATTTGATGGGCACAGGTGAGGTTGTATTGATTGGTGCTGGTGAAGCTGTATTTGATGGGCACAGATGAGGCTGTATTGATTGGTGCTGCTGAAGCTGTATTTGATGGGCACAGGTGAGGCTGTATTGATTGGCGCTGGTAAAGCTGTATATGATGGGCACAGGTGAGGCTGTATTGATTGGTGCTGGTGAGGCTGCATTTGATTGGCGCTGATCCGGCTGGGCAGGGGTCAGGGGTGGAGCCAAGGGGGTGGCAAAATTAGGTTTCGCCTAGGGTGTCAAAAATCCTTGCACCAGCCCTGCTTGCAAGTCTCTGGCCAGCAGTGGGATGCCCGAATAGAGGACAGGGACAGCCTAAAATGGGCCTCGCTGCCTTATAGATTTTATTAAATTGACTGGGAATGGTATGCCGCAGCCCATGCTCTTTAACAAATAAAGGGATACTTCCCCCCTGAGGAAGACCAATACACCCCTCTTGAATGGTCGAAACGCGTTGGGGAATCAGTTGCAGCTATTGGCTGTATTGTATGCTTCTCCTTATTTTTGCTATAGTTGTGAATGCAATCCTACATGCCCCTTGTTTATACAACCAGAACTCTTGTCTTTTAAATGTTTATATGCATAGCCAATGCTAATACATTTTGAAACAAATCTTTGTATCTTTTTATTTTTTTTTATCTATTTTGCTTCTTTATGTACAATTTTGCTGCCATAAAACCCTCACCGGGGGATCCTTCCACTACTTATGCGGGCCCTGCTACTGCATAATTCACAAAGTCACCTATTAAGGTTGAGCAAAGACGAAAATCCATTTGCTTAAACCAAGAACAAATAAATATAAATAATGATATAAATAATTCAATGCATTAAATAAATTAATAATAAAAACATTTAAATAAATAAATATAAATATTAAAAAAAAAAAAAAAATCCCTCCTTATACACAATCCTACATCCAGAGATGATCCAGAGGCAAAAAAAACCCCCCTATGAAGCGCGGTCCAGCGGGGAAAACAATAAATTTCCTTCTTGATCCCCCAGAAAGCAATCAGATATCCCCCGGATCAGCAATTTGTTTTTTTTTTTGTTTTTTTTTACAATTTGTATTTTCTGAATAAAATATTTAAACTCTGCTTTGAGTATTTTGTGAGCATTGATGTTCCAGCTTTGATCCCCGTCCTATGAGCTGTAATTCGATCCCTTCGCTCTTATTGATTTTTTGGATAAAGATCATAAAATGTATCGGTTTTTTTTTGTGCTTTCTTTGCATATTTGATTACCGCAGCGTCATAGGTTTAGCGGCCTTTAAAGTTTTTTTTTTTTTTTTCTTTATCTATCAACTGCAATGAGCAATCCAGGGAGATCAGATTTGAAAAAACTTCTCATAATATTCAGAACAAAATCCTGGAAAGTTTTTTTTTTCCGTTAATTATGGAATGGTAAACCCTTTCACCGCCAGAGCACGTTTTGGACCTGAAGATTACATAAAACCCCCAAAGCATTATTATTAGATACAGTATCTGACAAAAGTAAGTACACCCCTCCCATCATGTGACAACACTGAAGAGCTGACACTTTGCTACAATGTAAAGTAGTGAGTGTACAGCTTGTATAACAGTGTAAATTTACTGTGCCCTCAAAATAACTCAACACACAGCCATTAATATCTAAACCGCTGGCAACAAAAGTGAGTACACCCCTAAGTGAAAATGTCCAAATTGGGCCCAATTAGCCATTTTCCCTCCCCGGTGTCATGTGACTCGTTAGTGTTACAAGGGCTCAAGTGTGAATGGGGAGCAGGTTTGTTAAATATGGTGTTATTGCTCTCACTCTCTCATACTGGTCACTGGAAGTTCACGGTTGATTGCTTTAAAAAAGGCCTGGATTCTTTCCTTAATGTAAATAATATAACTGGGTGATAACATTTTTAGGTAAAGTTGATCCAGGGTGAATCCGATTGCCTCTCGGGGAATCAGGAAGGAATTTTTTCCCCCGTTATAGCAAATTGGATCCATGCTTTGCTGGGGTTTTTTGCCTTCCTCTGGATCAACTGTGGGTGAAGGATTGTATATGGGATTATTTGGTTGTATGTGTGTATGTATATATATATATGTATATATTTTTTTTTTTTTTGGTTGAACTGGATGGACTTGTGTCTTTTTTCAACCTGACTAACTATGTAACTATGTAACATGGCACCTCATGGCAAAGAACTCTCTGAGGATCTGAAAAAGAATTGTTGCTCTACATAAAGATGGCCTCTAGGCTATAAGAAGATTGCCAAGACCCTGAAACTGAGCTGCAGCACGGTGGCCAAGACCATACAGCGGTGTAACAGGAGAGGTTCCACTCAGAACAGCGCCTCACCATGGACGACCAAACAAGTTGAGTGCCGTGCCCAGTGTCATATCCAGAGGTTGTCTTTGGGAAATAGACGTATGAGTGCTGCCAGCATTGCTGCAGAGGTTGAAGGGGTGGGGGGTCAGCCTGTCAGTGCCCAGACCATACACCGCACACTGCATCAAATTGGTCTGCATGGCTGTCATCCCAGAAGGAAGCCTCTTCTAAAGATGATGCACAAGAAAGCCTGCAAACAGTTTGCTGAAGACAAGCAGACTAAGGACATGGATTACTGGAGCCATGTCCTGTGCTCTGATGAGACCAAGATAAACTTATTTGGTTCAGATGGTGCCAAGCGTGTGTCGCGGCAACCAGGTGAGGAGTACAAAGACAAGTGTGTCTTGCCTACAGTCAAGCATGGTGGTGGGAGTGCCATGGTCTGGGGCTGCATGAGTGCTGCCGCCATTGTGGAGCTACAGTTCATTGAGGGAACCATGAATGCCAACATGTACTGTGACATACTGAAGCAGAGCTTCCCCTCCCTTCAGAGACTGGGCTGCAGGGCAGTATTCCAACATAACGACCCCAAACACCTCCAAGACGTCCACTGCCTTGCTAAAGAAGCTGAGGGTAAAGGCGATGGACTGGCCAAGCATGTCCAGACCTAAACCCCATTGAGCATCTGTGGGGCTCCTCAAACGGAAGGTGGAGGAGCGCAAGGTCTCTAACATCCACCAGCTCTGTGATGTCGTCATGGCGGAGGGGAAGAGGACTCCAGTGCCAACCTGTGAAGCTCTGGTGACCTCCATGCCCAAGAGGGTTAAGGCAGTGCTGGAAAATTACGAACCGGTCAGGTAGCGGAAATGGGAGTCGAAGAAATCGT
>BLSH010480882.1:51243-67383 GCA_018402905.1 Glandirana rugosa
AACAGCACAGACAGCAGTAGTAAAGTAATCTATCTCAGGATGCAGGATCAGGTCTTAAAATGGCTAAAATCTGTCCCTCACGCCGTCAGCTACCTTTCCCTACACTAACCCAAGGAGCATGTGACTGCAGCACTGTGACTCCAGCTTATAAAGAGGCTGGGTCACATGATGCACTGGCCAATCACAGCCATGCCATTAGTAGGCATGGCTGTGATGGCTTCTAAGGGCAAACCAGTGAAACGCTTGTTGATTGGCTGCCCTGCAGCTTCTCAACACGTGGAATAAAATAGCAGAACCCCGGACCGAACCCGAACGATTTTTGAAATGTCCGGGTCCGGGTCCGTGCCACGGACACCCGAAAGTTCGGTACGGACCCGAACGTTACAGTCCGGGTTCGCTCAACACTAGCTCTGATATCAAGTTTTCGTGAGGTTAGAGGGGGTAGTAAAGTTTCATCGAATTCCGATGGGATGAAGTGGGCAATCATCGGCCACCATAAGCGCCCATATTTGAGAGTTTCGCCTAGTAGGACTGCTTCAATTTTAGTATGAATCATGGCTCTGGTGATTCTGTTCTTGGCAGGGGAGTATCATGAAATTAGTGGGCCCGTGTGCAAGCCCACACCGCACCGATAATCCCTGGCTGTCCACCAGGGACAGATCATCCTTACGTGCAGTGTTGGTCAGAGCACTGGGGGCCCCCCCATCCCTCGGGGCCCGTGTTCAGTGAACACCTTGCACCCATGGATGATACGCCACTGGTTCTTGGTCTCTACAAAGCTGAGTGCCGGCTTACTTATCAAGTGTATAAAAAGCCTGTATCTCGGCTCCCCTTTTTCCATAAATATTATCAAGCAGCCAGATTAGCCAGATTAGCTCAACTTTCCCTGGTATACACGAGGTATGAGAAAGCAGACTGGATCCAGATTGAGAGGCAGGCGATTCCGAACTACACCCCGAAAAAAAGACCACCTATTTTATCTCCCACATTATCACACTCTTTTGCCCTCTGGGATTCCCTGTGCAACCGTACCAAGCTAATCTTGCCTTTGAATCCCCTAGCACATATTTTCCACAACCCTAATTTTCCTCCAGGGCTAGACATCAAAACGTTTAAGTGGTGGTTGGACAAGGGGCTGCACCACATAGGACACTCCTCTGGGACCCATGTCTCTTAGCCATTGTATAAGAGAACTTGACCTTCCAGATTCTGAAAGGTTCAGATTCAAACAAATCTCCCATTATCTCCAGCAGATTTGGAGAGACAAGCCCCTTCCATCCAAATTCACTGTTTATGAACTTTGGTGTGGCCAAGCCAAGGAGCAGAGGGGGGCATCTCGGTAGTTTGCACACCTCTCACCTTACCGTTGTCGAAAGCCTCCCATATGAACCACTGGGAGGATGGATTTCAGCTTTATTGGGACATGGAGACATGGCATGTAGCTTTTTCTAAATCTTTTCAAGGTATTTTATATACTGCCCTCATGGAGGCAAGCGTTAAGGTTATCATCAGATAGTATCTCACCCCGACCAAACTGGCCAGTATCTACCCCTCAGCAGACCCATTATGCTTCTGAGGGTGCTCCCTAATTGGATCAATGCCACACATTTGGTGAGAATGCCCAAGGATTCCTTATTGAAAGTCTGACCAAAACCCAGGTCCCCAGGTCCCCTGAGATTGCTCTGCTAAATGCACACATTCCGAATCTTTCTAAACCAAACCGAGTGCATTTCATACTGCTCGGGGCTAAGTTGACTATAGCGAAAGCATGGAAACAACCAAAGATCCCCTTTGCAGCTACCATTCGAAAAGTCTCCTGGATCATGTCACAAGAGAAATTATCCAGCATTCTATCAGACACGACTAAGAGATTTGAGGATATCCATATCTGGGCAGGGAATTTACCGACTCCCGAGGGGGGATTGGGGGGGTGGGGCACTCTTCTCCCGACACAGCGAGTCCCCATGTGGGTGTCGGGGGGGGTGGCCCAGCCTCCGGGGTCCTCCGTGCGAGGCTCACTACAGAAGTGGCCAGTGAGGCCTACCCTCACTTGGAGTCCCGGTTTTGGGACTGACATTAGGCCACAAAATATTCCTTCAAGGGCAGACATAACCTCCACCCAGGAATTTCACTTTTAGTGTTTTTGATTAATGCCAACCTAGTGGTCAGGAATCCTGGCTCCTTAGCAATCCTTGGGATTCTTTGTTTTGATCTCTCCAAGCTAAAGTCCAAGTTGTTGTACTGACCACACCTCATGTCTACGTTTTATGGTGATACTAATGTTATACAAGCACCATATATGTCACTTGATCAAAGTGGATGTTGACATTTCATTGTTGTCTATTAAAACTTTAATAAAAAAAAAAAAAAAGAGATTTGAGGATACTTGGGAACCCCGGGCGTCTTTCATGGGCATCTCCTCTATACCAGGTGCTGCCCTGACTTTAGATACTTTTGAACCAAATTGACTTTAGGGGCTTCCTCTCTACTTCTCTGTCCTCTCTTTTCTCTTCTTTTCTATACTTCATTTGATGTCTCCCATTCATTAGCCGGATTAATACTCCTAGGAGTGTGATGGTTGTGGCCAAGGTCCTTTATTGCATACTTTCCTCTCCATTCGGTTATAAAGTTGGGATGTATTCTATCCTCCTCAGTCTCACTCTCTAAGGCGGGACTTGTCCTCCCCGGCACAGTTTGATCCCATTTGTGGTGCCGGGAGTCTGGGAAATCATGCCCTTCATCACCGAACACCTGGATTGGCATGCTTGGGGCACCTTTCACACCTGGGTGTGGAGGGGGTTTAAGAGTCTAATTGGGTTCACGGTAGTGATAACTGTGCTATTGAATGTTCATCTCCTTACTGTTGGTTTTATGTCAAGCTTTGTTATTTCTGAAACTGAAATAAAATCATTGAAAGTGAAAAAGCCTGTATTTCTGTTCGAAACACAACCAATGCTTTGGTTTTTACCTGGCAATCTTGCCTGTGTATGGTGTTTGGGGTAAAAAGGGCAGGTATGAGCTCTCCATCTGCTCAGAAAGGTTTGAAGACCAGGAAGCATTTAGTCGGGGTGCCGAGCGGTTCCGTCACAGGCTATGTGATGGACAAGAGACGTGAATACCTTCTCTTTGTAGAAGCTTTACCTTGCTACGGGTAAAAGGCTATTGTGCCTGGCAGTGAAGTATTTTGATAGGAGATGCTCCTGATTCCTGACCTTGGTAAAGGAACAATGAGCTCACAGAAGGACCACTACTCATAGGGCCCAATGAACTTAACAATCAATGGGTGGGTGGGGAAGTCATTCCAGCACAGCCCGATGCAGGCGAAGCTCCAATAGCCTCCTAAACGGCCATCAACTCAAGTGCTAAGAATGACACTTACCTGCCCTTCCTGTACAATAGACCCGCTGTCATTGAAGATGAATGGCGGCTGAGCGTTCGTCAGCACAGAAGCCATCGCTTTTTCTCTTTGACCCGCATAATGTGTGTTGTTGTCATCGCGAATTGTCTGAAATGTGTTGATTTCCCATGTGACAGCCGTCCTTGGTGACTAATGAGAACATTTCATCAGCATCTGTTATGTTCATGTAAATGATAACAGCGGATCTCTGAGGATGGAGAAGAAAAGGGAAAGATTTATACAACCATTGCCGCTGAAAATGTTCAATCACAATTCTTATTTAATGGAAGATTAATAGAAGTCTGTCAGTTCTATGTACCGGAGGGGGTGGATGGGAGAAGACAGGCAGAGGAAGTGGATACTTTGTATTAGACATGTTGTGCGATTCGTTACAAATCGAAAATTTTCATTATTCGGAAATGTGGATGTATCCGAATTTACGAATTAGAATGCTTTATTAATCCCAAGGGGGAATCACAATAATTAATGGATTTCAATACAAAATAAATTGTAATGAAACAAAATGATCCAAATTTGATTTAGAAAATTAATTCAAATTAGAAATGGAAATACAGTTGTGCTTATAAGTTTACATACCCTGGCAGAATTTATGATTTCTTGGCCATTTTTCAGAGAATATGAATGAGAACACAAAAACTTTTCTTTCACGCATGGTTGGTGTTTGGCTGAAGCCATTTATTATCAATCAGCTGTGTTTACTCTTTTTATATCATAATGACAACAGAAACTCCCCAAATGACCCTGATCAAAAGTTTACATACCCTGGTGATTTTGGCCTGATAACATGCACACAAGTTGACACAAAAGGGTTTGAATGGCTATTAAAGGTAACAATCCTCACCTGTGATCTGTTTGCATGTAATTAGTGTGTGTGTATAAAAGGTCAATGAGTTTCTGGACTCCTGACAGACCCTTGCATCTTTCATCCAGTGCTGCACTGACGTTTCTGGATTCTGAGTCATTAGGAAAGCAAAAGAATTGTCAAAGGATCTGCGGGAAAAGGTAGTTGAACTGTATAAAACTAGAAAGGGATATAAAAAGATATCCAAGGAATTGAGAATGCCAATCAGCAGTGTTCAAACTCTAATCAAGAAGTAGAAAATGAGGGGTTCTGTTGAAACCAAACCACGGTCAGGTAGACCAACTAAAATTTCAGCCACAACTGCCAAGAAAATTGTTGGGGATGCAAAGAAAAACCCACAAATAACTTCAGGACTCTCTGAAAACATGGGGTGTGGCTGTTTCAAGATGCACAATAAGGAGTCACTTGAAGAAAGATGGGCTGCATGGTCGAGTCGCCAGAAGAAAGCCATTACTACGCAAAGTATTCCGCTTACAATACGCCAAACAGCACAGAGACAAGACTCAAACCTTCTGCCACAAAGTCATTTGGAGTGATGAGACCAAAATCTAACTTAATACCGTGTATTGCCCCCTTTAACATCAATGACAGCTTGAATTATTTTGTGGTATTTGTGGATGAGGCTCTTTATCTTCTCAGATGGTAAAGCTGCCCATTCCTCTTGACAAAAAGCCCAGTTGTGCCTAAAATTTTAGTTGTTCTACCTGACCTTGGTTTGGTTTCAACAGAACCCCTCATTTTATACTTCTTGAGTTTGAACACTGCTGATTGGCATTCTCAATTCCTTGGATATCTTTTTATATCCCTTTCCTGTTTTATAAAGTTTAACTACCTTTTCCCGCAGATCCTTTGACAATTATTTTGCTTCCCCCATGACTCAGAATCCAGAAAAGTCAGTGCAGCACTGGATGAAAGATGCAAGGGTCTGTCAGGAGTCCATAAACTCATTGACCTTTTATACACACACACTAATTACAAGCAAACAGATCACAGGTGAGGATGGTGACATTTAATAGCCATTCAAACCCCTTTGTGTCAATGTTATCATGCCAAAATCACCTGGGTATGTAAACTTTTGATCAGGGTCATTTGGGGAGTTTCTGTTGTCATTATGATATAAAAAGCGTAAACACAGCTGATTGATAATAAATGGCTTCAGCCAAACACCAACCATGAGTGAAATAAATGTTTTTGTGTTCTCATTCATATTCTCTGCTAAATGGCCAAGAAATCATCAATTCTGCCAGGGTATGTAAACTTATGAGCACAACTGTATATTACAATAAATACAGTAAGGTAAAAAGGTGAAATAAGATGATGATTCCTACTTAGGATGCTTTAGAGAATAGAATAGAAAAGAATAGAATAGAAAAAAATAGACTAGAATATAATTGAATCGAATAGAATTAAATAGAACAAATATATCCATCTTCTGGATTTCAAATTTTGAAATTTCAAATTTCGAATTCTAATTTCAAATTTGGAATCGATTTGAAAATCACGAATATATGAAATGAATCAGAATATACGAAACAAATTCCACAAACGAATCTTTATAACATACAGAATATGACAAAATGAATTGAATAAGTTGACAAATCCAAAACAAAGCAAATTTTCCATTGTGCACATCTCTGTATCGTATACCGAGATGTATACAGGGGAGTATACAATGTATAACAGAATGGAAACAATGGAGCAGTATGAAGTATATAACATTCAGCACAGTGTGCAGACCGGCGCGGTATGAATAGCTGACACTCTGAGAAGCTTCTCCTTCATCCTCTAAGTACCAATCTTACTGAGGTTGGTGGGAGGACTTGCTGATCTCCAGGTAGGCCACCTGCTCTTTCTAAAGCCTGGCACACAGGATGAGATTATCAGACGAATGATCGGCTGTTTTATTTTTTGCATTTTAGTCTCCATATGGAAAACCATTTAATGTTCAGTACAGCCATGACATGAAGGCGCCTGCCTACAAACCTTGATTGGAACCTTTTAATGGAGGACTACCAACATACATGAACAATCATACATAAAAACCAAGTAATGATGCCGTCCCGTACATGTAATACACCTGCTGTGTTAGTGCTTACCCAGGTCTAGAAGGATCATCCTACCCAGTGCTTCCCAGCTTGTCCAACCCACCTCTCCAGCCTCAACCAATAGGCAGGGACAGCACCACACTCCCCTATCGCTATGCACCTCTCATCACCGGTCCCTGTGGTGGAAATTAGAAGGGAGCTGTGATTGGCTGGTTGCACTGAGTGCTGGCTTCTGTATTGAACCATGATGTGACTACAGAGGACACTGTGATGCCCACTATTTATACCAGCTTCCCCTTTGTTATCTAGTCCTCTGGGCTCCTCCACCTTGTGTTGCACTCAAGACCTCCTCATAGCTAGCGTATCAATCTCCCACAGGCCCCGTCCCTATCATGCTGAATTGTTTGGGTTTGGGTTTGGTTGGCAATGCAACCATACAGAATCTAGGTGTGGCCAGAAGAACTCAGAGGGCCTGTAGCCAGGGTCATGCACAGAGGATCAAAAAGTTTGAAGACAGTGGAGTAGTCAGGAGCCTAGCCGCGGTCATGCACAGAGAATCAGAAGGGTTGAAGACAGTGGAGTAGTCAGGAGCCGAGCCAGGGTCATGCACAGAGGATCAGAAGGGTTGAAGATAGTGGAGTAGTCAGATGCCCGAGCCAGGGTCATGCACAGAGGATCAGAAGGGTTGAAAACAGTTGAGTAGTCAAGAGCCAAGCCATGGTCATGCACAGAGGATCAGAAGGGTTGAAGACAGTGGAGTAGTCAGAACCCAAGCCAGGGTCATGCACAGAGGATCAGACGGGTTGAAGACAGTGGAGTAGTCAGGAGCAGAAGCCTGAGCCAGGGTGATGCACAGAGAATTAGAAGGTTTGAAAACAGCGGAGTAGTCAGGAGCCAAGCCAGGGTCATGCACAGAGGATCAGAGGGGTTGAAGACAGTGGAGTAGTCAGGAACCGAGCCAGGGTCATGCACAGGTGATCAGGAGAAACAGTGTTCCTTAAATAAGCCAAGGTCACAACCAGAGATCAACAGAATGGCATTCGAGGGGCAAGTCAAGTAAATGGTGGAAGGTTAGGATATACAGAAGGATGCATTGTAGAGAGGGTCATGGACATGCTGAAGATCATCTGGAAGTCTTCTGTCACTGCTCATTTTCCTAAATAGGGTGTTTGGTGCCAGTTGTTGAATTGGATGCATGTACAGGCATGCTGGGGGGCAGGGACAATATGTGAGAGATAACTGACATCGTCTTAGGAAAGGAAAGAGAAATTAAGATTTCAGGACAGGAATGGGAAGCAAAGAATAGTTAGGGGCGGTGCAGTGGGAGTACAGTTTATCCTCTGCTGTAGCTTTCTGGGACTTGGTGTCAGGGCAGGAACAGTGCAGCTGTCGCCATTGTCCCAGGACACAATCACCATGGCACAACTGAGTAAAAATCAGGACAATCCTGGCAAATCCAGGACAGTTAATAATATAGCACTTTCCCCCTGGAGAGTTTGCTGCGGATAAACCCGGGTCCCCCTTGCTAGTACAGTGGCTGCTGGTCACAAGGCACAGTTCCACAAATAAAGACAATAATGGCTCCGTCTGTGTGATGCCTTTTTACTATTTATCGTTGAGGAACCTGAACAGGAGAGGGGTTTATGGTCACAGAATTTTTCAAAACATTAATAGCAATCAATTGGAGGACAAGGACAATTGGAGGAAATCCCACACTACAGTCCCAAATGTCCCAGGAGCTGTCGGCCATCCAGCATCCATAGGTAGTCCCTTAGAGATAAAAGATACTTCTCCAAACCAGGTCATCAGGACAGTGCCCTCCAGCAAAAAATCTAGGCTACAATCTCTGTCTCTCCCAGGAGCAGCAGCCCCAAAAGACCTGGAACCCTCCCTGGAGAGGAAAATACGACCTCTTAAACTCTTATGACCTCATCAATCATCTTCAGGATGATTCCTCCCAGGGATTGGCTGGAGCATGATAAATATTCATGCTGGCGATTATAATCTCCCTGCCCTATATTCTGGAAACTTCTTTCAGAAGCAGATGAGAGAAATCAAACACCCAGCTCAGGAAACCCCGAGCAGACCAACACAATCAATCCCTGCTCTACTCACTATAGTGGAGCCAAAAACCAAATTTAGCCTACCAGCCTAACTAGAGAAGGGCACTATAGTAAGCATGCCAAATATAATTCTGTTTTCTAGAATACCTTGTTGTCGTGTCACCTTACCTCCTGGTCCTCCCACCACTCGCCAGTGTTTCTTGGGCTTACCAATTTTACAGACGAGCCCGGGAAACTATCTGATGATTTGAGTGGATGGCCATAAAGGTGAACAGAGACCAGGACAGGTCATCTCTGATCACCTCTGTGATTTTGGAGGACCGGAGTCATGGCACGATGTCACTTCAAGTCTAGGGCGGGAGTAAGCAATTTCTTTTTTAAAGAAAAGCAAAAGATCAATTTTTTTTTTGATCTTTTGCTTTTAAAAGGTAGAGTAGTGCTTTGGGGTTCTATAGACCCCAGGTCTCTCCATAAAGAGGGCCTGTCATCCCTTATTTTTATTACAGGGGATGTTTACATTCCTTGTAATAGGAATAAAAGTGATTAAAAAAAAATTAAAGGACCAGTGTAAAAAAAATAAATAAATAAATAAATAAGAAAAAAATAAATAAAGCGCCGCCATCCTTCCGCGCTTGTGCACAGAAGCGAAGGAATTCGTATGCTGTGCACATATATGTAAACGATGTTTGCACCACACATGTGAGGTATCTCTGCGAACGTTATAGCGAGAGCAATAATTCTAGTGCTACACCTCCTCTGTAACTCTAAACTGGTAACCTGTAACATTTTTAAAGTGTCGCCTATGCATATTCTTAAAGCGGAGTTCCACCCAAAAGTGGAACTTCCGCTTTAAGGGAAGGTGACCCCCCGGCATGCCATAATTGGCAGGGTCCCAGGTCCACTTCCTCTCCTAGAGCCGCGGCTCTGGAAGGAAATTCATCCTTCCCTCCCCCCCCTCTCGGCGATCTTCTGGGAAACGTCACAGGTCCCAGAAGATACGCCGCCCATTCACAAGGCGCATCGCAACTCGTGCATGTGCAGTGCGCGCCCGGCTTTGAAGCCAAAGCCAGGTGCCCACACTTGTGGTGCTGGCACCGCCGAGGGGAGGGGGAGAAGAGCGAGCCCTCGGGCGGCCGCATTGCTGGAGCCAGGGACAGGTGAGTGGCCGATTGTTAAAATTCAGCAGCTACCCTTTTGGTAGCTGCTGACTTTTAACCGGTTGGAATTCCGCTTTAAGTATTTGGTTTGTGACCATTCCACGAGCGTGCGCAAATTTAAAGTGCGACGTGTTAGGTATCTATTTACTTGGCTTAACGTAATTTTTTTTATTGCATAAAAAAAAAATGTGGTTATCTATTGTGTTTTTTTGCACTAAAATTTATTAAAGTGTATTTTTTCCCAAAAAGTTGCATTTGAAAAAACGCACAAATACTGTGTGACATAAATAAAATTACAACAATTGCCATTTTATTTTTCTAGGGTCTCTGCCAAAAAGAATATAAATGTCATGTTTGGGGGTTCTAAGTCATTTTATAGGAAAAAAATACAGATTTTTACTTGTAAACAAAAAGTGCCAGAAAAAGCCGGGTCTTCAATATTGCTGTTTTCCTAAATGTTCTGTTTTGCACGGATAATTTTAATTCAGTAAATAACGCGAGCGAGGGGGAAGCATACTCAGGGAAATTTTAATTGCGCAGCAAATCTCAGTGAACCGAAAGTAAACCCTGAAACTCCATTAATAGGAGGATGTAGATCTGAACAGCTTGCACACGATAGACAATGACAGCGACACTGATAAGTGAACCCGTGTTTGACCCTCAGCTAATTCTGAAATGTGTCTTCATATTCTATTATAAATCTGCTATGAATATTCTTCCTTTATTAGAGGGAAACCGATAACCGAGCGCAGGGAGCGTCTATGAAGACCATCGTGCCTGGACTATCATTTCTCTGTACGGATTTGTCTGTTTTTTTATTTTTATTTCTTCCTGATTATCAGCTATCTGCAATATATTATATACCACGTTCACGGCCGGCACTACCATGGGTCCAGTGTTGCCAACCGTCAGTAATTCTACTGGCAGCCAGTAAAAACCAGGCAATTTTCTCCTGCCAGTAAAAGGAAAAGGTTGCCAGTAAAAAATATGGCTGTGATGCTAGGCTCAGTCTGGAGCCAGCCAAGATCATCCGGCTGCCTGCTACAGTGTGTTTGGGTGGCTGTGGCGGAGGCGGTGCCTGAGCATGTCATGTGATGTCATAGTGCAAGGGAACCAAGCAGAGTGGGCAGAGCCTCGTGTGTGCGTCTGCGGTATGGGAACAAGGCAGGCTCGGAGCGGATGTTTTTTGCCTTACAATTTACCTTAATTTATATTGCTAATTGCATATTGTACTTGTTTGTAGCCAAAATGTGCACTTAAAACTGTAATTTTGTAACTTTTGGAAATGCCAGTAAAAACTTGGCTGTGCCAGTAAATTTTCAGTGTTGTGTCAGTAAATTTCAATTTGGTAGGTTGGCAACACTGCATGGGTCCCAGTGGGTCCATTGGACCCAGGCAGCACTTTGAGAGGGGCAGCAAATTGAACCACCGCCGCCTCTCCTTCTCTTCTATTCACCCAGCAAATTGACAACCAATATTTTTTTCCAGCAGTTTTGTGTGTCATGATGAAAACTGCCCCCTGGGCCGCTATGCCTGCCCCTATTCTGCCCTAGCCTGTCCATGTACTACTCTAGCCTGTCTATATACTGCCCTACTCTGCCACTTTTGGCGGGCGTGATTTTTTTGGGGGGGGGCAGCATTTTATTCTTGGACCCAGGCAGCACAATGTCTTGGGCCAGTCCTGACCACGTTACATCACCTCCACTGAAATCAGCCCTCAGAAGGACTAACATTTTACACTCACATAATCTATGACAGCCTTTCTCAACCTTTTCAACACGAGGAACCCTTGAAATAATTCTCCGGTCTCGGGGAACCCCTGCTAAAAACTCCTGATACATTAGTGTGATGGTCAATGGGAAGAATGCTCCTCACACTTGTGGTCAATGGGAAGAATGCTCCTTACACTTGTGGTCAATGGGAAGAATGCTCCTTACACTTGTGGTCAATGGGAAGAATGCTCCTTACACTTGTGGTCATTGGGAAGAATGCCCCTTACATTTGTGGTCATTGGGAAGAATGCTCCTTACACTTGTGGTCATTGGGAAGAATGCTCCTCACACTTGTGGTCATGGAGAAGAATGCTCCTTACACTTGTGGTCAATGGGAAGAATGCTCCTTACACTTGTGGTCATTGGGAAGAATGCTCCTTACACTTGTGGTCATGGAGAAGAATTACCCCCTTACAGAGAGCTAAAAAGATCAATGATATCATTGGGAATTTATCTGAAAGGTAGAAATTTCTCATTGCTCAAGGAACCCCTAGCAACCTCTGGAGCAACCCTAGGGTTCCACAGAACACTGGTTGAGAAACCCTGTAGGGTCTATTTATTGCAGCTCGGTTAGCCTACTGCCCATTCTCCTTCATTTGGACGATGAGCTGCTTATCAAGTCTGAGAATGGCCCCTTTGTATACACTTGGTGACCACTACTGGTTATGCCTATTGCCAACACAACCTCTGGAGGAACCCTGGTTGAGAAACCCTGCTCTATGAAAAATGGGGAGGGGAGATGTGGTGAGACAATGGAGAACGAAAGTAGCCGCCCTCCAACTAGAAGTCAGATCACAGGAGCAACAAAAAAAAAGGTTTTGGAGCTTTGGAGGAGGCTGAGAGCAATAAAAAGGATAAAAAGGTATTTTCTGAGTTAAGAACATGCACTATATTACCAAAAGTATTAGGACGCCTGCTTTTACACGCACATGAACTGTAATGGCATCCCAGTCTTAGTCAGTAGGGTTCAATATTGAGTTGGCCCACCCTTTGCAGCTATAACAGCTTCACCTCTTCTGGGAAGGCCGTCCACAAGGTTTAGGAGTGTCTATGGGAATGTTTGACCATTCTTCCAGAGGTCAGGCACTGATGTTGGATGAGAAGGCCTGGCTCGCAGTCTCCACTCTAATTCATCCCAAAGGTTTTCTATCGGGACCAAATCATTTGGTGGATGGGGGATTATGGTGTGGGGTTGTTTTCAGGGGTTGGGCTTGGCCCCTTAGTTCCAGTGAAGGGAACTCTTAAGGCGTCAGCATACCAAGACATTTTGGACAATTTCATGCCAAAAAGAGGTCATTCCTGACCTCAACCCTCTGTGCAGGCAAGTCAAGTTCCTCTACCCTAAATTCGCTCATCCACATCTTTATGGACCTTGCTTTGTGCAGTGGTGGGCAGTCATGTTGGAGCAGGAAGGGATCATCCCCAAACTCTTCCCACAAAGTTGGGAGCATGAAATTCTCCAAAATGTCTTGGTGTGCTGACGCCTTAAGAGTTCCCTTCACTGGAACTAAGGGGCCAAGCCTAACCCCTGAGGGGCCAAGCCCAATCCCTGAAAAACAACCCCACATCATAATCCCCCCTCCACCAAATGATTTGGACCAGTGCACAAAGAAAGGTCCATAAAGACATGTGTAACCAATGGCCCCCTTAGGGGTGGCTGGTTGATGTCGTTCAACCACTCACAATCACACTCCTAGGTTTAGTAACACTTTAAAGGAAAAAATGCTTAAAATCTATCACACTGTGTGTAACGCATCTATATAAAATATACGAGTTGCACTTTTTGAATTGAATTACTGAAATAAATTAACTTTTTGATGATATTCAATTTTTTTGGAGATGCACCTGTATGTATATACAGTATCTTACAAAAGTAAGTACACCCCTCCCATTTATTCTATCTTTTCATGTGACAACACTGAAGAGCTGACACTTTGCTACAAAGTAAAGTAGTGAGTGTACAGCTTGTATAACAGTGTAAATTTACTGTCCCCTCAAAATAACTCAACACTAGGGATGAGCTCTGTCGTCTGTTTGCTTCTTTCCGAACATTATGGGTGGTCCTTGGGAACTTCACGTGCCCCATAATGCATTCCAATGGCGGCGGAATGCCGCCAGCTGATTGGCCAAAGCATGCACATGACCTGCATGCTTTGGCCAATCAGGGTGCCTTTGGCCAAGCAGGGTGCTTTTAGCCAATCACTGCTCAGCAGCCTAAATCCACGCCCCACCCTATATAAAGCCGCTTGTACATCGGCTCTATGTAGTGTGTTGGCAGCGGTAATAGAGAGAGAGCGTAGGTTCCGGTGCAGGCAGTTTAGCTAGATAGCTTTATTAAAGTGTAAAAAAAAAAAAAAGCTAGCTAGCTAGATAGATAGATAGGGAAATCTACAATCTATTTTTATATTTGTCAGTTAGTGTAGGCAGGTTAGTGTAGGGAAATATATACTATATACATAGGGCTATCTGTATACAGTCAGGCACTGCAAGAATAAATATATACCTTCCTAGTATATATATATATGCAATGCCTTTAGTGTAGTAGACTATATACAGCTAATTGAGTGTATATAGTATATAGCCTCCGTTTAGGCAATGCAAGAATATATATATATATATATACATACGCACAGTGTACATTATATATCAGTGCATTCGGGGTGTACATATGGTATATAGTACACTTGACGTGGTGTATTAACATATATACAGCCTGGTATATATACACACAGAGTATTGAGTGTACACTATATATCAGTGCATTCGGGGGTGTACAGTATGTAGCACACTACTTGACGTGTTGTCTGAAAATATATACAGTCTAGTGTATCCAGATATACACGCAACGTATTGAGTGTACACTATATATCAGTGCATTCGGGGGTGTACGGTATACAGCACAGTGTAGTGCAGTGTTAACAAAATACCCATCATGTCAGGAAGGCCACAAAGGAGAGGCAAACGCTCCCAGGCCACTAAATGAGGACAAGCAGCCTCTGTGTCTTCAGTGAAAAGTGGTGGTGGCGGACGTGGTATATCCTCTGCAGGCGGGTAGAGTTGATCGAACCTCTGGAAGTCTGGGTTCGGCAGGTTCGGCCGAACTTACGGACAAAGTCCGGGTTCGGGTCCGGACTTGACCCGAACTTTGACACGGACCAGGAACCCCATTGAAATCAATGGGGACCCGAACTTTTAGGCACAAAAATGGCTGTAACAAAGTCCTGGAAAGTCCTAGAGGTCTGCAAAAGGAAGGAAAATGGGGGTAAGGGTCAGACAAGTGCCCTAGAAAGAAATGGGGATAGGGAAATAACTAAAAATATTTTTTTTAGCTAAATTAACATTAAAAAAAATCAAAAATGTGGGTGGATATGGAGTTGGAGGTTGAGGAGGCAGTGAAAGTGGCGGTGGAGGAGGAGGAGCCAACCGTTTTTTTTTTTTTTTTTGGAATTGTTTGTTTTTTTTTTTAAAACCAGCAATGTAGATACACTTTTTAATTTTGTGCAAGAAACAATAATCTGTCCCTTTAAGCAACAGTAGGAACCTCTCCCTATAGAACTAGGAGATGATTTTAGATTCTAAAATCATCTCCAAGTTGTACAGGGAAAGCCTCCAGCTATTGCTTTAGGGGAAAGATTATTGTTCTAAAATCATCTTCAAAGTGTGTGGGAAAAGCCTATTGCAGGGGCAAAGAGCCATATTACTGTTCTAAAATAATCTTCCAAGTGTGTGGGAAAAGCCTGTTTCAGCCGCATAGAGCCATATTAGTATTCTAAAATCAACTTCACAGTGTGTGGGAAAAGCCTGTTTCAGCCGCATGGAGCCATATTAGTGTTCTAAAATCATCTTCCAAGTGTGTGGGAAAAGCCTGTTTTAGCTGCATAGAGCCATATTAGTGTTCTAAAATCATCTTCTAAGTGTGTGGGAAAAGCCTGTTTCAGCCGCATAGAGCCATATTAGTGTTCTAAAATCATCTTCAAAGTGTGTGGGAAAAGCCTATTTCAGCCGCATAGAGCCATATTAGTGTTCTAAAATCATCTTCCAAGCGTGTGGGAAAAGCCTGTTTTAGCCGCATGGAGCCATATTAGTGTTCTAAAATCATCTTCCAAGTGTGTGGGAAAAGCCTGTTTCAGCCGCATGGAGCCATATTAGTGTTCTAAAACCATCTTCCAAGTGTGTGGGAAAAGCCTATTGCAGGCGCATGGAGCCATATTAGTGTTCTTCCAGCCGCATAGAGAGCCATATTATTGTTCTAAATTTTAGAACACTAATATGGCTCTATGCGCCTGCAATAGACTTTTCCCACACACTTTGGAGATGATTTTAGAACAATAATCTTTCCCTTAAAGCAACAGCTGGAAGATAATTTTATAACACTAATATGGCTCTATGCGGCTGAAACAGGCTTTTCCCACACACTTGGAAGATGATTTTAGAACACTAATATGGCTCCATGCGGCTGAAACATGCTTTTCCCACACACTTGAAAGATGATTTTAGAACACTAATATGGCTCCATGCGGCTGAAACAGGCTTTTCCCACACACTGTGAAGATGATTTTAGAACACTAATATGGCTCTATGCGGCTGAAACAGGCTTTTCCCACACACTTGGAAGATGACTTTAGAACACTAATATGGCTCTATGCGGCTGAAACAGGCTTTTCCCACAAACTTGGAAGATGATTTTAGAACACTAATATGGCTCTATGCGGCTGAAACAGGCTTTTCCCATCGGACAAAGTCGGCGTATCTCGGTATAATCACAAGATTTTAGTAGAAGTGTCACACACCCTTTTCGGACAAAGTCGGCGTACCTCGGTATA
>BLSH010480882.1:91997-110682 GCA_018402905.1 Glandirana rugosa
GAATGTGAACACCAGTTACCCTTCTTACAAGGAATGTGAACACCAGTTACCCTTCTTACGAGGAGTGTTAAGGAACATTCTTCCCATTGACCACAAGTGTAAGGAGCATTCTTCCCAATGACCACAAATGTGAGGAGCATTCTTCCCAATGACCACAAGTGTGAGGAGCATTCTTCCCATTGACCACAAGTGTAAGGAGCATTCTTCCCATTGACCACAAGTGTGAGGAGCATTCTTCCCATTGACCACAAGTGTGAGGAGCATTCTTCCCATTGACCATCACACTAATGTATCAGGAGTTGTAGATTTCTCATTTTCAGCAGAGGGTTCCCCGAGACCGGAGAATTATTTCAAGGGTTCCTCGGTGTTGGAAAGGTTGAGGAAGGCTGCCATAAATGGTTCCCCACCAGATCAAATCACTGTTATCTTAGAAGGCCTCCAAAGATCCCAAGCCCCAAGCCACTGCACCATATCCGTTCCAAGGGCGGGAGGGTGGGAAGTTTCTTCTTCGTCTGATGACCTCCGAATGACCACAGACCACTTGACCCCTCCTTCGCCATACCAAAAACTCCTCCTATTCTGTGCCACCCACCCCCATCTGATATCTGAAGCCCCAGCAAGACTGGATTAACCCTGTGTGTGCTGTTAGCCCTGCTACCTGGTCATGCCGGTCCTACGCTTATTTTTTGTTCTTCTTGCTTCGGGCTGATCTGTTGTAGACGGACATCTTTAGCAGTTCGGTGATTTACCTTCGTGTCCTCCCTAGAATTGCTGTCTCACTCAGTCTGGAACAATACCAGATAGCTGTGACTCTGCTCACTGAGCACCATTGTTTCGGATGGGAAGCACCTAATCTGCCGAGGCTCCGTGAACTTCGTCTGTTACGGCACAGAAGACTTTGATGGAAATGCCATTGTCAAAAACGTTCATACAGCCCATTACCTGCCGCTAGTGAGACAACCAAGTCCACCGCAGTAATCAGAGCGCCGGAGCGCCATGTCACAGGACCCGCGCGGCATCACTTTTCTTTTTTCTGCCTTTTAAAAGCTCGAAGTCCCTAATTTCCTGCACGGCGCGGTCTTCTGGACTCTTTTCATTACCTCAATTCCCCATAGAGGGAGAGCTGAACAGAGAGCGGAGCAAAAACAGCTCAGGATTTATCAAGGGAACGCGGGTAATTACTTTCAATCAGATTATTTTTCTGACAGACCAATGCTATTTTGTGGCCATTCTGCGAGCCAAAAGCAGCAGAATCAGACATGGGATATACACTGTATCTGACAAAAGTAAGTACACCCCTGAGATTTGTGTAAATATTTTATTCTATCTTTTCATGTGACAACACTGAAGAGCTGACACTTTGCTACAATGTAAAGTAGTGAGTGTACAGCTTGTATAACAGTGTAAATTTACTGTCCCCTCAAAATAACTCAACACACAGCCATTAATGTCTAAACCGCTGGCAACACCGCTGAGTGAAAATGTCCAAATTGGGCCCCATTAGCCATTTTCCCTCCTGTCATGTGACTCGTCAGTGTTACAAGGTCTCAGGTGTGAATGGGGAGCAGGTGTGTTAAATTTGGTGTTATCGCTCTCACTCTCTCATACTGGTCACTGGAAGTTCAACATGGCACCTCATGGCAAAGAACTCTCTGATGATCTGAAAAAAAGAATTGTTGTTCTACATAAAGATGGCCCCTAGGCTATAAGAAGATTGCCAAGACCCTGAAACTGAGCTGCAGCACAGTGGCCAAGACCATACAGCGGTTTAACAGGAGAGGTTCCACTTAGAACAGCGCCTCGCCTTGGTCGCCCAAAGAAGTTGAGTGCCGTACTCAGCGTCATATCCAGAGGTTGTCTTTGGGAAATAGACGTATGAGTGCTGCCAGCATTGCTGCAGAGGTTGAAGGGGTGGGGGGTCAGCCTGTCAGTGCTCAGACCATACGCCGCACACTGCATCAAATTGGTCTGAATGGCTGTCGTCCCAGAAGGGAGCCTCTTCTAAAGATGATGCACAAGAAAACCTGCAAACAGTTTGCTGAAGACAAGCAGACTAAGGACATGGATTACTGGAACCATGCCCTGTGGTCTGATGAGACCAAGATAAACTTATTTGGTTCAGATGGTGCCAAGCGTGTGTGGCGGCAACCAGGTGAGGAGGACAAAGACAAGTGTGTCTTGCCTACAGTCAAGCATGGTGGTGGGAGTGTCATGGTCTGGGGCTGCATGAGTGCTGCCGGCACTGGGAAGCTACAGTTCATTGAGGGAACCATGAATGCCAACATGCACTGTGCCATACTGAAGCAGAGCTTCCCCTCCCTTCAGAGACTGGGCCGCAGGGCAGTATTCCAACATAACGACCCCAAACACCTCCAAGACGACCACTGCCTTGCTAAAGAAGCTGAGGGTAAAGGTGATGGACCGGCCAAGCATCTCCAGACCTAAACCCTATTGAGTATCTTTGGGGCCTCCTCAAACGGAAGGTGGAGGAGCGCAAGGTCTCTAACATCCACCAGCTCTGTGATGTCGTCATGGAGGAGGGGAAGAGGACTCCAGTGCCAACCTGTGAAGCTCTGGTGAACTCCATGCCCAAGAGGGTTAAGGCAGTGCTGGAAAATAATGGTGGCCACACAAAATATTGACACTTTGGGCCCAATTTGTACGTTTTCACTTAGGGGTGTACTCACTTTTGTTGCCAGTGGTTTAGACATTAATGGCTGTGTGTTGAGTTATTTTGAGGGGACAGTAAATTTACACCGTTATACAAGCTGTACACTCACTACTTTACATTGTAGCAAAGTGTCAGCTCTTCAGTGTTGTCACATGAAAAGATAGAAGAAATGTAAGGGGTGTACTTACTTTTGTCAGATACTGTATATGTTCATTTTCTGGATTACATAAAGAAGGAAGTTGTCCTCATCATTTTTTGTGATATATATATAATATTTGTAATAATGATGATATCTAATAATATAACAAATAAGTGTGCGCTTGTAGGTGTTACAGTGATGATATCTCCAGGGCTTCACTGAATCTCCTTACAAAGTTGCTCTTTATTTTCCCGTGTTTTGTAACAGAGTTGATCCAGACTGGCAGGCGATTTTCTTTTTCCCAATAAAAGTTCCCTCTCCTCCTCGCAGAGGTCTTGTACAAAACCGTGAAAGAGCGGCGTAATTGGGTTGCTATTGCGGCTCTCACACCGGTGACGTCAAACGTGTCAGCAGGTGCCATTATCTTCCCATCATCGTAATTCGCGATGCTTCAGGTCCCCGATGACTTGTGAGAGGTAGAGAATTTTTCTTGCTAAGGTTCCTTCTGCTTGAAGGGTGACGCCTTCACATTGGAGGAGAGAAGTGCGGTTTTCTCGGCGACTCATCGGCGTGATCTCTCCTCCCCATAGGTTTCTCGGGAACTGTCTGCGCGGTGTTGATAATTACATAGTGGAGCTGTCCTCTCCTCTCAGGAACATTACCTCTTATTAAACTCTTTTTCCTTCCTATCTCTCTCTCTTCTCCTAGTTAGGCTTAAGAGTTCGCCATCAGATAAAAGATGATTTCAGGAGGAAGGCTGGAAGACAATCAAGACAGTTACATAATGGAGCTCAGAGTGTTCATTAGTGTCAAGTGTCTCCCAACTCAGCTTTGCTGTAATGAAGTTCCGGGAGAGCTGGAGGAACGAATGCAGGGATGAGCAGAAATAATTAAAATGAACTCCCTTAAAAGGCAACAAATGTGTTTCCAGATGGGTTTTTTCTTTCAGTTTTTTTCTATTACATGGTAAGTCAAGGCATTGAGTTAGCAAATCCCAGAGGCCTCCCGTACTGCAACTTGACAAGTCATCGCTAACAAAGCTAACAGGGCCGCGTGAAGGACTGCATCAATGCCCAAAAACCGAAACCGCATAGAGCTGACAAGATAAAGACTGGGGTACGTGAAGAGCGGTCGTTAGCAGCCTTGGAGCAGAAGACAACCCATGCTTGGCTTAACCGCTTGCCTACTGGGGGGGGGCAATCTTTTTTCGCCACACACATTAAAATCTGCATTTTTTTTTGCTTGAAAGTTACTTAGAACCCCCAAACGATATATATTTTCTGAAAGCAGAGGCCCTGGAGAATGAAATAGCGGTTATTGCAATTTTTAATTTTTACACAGCCATTTATTAAAGTGGTTGTCAACCTGTGACAACCACTTTAAAGCGGAGTTCCACCCAAAAGTGGAACTTCCACTTTAAGTCCTCCTCCCCAGCTCCAGATGCTGAAACTGAGCTTTTGGGGAGGAGGGGGGGTGGGGATACCCTTTTTTTAGGGGTACTTCCGCCCCGGTCGCCTTAGGCGATCGGAAGTGGAAGGACTCCTTCCCCCTCCCTCCCGAAGTCTTCTGGGACACAGGACAGGTCCTAGAAGACTTCGGGACCAATCACAATGCGCAGCGCCGCTCGCGCATGCGCAGTGTGCGCCCGGCCGTGAAGCCGCGGCCGGGTGCCCACAGTAGCAATGCCGGCGCCGCGGAGGGGAGGGGGAGAGGAGCGAGGCTCCATGCGGCTCCATCGCTGGACCGGGAGACAGGTAAGTGTCGGTTTATTAAAAGTCAGCAGCTACACTTTTTGTAGCTGCTGACTTTTAATAAACCTAAGGAAAGGGTGGAACTCCACTTTAACCACTTCAGCCCCGGAAGGATTTCACACTTTAGGATCAGAGCCCTTTTTGCGATTCGGCGATGCGTCGCTTTAACTGGCAATTGCGCGGTCGTGCGACGTTGTACCCAAACGAGATTTGCGTCCTTTTTTTCCCACAAACAGAGCTTTCTTTTGGTGGTATTTAATCACCACTGCGTCATTTCTGATCGCCGCTATAAACAAAAGAAGAGCGACAATTTTGCAAAAAAAAACAAATTTCTTACTTTTTGCTAAAATACAAATCCAAAAAAAAAAAAAATAAAAAAAAAATTTTTTTCATCGTTTTGGCCAATTTATATTCTTCCTCATATTTGTGATAAAAAAAATTGGCGTTTATTGATTGGTTTGCGCAAAAGTGGCTGCGTTTACGGATGATGAGAATTCATTTTTGGGGTTTTTATTTTTTTTTTATTTTTTACTAGTAATGGCGGCGATCTGCGATTTTTAGCGGTACTGCGATATTGCGGCGGACATGTCGGAACATTTTGACACTTTTTTGGGACCATTGGCATTTATACAGCGATCAGTGCTATAAAAACGCACTGATTGGCCATTGGCAATGAAGGGGTTAACCTGCAGGGGGCGCTCTAAGGGTTAACTGTGTTCCCTGGGCGTTCTAACTGTCTTAGTGTTTGACTGGCAGGGGGAGGGGAGCGATCCCGGCTTCCATGTAGAGGAAGGCTGTGATCACAGCCCTTCCCCCCTCACAGAATGGAGGTCCGTGTTTACTTACAGGGACCTCCGTTCTTTCACTCCGGGGGGGCATCGCGGGTAGCCGGCGGAGATCGACTCCGCCGCACCCACTCCCTGGCCCTCCCCGGACACAGTGAGCGATCTGGCAGCCGCTGTCAGATGACGGCGTTTTGCCTGGGAGAGCCACTCTGTCGCCGTCAACCTGCGGTTGACGGTCGGCAAGTGGTTAACCTACAGTTAAGCCTAGAATAAAGCTTACCTGTAGGTGCCCTGCATATCTCCCAAACCTGCACGGTTAAGGAGATATGCAGTGGAAAATATGATGGACTGGCCAAGCATTTCTCCAGACCTAAATTCTGATGAATATATGTGGGACATCCTCAAATGAAAGACGGAGGAGCTATAACATCTGATGTCATCATAGAGGAGGGGAAGAGGACTCCAGCTACAACCTGTGAAGCTCTGGTGATCTCCATGCCCAAGAGGGTTAAGGCAGTGCTGGAAAATAATGGTGGCCACACAAAATATTGACACTTTGGGCCAAATTTGGACATTTGCACTTAGGGGTGTACTGACTTTTGTTGCCAGCGGTTTAGACATTAATGGCTGTGTGTTGAGTTATTTTGAGGGGACAGTAAATTTACACTGTTATACAAGCTGTACACTCACTACTTTACATTGTAGCAAAGTGTCAGCTCTTCAGTGTTGTCCCATGAAAAGATAGAATAAATGTGAGGGGTGTACTTACTTTTGTGAGATACTGTGTATATATATATATATATATAGTTGGTTTAAGTAAAAGCTGAGAGTATTTGCTTAATCTGTGTCTTAGTGTTTGTTAAGTTACACACTAAACTATGTCTGAACCCAGAGTGTCAGGGGGCTGGAGAGTTTAAAGGGTCAGGGCAAAGCAGAGGAACCCAAAATTCTAAGCAGCCTTCCAGGGGGTAGTGCTACATACAGATAGCTATAAAGATCAATGGTGTCAGTGGTCAGTGGTAACTAATCTGAGAGGTAGATCATTGCTCAAGGAACCCCTAGCAACCTCTGCAGGATCCTTAGGGTTCCATGGAGCCCTGCTTGAGAAACCCTACTCTGGAGGAACCATAGGATTCCATGGTAGACTGGTTGAGGAAGACAGCTCCTTACACTTGTGGTCATTGGGAAGAATTCCCCCCTTATATAGATAGCTATAAAGATCAATGGTGTCAGTGGGAACTGTGGGAGAATAGCTCTTTTGGTTCACCTTTCCTGGGAAAAAGATAGCTGGAAGACCAACTTTTCTTAAAAGTCTGGCGGGTTGCCAGCTTTATTTAAAATTATCAGGCTTTGGGACCAGCACTATAGGGCTCGACTAGGCACTATGGGACTCCTCTATCACATCCAACTCAAACATGTTTTTTGTCTCCTTTGCCACCGCCTCCCGTCTAGCCTCAGGTGTCCACTAGGGTTTTACATTTATGATGACCCCTGGTTCTGTAAATAGGTCATGTTGGATCACTGAAGTCAGTCTGGGTAAAGGGGAGAAGAAGTCTCTATTTTTACTTAGGAACTCTTTAGCGTCATTTTGCGTCACCACTGACAAGGTTTCCATCATGGGAACATCCGGGGTCATTGGTACCCTGTCCTTTTGAGGGGCTGGCACGGCCACTAACTTCTCTCTGTCCTTCCAGGGTTTTAAGAGATTAACATGGTAGATTAGCTCCGGCTTCCTTTACCCTGGCTGGTAAACCTTATAGTTTACCTCTCTTACTCTTTCCATAATCTCAAAGGGACCCTGCCAGCCACTTTGCTAGGAATTTACTTTCAACAGTGGGGACTAGCACCAGCACTCTGTCCTCGGGGTTGAAAGTTTGGGTCTTGGCACCCCGATTATAAACCCTCCTCTGGGCTTCCTGGGCTCGCTCCATATGTTCCCGGACAAGGGGCAGAACAGCTGTGATTTGATCCTGCATCAAGGAGATATGCTCTATGATGGTCCTACATGGGGTGGCCTCTCCTTCACATGTTTCTTTTGCGACATCTAGCAGCCCCCTGGGATGTCTACCATACAAGAGTTCAAATAGGGAATACCCTGTAGACACCTGTGGAACTTCTCATATGGCAAACATAAGATATGGTATCAAGAAATCCCAATTTCTCCCATCTTTATCCACCACCTTTTTGAACATACTCTTAAGGGTCTTGTTAAACCTTTCCACCGGACCGTCAGTTTGGGGGTGGTAAGCAGAGGTACGGAGATGGGAGATTTTGTACGATTTGCACAATTCCTTGGTAACTCTGGACATAAAGGGAGTGCCCTGATCCATTTTTAGAGACACATAGTTGTCATGAAACCACAGTAACATTCATGTCTTGTCTGTTGCCTACCTTGCTGCATGTGTCCAGTTAGAGGTCGTGCCTCCCTCACCTGTGTGCTTTAGTAGGCCCTCCTCAGCTGATCTCCACCCCAGACCCTAATTAGGAACATTATATAAAACCTGGCAGTGCAAGTCTGCAATGCTGATCAATGTTGTGTGTGTTTGGCTTTGTGTGTCGTTGTTTATGTTGTGTGCTCTGTGTCTATTTCTGGTTATTGATCTTTGGCTTGTTCTGACTATCCCTGCCTGCCTGATACCCCAATCCTCGGCTTGTTCTCTATTATCCCTGCCTGCCTGAAACCCCAATCCTCGGCTTGTTCTCTATTATCCCTGCCTGCCTGAAACCCCGATCTTCGGCTTGTTCTCTATTATCCCTGCCTGCCTGAAACCCCGATCTTCGGCTTGTTCTCTGTTTCTCCTGTCTGCTTGTGGCCCTGACCCTTTGCTAGGCTGCTGACTATCCTTTGCTGTTCCTGCGCTGCTGCTTCCTCTCTTCCACCTGTAGCCAGCCAAGCGTGAGCCAGGGGACCCCAGGGGCCACGACGTGGATCCAGTTGCAGCCAAATCCATCTTCACCACCAGAGGCTCTGGCTAATACCTACTGGCTCTTAGACCCCACGCTCTGGGGAAACCGATGCACTAACTTCCTGTGTTCCAGTGTCCATGCTCCACGGGTCTCTCTTCCCATACCAGCCAGAACGCATTAGCAGCAGTCAGCCATAGGTCCACAACCTTAGCGGTGCACTTCGCAACCCTCCGTACAATTCACACCCCAGAGGTGCGCACCTGTCACCTGACCCCAGGTGTCATGACAATAGCCCTGGGCCATATCGGATTCCAAATCAAAATAGGTCTTTTGGGGCTCACCTGTCAGAAACGGTGTGAGAAGTCCCGACCATTGTCCTTTTTGCCAAACTTCCCACACAGCGACTCTCTCAAACGTGGTAGGGTACGCCTTCTCATCCTTTGCAGGTGTCATCTTCTGCAGATGGTAACTTCCACGGATCAATTTTTGTTCCACTGGCACAGGAGGTGCATGCCCCTTTTTTAACTCCAGCAGTGCCTCTGCAAACTGTCAGTTCAACTCCTGTTGAGCCTCTTCTTGTGCTGCGATAGCCTGGCGACTCTCCTCCCGCTGAGCTTCAAAGGCCTCTGCGACCTGGCGATTGGTTTCCCGCTGGGCTGCATTGGCTTGTAGCAGGGCTTTTAATATTTCCTCCATGCTGGAAATATCCCCGAATCCTCCACCACGTGTGGGAGACAAGCTCTTGTGGTTCAACTTTCCTGGGAAAAAGGTAGCGGGAAGACCAACTTTTCTTAAAAGTCTGTCGGGTTGCCAGCTTTATTTACAAAAGATTGCAAATCATAAAACAAACAAAACAGTAAAACAAAACCTTGCCATCTGGCGCTAAACTAATACAGAACAAGAGGCCTCTCTATATGATGTCAGGCTTGTCCCTGACACCCCAAAACAAACAAAATGCAAACCTTTCCTTTTTTGCAGTCTTTAGAGCAGTGGCTCTCAACTCCGGTCCTCGGGACCCACTAACAGGCCAGGTTTGCAGGATAACTGAAATACATCACAGGTGATATAATTTGCTGCTCCGTGATTGCAGTATTCTAGTCTGCATCTCCCCAAGGTAATAATTAAAATCTGGCCTGTTGGTGGGTCTCGAGGACCGGAGTTGAGAACCACTGCTTTAGAGCAACCACAGTCCAGCTCTTGAATCCCTCAGTTTAGCACACTGAGTCCCAGGGTGATCTCCCGTGAGATCCCTTCCTGGTCGTCAGCTAGAGAGGGGTTTTGGTGGACCAGAAACTCCGGGCCGGAACCAGCCCTGCCAAGGTGGCTGGTAACACCTGGCCCAGATTCCATCTTGGTCCCTTCAACATGAATGTATGGGGGTCAAAAAATAGCGCCCATCCACTACTGCACCTCACATAACGTCACAGAACTGAGCAGAAAATGCTCATTGCTCAAGGAACCCCTAGCAACCTCTGAAGGAACCCTAGCATTTCATAGAGCCCTGGTTGAGAAACCCGGCTTTAAAAAGTAGTTCTCCAAAGATTGGACCATTAACCAGGTACATCTTTACTACATAGTTACATAGTCAGTGAGGCTGGAAAAAGACACAAGTCCATCAAGTCCAACCCATGTGCTACTACACCATTGAGAAACCAGTCTACGTTTGGCCAATGTGTTGTGGCTCCAAATCTCCCCATGAACATAGAGATAGATGGGAATTTTAGTAATGGAACTTAATAAGTAGAATGGATTCTTTGCTTTCAGCATCGATCACCCTCTATTTACACCTTGCTGTCAGTCTTAGAAGAACATCACTGTAATGGGTGGCAAGGGTTGAGCAGAAGAAGCCTCGTCTATATTAATTATCCCCAACCTCGGCCATCACTTGTCTATTCTCCTTCCCATCCGATGCCGGGGGGCTCGGCTGTCTAGAAGGGCAGGAGAGGATTTGTACCTCCCAGGCCCGTCTCCCTCCATACCTGAGGGCTACCAGAGATTGATTGACGTCCGTCAGAGATAAAACTCCCCCATAGCGCCGCCTGCTCCTGTGTTCCTCCAACTGATTTCCATTTCTTTTATCCATTTGTTTCTTTCCGGTGATATATTATTGCGTCTCTCGGCGAGTGTTTTTCTTCTCAGATTCCTGATTACATAATCACCTTCTTTTTTTCAGTATTTTCTTACTGTCAACTTCTTATGAATTCAAAATGAAAAGATTGCACTTTTCTTTCTGGAATTTAAATATTCTTCTTAAATAACTGTGATTAGGCCGGCGCTACAAAGCCGATGCGTAATGAATTAAGGTCAGATTGTTAGTTAGAAATTATTATTATTATTATTATTTTTTTCGGGTGAAGAGTTTATGTGATCAAGAGACACAATGAAATTTTATTGCCGCCTTTATGTCTCATAATGAAATAAAAGCTCCCGGAACAATCGCTCCGGTAGATATTATGAGGCTTAAAAACCGCACATACAGGTTGAAAAACACATAAAAAAATATGATTATACGGTAACATTGACACCTGCAAAGACTCATTTATAAAGTGTTCATCGGCTTAGCGAACAGCCAAATATAATATCTACCGTTCAGCTACTAATTAAAGACTGAATACTTTGATTTCGGCATGAACCCGATCACGGTAGAATGTCTGTCTGGTGACCCCCCGGCTACAGCTGAAGAGTCAGACTTAGGAGGAGGGGTGCAGATATACACCCACCAGCCAGAACATTTTCACCACTGACAGGTAAAGGGAATATCATTAATTATCTGGTTACAAAGTGGGTGGGATATACTAGGCAGCAAGTGAACATGTTGTCCCTGAAGATGATGTGTTGAAAGCAGAATAAAATCGACAAGTGTAAAGATTTGAGGGACCGAATTGTAATGTCTAGACGGCTAAGCCAGAGCAACTTCAAAACTGCAGCTCTTGTGGGATATTGGAGGTGGTTGGGGGGAGGTTCATGGAAGTGGGGTGGGAATGCTGATTAATGGAGGTGGGAAGGGAAGGCTCATTGATAGAAGTGGGGAAGGAAAGCTCATTGATGGAGGTGGGGAGGGAAGGCTCATTGATGGAGATGGAGAGGGAAGGCTCATAGATGTAGGCGGGAAAGGAAGGCTCATTGATGGAGGTGGGGAGGGAAGGCCTCGAAGATGGAGGTGGGGAGGGAAGGCTCATTGATGGAGGTGGGGAGCAGTGGCGGCTGGTGAAGTTTTAGGATGGGGAGCACCAGACCACGCCCTTCCTTTTTGACCCCTCCCACTTCTAATAAGCCACACCCCTTATAGAATCCACCCACTCTGTCCCGTTTTCCACATATTGTGTCAGGAGTATACAGCTCAGCATCACAGGACACAGTATACAGCCCCAACATCACAGGACACAGTATACAGCTCTGCATCACTGGACACAGTATACAGCTCAGCATCACAGGACACAGTATACAGCTCATCATCACAGGACACAGTATACAGCTCAGCATCACAGGACACCGCATACAGCTCAGCGTCACAGGACACAGTATACAGCTCAGCATCACAGGTCACGTTATACAGCTCAGCATCACAGGTGGGGTATATAGCAGCCAGTATCACAGGGCATAGTATACAGCCCCAGCATCACAGGTAGGGGTATATAGCAGCCAGTATCACAGGTGGGGTAAATTGCAGTAAATAACACACATGGGGGTACTTTGCAGGCAGTATCACAGGTGGGGGTACTTTGCAGGCAGTATCACATGTGGGGGTACTTTGCAGGCAGTATCACATGTGGGGGTACTTTGCAGCCAGTATCTCAGGTGGGGGTACTTTGCAGGCAGTATCACAGGTGGGGGTACTTTGCAGGCAGTATCACAGGTGGGGGTACTTTGCAGGCAGTATCACAGGTGGAGGTACTTTGCAGGCAGTATCACAGCTGGGGGCACTTTGCATGCAGTATCACAGGTGGGGGTACTTTGCAGCCAGTATCACAGGTGGGGATAATTTGCAGGCAGTATCACAGGTGGGGTACTTTGCATCCAGTATCACAGGTGGGGGTAATTTGCAGGCAGTATCACAGGTGGGGTACTTTGCAGGCAGTATCACAGGTGGGGTACATTGCATTGCAAGTCCCACACTTACCCCATCTAAAAGGCAGGCAGGAGTGTTGCAGAGATCGGCATGCAGACAAGCGGGCTGTCAGTGTGCAGAGATCGGCCAGCGGAGAGCGGCTGTCGCTCGTCAGTCACCGGTCAGGGTCCCTGTGGGAGCGGGAGTCACGTCCGCCGCCGCAGTGACCCGCCCAGCGCCCACCGCATCCATTCACACTGAGCCGCAGGCTCAGGGCAGCTAATCAGGCTAAGTGTGTGCGCCTGTTCAGCGCACACACGTAGTCTTTAATGGCTGACCGATAGGCTCACTACTTGGCTGTCAGATGACAGCCAAGGAGCCAAAAAAAAAAAGAAAGAAAGTTAATGTACCGGCGTCTCCTTTTTTTTTTTTCTACTTAGCCAGTGGGGAGGCGGCACCCAAGCGCCCCTTATAGACCGTCTGCCCCTGGTGGGGAGGGAAGGCTCATCCCACCAGGCATCTCTCCGCCTGTGTCACTGCACCTGTGACATGAGCCAACGCTATACAGGAAGCATCGGCTAATGGGACTCTGCGCCACAACCACTTGCTTTCTCTACAGCCGACCCCATTCACAACACTGATGCTCTGGGAAGGGAGGTTGGCAGCCTGCGATCTGCGCTTGCAGACCAGCCTTTCCAGAGCAGGAGATCGTGGCCCGCATCAGAGGGGTCCACCGGATGGGCATCCCTGTTCTAGAGGTATGCTTTTCTGATGCTTTATTGCAGAACATAAACTTGGATAGGCGTAGGGTAACTATGGGATACTCCAGTAACATAAGTAGTAGCAACTTGAGGACACTAATCTTCCTCTTATTCTTGTGAGCTGGGTCCTTGTACAAGCAGTTAGAGGACTGAGCTATCCCAGGACACCCGGCACAATGTCTCCTTTTTGACTCTAGCACTGCGAGGGATGGCAGCAGCACGCAGTCTCAGGGATGTCTCTCTCCAGTCTATACTCACCATGTCCTTGGCTAGTTGGACGCCTCCTTCCAATGCCTTCCAGACACCTCTCCAGTGATAGCAGACCAGATCCCCACATGAAAGTCCCTCAGTCAGCTCCAGCAACTTTCAGCAGAGTAGGCCCCCCAGGTAGCCTAGCAGGGACCTTGATGAACAGCAGACACATGGTAAGCCTGTCTGGGAAGGCAGCAGCCCTCCAGGCTGGGATCTCCTCCTCTAGGACAAGAACCCTTCTGCTCCAAGTATTTATACTCCTTCTCAGCCACCATCTGGGCACCTGTGACGAACCCCGTACTCTTGAGAAGTATGTTCGCCCATATTAGCTTCCCTTGCCCGGTACCAGCACAATCCAAGGTCCCTCATTGCACCCAAACATTTGCCCTAACTCAATGCAGGGTGGATAACAGCATAAGACTTTATTTGAAGCACACTGATTAGTACATATTTCTGGAGACAATTCCCCTCCTTGTTGGCATAGAGGTGGGATAAACTTTACATCCAATCACATCAAGCACAGGTACATTCTATAAACCAAACCCAGGCATGCAGCCAACTGTGTTAGAAGTACAGAAATTTAACTTTCCAACAATTATTTAAAACAGTAACTGGGCGCGCAGACCACTTGTTTCATGGAGAGAGCTGCTAAAGGAGCTTTTCCTCTCCTATGACTTGGGCATGCGCGGCTGCACACAGTTCAAATGTCCAATGTCAGTGTTCTAATCATAGTAAAGGCAACCTGGCTGGTTCACGGGTAAAATGAAATGCTCTGCAGTGTGGTTGTAGCGAGCCTGGTGAGATCAGTCCAGACTGGGCTTCTCAGGTCACCCTGTGCCCCAACAGACACAGGGTTGACTTACACATAAGAGGGGCCTGGGAAGCTGGAAAAAAAGTTTCCTGACCCCTCTAAGGGAAGCTGGGTTCCACGGCCCTCCGCCCAAAGTGAGAATCGTCACAGCACCTCTCCCTAGGGATTGGCTAGGCTGCAAACATTTTCAGCTGCTGACTATACTCTTCCTGCCCACTATCTTCCAGGACTTTTCCAGACCGACAGGGGGCAGCAGTCAACCCTACAGCCAGTGAAACACACTACAGACCAAAACAATCACATTCTTTTGGTGGTTTTTGATCACCTCTAGGTTTGTATTTTTTTGCTAAATAAATGAAAAAAGACCAAAAATTTTGAAAAAACATTTTTCTTAGTTGCTGTTATAAAATTTTGCAAACAAGTACATTTTCTTCTTCACTGATGGGCACTGATAGGCCGCACTGATGGGCACTGATGAGACGGCCTTAATGGGCACTGATGGGGTGGCACTGATGAGGCGGCACTGGTGGGCACTAATAGGCGCCACTGAAGGGCACTAATAGGCAGCACTGATGGGCACTGATAGGCAGAACTGATAAGGAGGCACTGATGGGCTGTTAGGAAAAGATCTATGCTTTCTATAGACTTGTGCGCTTGTGTGCGCGCCTGGGCACGTTTGCGTGCGCCCCCGTGCGTGTGCACGCACCGGAAATGATGCCAAACGGCTCTATTGCCCAGCAGCCGGTGCTGTCCGTTCTACATCGTCTGAGTACCTGTGAGCCCCAGCTCTGTTCCTGTTATCCAGTTCCTGTGATCCTTCCTGTTTCCTGTTTAGACCTGGCTTGACCTGACCTGCTGTTATCGGCCTGCACCGACCCCGGCTATCCTCGACCATCCGATTGTCTGACCCCTCTGTACTTCTGCTGCCAGCCCAGTTACGAACTTTGCTTGGACTTGACCATTCTTCTGCCTGATCCCTTGTACCGCACCGCCAGCCAGCTGCCGACCCAGCTTGCACCACCACTCTTCCGACGTGCACGACTGCTTGAGATCTTACATCATCATCCATGACCATCCAGCCCTCGTGCCATCCTGCACTCCTGGACCTCCTGTCTGCTCTATCAGGGGTCGCCGAATCAGGGGCGCAAGAGTGGTTGTTCCCTGCACAAGCCAGACTCCACCACCAGGTGCGTGACATGGGCACTGATTGGCAGCACTGATGGGCACTGTTGGGACTGCACTGATAATCAGCCCTGATTATCAGTGTAGATGTCCCCTATCACGCGTGCTGGTTACCGGCTCTCCTCTCCTCACACTGACGCATGAGGAAAGGAATGCCGATAGCCGACAAGTATGTTTACATTATGATCAGCTGTGATTGGCCCTTTACGCGGATGCATGCGGGCGGGCGTTTCTGGGAGGACGTCAATAGACACCCTCCCAGAACTGGGTGACCTCGTTGTAGCCATCATTCGGCTATAGCACGGTCAGCAAGTGGTTAAGTAGGAAAAACACAACAGAACAGTGGCGCAACAGCCTAGCGCATTATCCTCAGATGTACATTTTATTAAAAAGATAAAAACACACTCACAAAAGAGCTTGTATACAAGGCATAAAAAATGTGGCACAATGCTACACGCCCATAGCAGCAACTGCCGCTGGGATGGTGATTCACACCGACTGGCTATCCATTTGGGGTGAGGGTTACTTTTTGCATGCAAATAGGAATTGCCCGCACTAGGTTTAAATGAGTCTTAGAGAGGATATAACCACTCTCATCAACTCTAAGTTCGAGGTCCAGGAATACCAGATGAAGGCTATCCATAACAAGCGTAAACTTTGTGCCAAAGGGATTATTGCTACAATACGTCAGAACCCTCCAAATTCTTTTTCAGTCCCTTTCCAAATAACTAAAATATCATCAATGTATCTCCTATATAGGGCCAGGTTTGCTCCATATAGGTTATTGGTCCATATGCACTGTGCTTCCCAGTAACCCATAAATAAGTTTGCATAGCTAGGGGCAAACCTGGCCCCCATTGCTGTCCCTCTCACTTGTCTATAAAAATCTCCCATAAATGAGGAGTAGTTATGAGTGAGAGTGTATTCTATGGATTCTAGCAAATCACGTTTTTTATGTCTTGTATACAAGTTCTTTTGTGAGTGTGTTTTTATCTTTTTGATAAAATGTACATCTGAGGATAATGCGCTAGGCCACTGTTCTCTTGTGTTTTTGCTACAGTGGCCATTTATATACTTTTGGGTGGATGTGGATAATTTGGGTGGATGTCACCTCTTGAGGCTCCAAAACCAACCATCTCTCGTTTTTGGCATCTTGCTTCAGGGATCCAATGTCCGTGTGATAGCCACTGCCTGGGCAAGGTCATCTAGAGTCCAGGGTAAACAGTAGGGTTGCCACCTCATCTTTTTAAAACGAAACGCATATCAAATACACAGGTTCTGAGGCTGATTAAGGTGGCAATCTGTGGCCACTGGTGCTCAATATATTTTTTTTGAGGGGGGGGGCAAACCAATGGATGGGAAGCCGGAGACGGAAGTTCTTTTGTGAGTGTGTTTTTATCTTTTTAATAAAATGTACATCTGAGGATAATGCGCTAGGCCGGTGCACCACTGTTCTCTTGTGTTTTTTGCTACAGTGTTTGGATCTCCCCAGTTCCACAGTGGCAGCAAGGTGGCACATTATCCGGGGCCAAGCTTTCACTTTGATTGTAGAATTGGAGAAATTGCTACTTCAAGTGCAGGAAAGGATTCTTATGTTGATTGAGTGGTTAAGTAGGCTCTGCCTGACCCACAATGACTGCTGGAGTCACATGGGGCGTCAACATCCAATCAAATGCTTCCCAACGGCGCAGGAAACCATAGAGGAACTATAAATAACAAAATATGGGGTCACCCCCATAAAATGGACTTTTAGGGCACGTCACGAGATAACACACACAAAATAGTAAAATCACATATGTTTATTGAAGCGTACAAAAAAATAAAAAGAAAAAAATGTAAACACTAAATCAAAAAATAATGGACAAGATAGCGTCCAAAACATAGCCTGTACATAATCTCTAGATCACATTATAGACATTGGGTGATACAGAATACCAACAACCATGATGTATAATGCAGAGCAGGTCTACACGTTTCGCTTTTCAGCTTCTTCAGGACCCCTCACAATCATGGATTTGGATTTGAGATTACTTAACAGAAAAGAGCACATCAATAGCAATAACACATGATCCATTTTATAGGGGTGACCCCATATTTTGTTGTTTCTGGCTGTTTTTAGGACGGTGGCACAGCTTTCTCTTTCTTCCATAGAGGAACTATGTTCCCCTTGACTTCCTCTTCAACTGCAATGCCGCTGTGGAAGATCGCCACCTGCTGTGGAGCAAGTAGACTGCACCCACCTGCACACATGTAAGCTACACTGATTACAGAGAGCCAGTCTTTAAATTTACCTAACCTAGCTCCTACCTAGGAGGGCGCTACACTTGCATTGTGGCCTGCTTTAAGCACCGTGTGCAGGTATTTTTTTATCATGGGTGCATTTTAAGTAGATGAATAAGAGGCCGGTGCTGCTGTGTTTAGATTGTCCTCTTTCCATTCTTGTTGATTAGTAATAAAGTATCCTGCGCAGCGAGGGAAGCTCACTCTCCAGCTCTCAATTCACCTTCGGCACGATTGTTAGGTGTAGAGGAGGAGCCCGCCCAAGCTGAAAGCGATTCCAATTACATTTTCACTTAGCGGCGACTCTGAATGATGCTTGAAGGCTCGGCGCGGCGCAGGTGAGAACTCTTCCTGGTTTAAAATGTGCAGAATAAGTGCCTTTGCCTCGGAGGACGCGGCTCTCTCAGATCTGGAAGCTCGGCGGCGTGGAGGGAAGACGTTCTGTAATAAGTTCAGCGGGTCCGCAGGGTTTCGCCGCCGATCGCGTTCTCAGTCTGTAAATGAGGCGTTAAAGCAGCCGGAGTGAGAGCGACATTACCACCCCGATTAACAGTTTAAAGAACAATCGACACCCCTGACATCCAATGAGATGCATTTAATTGTTCCGGGAAGTTCCGGAAAGAATTCACTATTTTGTTTTTTTAAGAACAATGGAGAGCGAAGGCAACGTAATTCACGGCACAACAACCACTACCAAAGGAGGGCTAAGAAAAGGCCGTGCCACCCAAACCTGATGTGTAGCGCCACCCGCCGCAGGAGCCGCTGGATTTCTGCTCTCCCTGTTCCTGCACAGGAAGGGAACGAGAATTTTCAACTCTCATTCAAAGACAGGGAAACAGTCCAAGAACTTGTTTTTGTTGTTTTAGTGGGGGAAACAACTTGGGTAGGGTATGGGGAATCATGGGATGCCCAGTTTGACTTGAAAAAAAAAAATGATGAGGACAACTTCCTTCTTTATGTAATCCAGAAAATGAACATATACAGTATCTCACAAAAGTAAGTACACCCCTCACATTTATGGGGGGAGGCTCATTGATGGGGGTGGGGAGAGAAGGCTCATTGATTGAGGTGGGGGGCTCATTGATGGAGGTGGGGAGG
>BLSH010480882.1:155235-167794 GCA_018402905.1 Glandirana rugosa
ACAAGCACGCGACTATTGTCCAAGTCCGCTATCACAAACTGTTTACATCTCTTCGATCTGGTCCATCGACGAGCTATATAAACAAGTCCCCTACGTGGACGGGAGAGTCGGGTTCTGCGTCTGTCACGAGATCACCTTACACGCAATTACTTCCCCTCTCCCTGGACAAATTAAGGTATTCTATACCTCTATCGGAGAGATTATCCTTACCCGACTTGCCTGGGGTAAGCCAAGCGTGGTCTTACAGGCCTATGGCGCTTTCAAGTCTGAGCTTATTACTTGGGGTAATTACAGTTACCCTGGGTTTGAAGTTTTAGGACAGGACCCGGACCCCTATAACCATTGTATGCACAATTACTTACATATAAGCCTTCAAAATGGGCACTTTTGATTTTTGAAGTTTGGGTCCCATTGACATTAATGGGGTTCATTATTCGAGTCTGAACTTTCGCGGTATCCGGACATTCTGGTGCGAACCGAATGGGGTCCGTTCAGCCCATTCCTATTAGAGAGGCTATCTCCATATCTTATGGAATTAAACAGGTCCCTCTCCCCTTCATTAACGCACATTCCACTAGAGCACTGTCTGCGTCTTGGGCTGAGAGGGCAGGTGCATCCCCTGAACAAATATATCGAGCAGCTACCTGGTCTAGCTTCTCTACATTTGTCAAACACTATCGCCTGAACCTGTTATCAGCGCACGAACAAGCATTTGGGCGCAAGGTCCTTCAGGCTGTGGTCCCTCCCTAAGACCGGTAAGTTCTGGCTCATCGTCTCGTAGAAAAGCTGAGTTAGACTTACTGGTAACTCCTTTTCTGGGAGTCTTCCAGGACTCCCACCGGTGTTGTCTGGTGTTATGTATGTGATTATATTTTTCAGATACGTCCTATGGTTCTCGAGAGGAACTGAGGGAGGCAGGGAGGACCGCCTCTTTTAAGTGTTATGGGTAACGTGTTTCCTGTCCGGTAGAAAGAGCCCCAAGGTCTCGTAGGCTGTCCTGGAAGACTCCCAGAAAAGGAGTTACCGGTAAGTCTAACTCAGCTTTTTAAATTTTTTTATTTTCCAAAAAAAGTGTCAAAAAAATTACAACTCCAAAAATCTCGCCATGCCTCTTACTAAATACCTCAGACTGTCTTCTTTCCATAAAGGGGTAATTTGGGGGGTATTTGTACTGGGGGGGTGATTTGGGGGGGTATGATTTGAGATCGGCCATCAGTACATCAGGATTGGTCAATGATTAGATATTTATCCCATAGTTTGTGATCTCTATAACTTTCCTACAGATAAATAATATTCACTGATTTGGGGGATTTTCACCAAAGAAAACATTTTGACCGAAATCTATGAAAGAAGATTTTTCTCTTCTTACAAAATTTTATAACAGAAATGAAGAAAAACAAATTTTTTCCCCCCAATTTTTTTCCCGTTTATTTAGCAAAAAGTAAAAAATCCCAGCCGTGATTAAATCCCACCAAAAGAAAACTCTATTTGTGTGACAAAAATGCTAAAAATGTCATATGGGTACAGTGTTACGTGACCGCGTAATTGTCATTCAAAGTGTGAGAGCGCTGAGAGTTGAAAATTGGCCTGGGCAGGAAGGGGGTGAAAGTGTCTGGTATTGAAGGAGGGGGGGAATGCCCGGTATTGAAGGGGGAGGGGGGTGGCCGGTATTGAAGGTGGGGGGGAGTGGCCGGTATTGAAGGGGGGGTATTTTAATTTACAAATGGATACACTGTACATTATAGTTGGGGAGATGGGAAAGGGGATAAGGAAACAGGAAGTTGGAGGGACATGGAGAGGGAGGATGGGGGTCCTCTCTAGGCTTACACACAGTCATTCTGCCCCAATCATCCACACCAGGGATCCTTGCCAAGTCTTGGGTCACACCATCAGCTGGGTCTCAGAGAATCGCATCCTTGATCCATCATTGAAGAAATCTTGCACTAGAGGTCACAAAAGTAAATTCCTGTCCCAGGCTCTGAGTTGAGTATTTGAGCAGATGAAGATTACACATAATGACCATAAGGTGCTTCCCCCAGGAATGCTGAATAGGTGTGAGCATTGGCAGCCGGTCCATAATGGGCACAGGGGCGTCACCCCCCTAGTTTGCATGTGGGGCACCGGACTCATAGCTTTCTATGAGGTTTTTTTTTTCCAAGCACATGATTAGAGCCTGAGGCTCTAATTGGCTTGAAAAAGGTTGTCCTCGGGGCGCAGAGCACTGCGCCCCAAACCCACCCACTTGTGACAGTATTCACTATTGGTTTCTGGCTTCTCCCCATGGCCAATCAGGACAGGAGGCGAATCTAAAACCCGGGTTAGCCAGGAGAAGAAGCTGGTTAAGCCGCAGTGCCGTGACCTGAAGTGGCATCCTCTTCTCAGGTGTCCGCCAGTCCGGGGCTCGGGAACACTCTCAGCCATGCACAATGGATGGAATACTTCGGCCAGAAGTCTCTCAATGAAGTCACCATGGATGAGTACCTGGGCAGCCTGGGACTGTACAGGAAAGCCAAGGACGTCCTGCCTCTTCAGAACCCTGGAGGGGTGAGTGTGGACCTGGGGAAGGGTTGTTGTTTGCCACCCCCCCCAAAAAAAATTGCCACTGGGTGTGAGCAGTCAATATCCCCAGGGGTCCTGCTGGTCGATGTGCTGATGATTTTAGGCATTCATCCAGCCCTTTTGGGGATGATTGGCTTAACAATCCTTATCTGCTACAAATCTGATTGCAATTTGTTTCATACCTAAAGCGACATGGATATCAGTCTTCATATAAAATGAAACAATAAGCGCTGAAGGATCCCATGCATTGGCATGTCTTTAAATACCCGCGTCTTACCCGCACCACCCACTGATCGGTGCACTTGTGAACTTGTGTCTGGGGACTTCTAAGCAACAGAAGTTCAGCAGAGAGAGGAGAAGCGTCTGCCGCAGCAAAGTCTATAGTTATCAGCCAATGAGATTTGCCTAACGAAGGTCATACCTGCATGTAAATGAAGATACTTTTTTTTTTTACCGTTAATGATCATGATTGGCGAAGGTTATGAATAAGAACCTTAATCCGAGGCGAGCCGCGGTTTTTATTTCCATAATACGGCGCGGGGCGTTCTCAGACCTGAAGAAGAAACAATGGGAGATTTGCATGGGAACCGTCCATTTATCACTCAGAGGACGGCGAGGGTTCCATTAATCACACGGCATGTTTTATTAATGTGACTATATTTTATGATCATAATGGGGCTGTTATTTATTTATTTTCCTGTTTGAAATTAATACGATTGGGGAATAATTACAATTGCTAAGCGCTGACTGTACATTGGCGCTCCAATTTATCATCATGAAGAAGGGCCATTAACCGGTGTGTGTTATTCCGTGTTTGATGCTGAGCACAGGTATACGCCTGCAGCGCCCTCTAGTGCTAGATGTATAGAGTTGTTAGTGTAGGAAAATTTGACTTGGTTGAGAGCCAGGAATCTGGGTCAGGGTGAGTGACTCAGGGAGGCTGGATGACTCAGCAAGCAGCACCTCTGGTACCTCCCCCTACTTACTGAAAACTTGGAGAAGCTTCCAGTAGAATGGGAGGGAGGTTAGGAGGAGCTGCTTGGGGTATTGATGAGGGCCCCAACCAATCCCCAGCAAAATGGGCTGGCAGGTGAAAGGCCACCTCATAAATACTCATGGGTCAGACCAGCAGGGGGCAAAATGGAGATGGAGTGCTGAGGAGGCTGTCGGAGACCCTTGAAGGTGCCTCCTAGTCTGGAGGGGTGACCTTAGGCCTGGGTGCTGGAAGGACCCTCAACTACACACAGAAGAATCCTATCCTGGAGGCATGGGAGCAAGGAGAGGACAGTGGGAGAGATTCAGCACTTTTGGGAGATCTGAGAAGTCAGCCGGGTGGGCTGGTGAGCATTGCAGTCTGGAGAGGACTGTGGAGAAGTAGCCAGGAGGCTAGCGAAAGGGGCAGCTGCAACCAGGCGGGTTGGCAGTGCCTGAAGAGGTGGCGTTGATCAGTAGCCACAGGGATGTATGCTGGACAGTGACTTTTTGCTACACACTATAGGGGGTGATTGGCTTCAAGTGAAGAGGTTCCCAAACAAGTAGTCCAGCCGTCTGTCAGGTTAAGGGCTTCCTGCCAATGTTTATTCATTCCACAAATAAGGATAACAGAAAGGTTTCCCTCGCAGGGGTAGAAAACAGTCCCAAAAAAAAGTCCACTACAGGAATAAAAACCTCATGGCTAACAGGTAGACCTCAATGGGTCTGCTTCAGTCCTGCAGGCATCACTCCCACCAGAGGCATAACTAGAACCTTCAGGGCCCCGGTGCAAGAAATTATGAAGGGCCCCCTGACCCCTGGCCAGGGCCCTTCCCTCTTACCACTGATCCTTGGGCCCTTTACTCCTATCGTGGGTCCCTTTATTACGGTACTGCAGTGGGGCCCTTTCACAAGTTCTGCAGCAGGCCCCAGGGGGGCCAGGGAAGCACACAGGGGCCCTGGGAACAGCAGAAGACAAGTAAACTGGATAGAGGAAAATGGAGGAGATTGGGTCCTCTAAATACCACCCCTGGCATCCCTCCTATTCAGGTGTACAAGGGAGGCACATGGGCCCCCTGGACAATGGGGCCCGGTTGCAATTGCAACCCCTGCAACCCCTATCGTTACGCCCCTGCTCACAGCTCCTCCTCTCTCAGCATCGCCAGGTCAGGCAAAATTATACCCCAGGTGGGGGAGCAAGGTGTGGCCAGTGCTTAACCCCTCGCTGCCTACAGACCTTTCATTGTCACTCCTTTATCTTAACCACTTGCCGACCGCCAACCGCAGGTTGATGGCGACCAAAGTGGTGTGATATCGCAAATCGCCGTCATCTGACGGCGGCTGCGAGATCGCACACTGTGAGCGCGCGCGTGCTGCCGGAGGTGCGCCCGCACACTCACTGTGTTCGGGGAGGGCCAGGGAGCGGGTGCGGTGGCCTCGATCTCCGCCGGCTACCCTCAATGCCCCCCCCCAGAGTAAAAGAACGGAGGTCAGTGTAAGTAAACTTGGACCTCCGTTCTGTGAGGGGGGAAGGGCTGTGATCACTTCCCTTCCCCACAGTTAGAACGCCCAGGGAACACAGTTAACCCTTAGAGCGCCCCCTACAGGTTAACCCCTTCACTGCCAATGGCATTTACACAGTAATCAGTGCATTTTTATAGCACTGATCGCTGTATAAATGCCAATGGTCCCAGAAAAGTGTCATAATGGTCCGACATGTCCGCCGCAATATCGCAGTACCGCAAAAAATCGCAGATCGCCGCCATTACTAGTAAAAAAAATAAATAAATAAAAACACCAAAAATGAATTCTCATCATCCGTAAACGCGGCCACTTTTGCGTAAACCAATCAATAAACGCCAATTGCGATTTTTTTTATCGCAAATATGAGGAAGAATATAAATCGGCCAAAAACGGTGAAAAAAAATGTTTTTTTTATTTTGGATTTGGATTTTTGGATGGGTTTTTTTGCAAAATTGTCGCTCTTCTTTTGTTTATAGCGGCGATCAGAAATGACGCGGCGGTGATCAAATACCACCAAAAGAAAGCTCTGTTTGTGGGAAAAAAAGGACGCAAATTTAGTTTGGGTACAACGTCGCACGACCGCGCAATTGTCAGTTAAAGCGACGCAGCGCCGAATCGCAAAAAGGGCTCTGGTCCTACAGTGGGAAATCCTTCCGGGGCTGAAGTGGTTAAGAACCTCAAGATCCTGCGTGGGAGATACACCCCATCTATCACTGATTGTCACAACACTTATAGGGGGCCTCGGGTCCCTGCCTGTAAAGGGCTATTGCTTTAAGATCTGACTGATCGCCATTTTGGCAGATCCACCAAACAGCGTGCCAGCTGGAGTCCTGCAAGTAAGTTAGTGTTGGAGGAAGGGAAGGAGTGTACATAGACTGCACATAGAACAGGTTGTCCCTGAAGTCTTTTGAAGTCCAGTGGGCATCCCATAATTTCCCAACCCCCATCCAAGTTCTAATCCCTCCATAAAACAAAGCACTGGGCTGTTCTCTGACTCAGGTTTGCCTGTGTAGATTGGCTGTGCCTGGCTGTGCAGGGTGGGGGATCCCAGTTCTGCTTGCGGCTTCCATATTCTCCTGGATCTGTGGAAGAACAGAGTTGTGCCATGGCTCCAAGCTGGATAAATCAGGAGATGAGGACTGCACGCCGTACTGCGTTGGCAGCAGATGGGTGGTGGTAGTGACAATAGTGGGTGGCCCACGCTGGACCACAGTGAAACAATGAGACCTCACCGGCACTCCATAAAAGGATTGCACCGCTCCAAATCCTGGATATGCTTCTCGGGTTCTTCACCACTCTGGGTGCAAGGGTCATGGTCAGGGGGTCGGAGACCAATAACTAGCAGTAGAGAGGCTCCCACCAACCAGCTGGATGAGTGCAGGAGCAGATGACCCTGGCGAAAGACACAGGCTCACCTGAGGAGCGGAGTCTAAGCACTAACCGGTGTTCACCAGAGCTCCTGATGGTGGGGATGGGTTTTACTGCATGTTAGTGCCAGTTCAGGATCACCCCACCAGGAGGTGAGCAAGCCGGGATCCAATAGCAGCTATAGAAGGTGGGGATTAAGCAGACGTGTAGTCAGTAAACAAGCCAAAGGTCAGTAACAAGTGGGCGCAGGCAGTGTTGCCAACCTCCCGCAGCGTTTTTTACTGGCAAAACATGGAGAATTTACTGGCGGAGCACATTTTTTACTGGCAACCCAAGAAATAACAGAACTCCTATTAAAAACTAAGACAATTGATATTTAAACACAACATGGAAACACTGACAATACCCATATCAAGTAGTTTGCCCGGTTTACACTTCAAAAGTCAGCACAGCATTGCAAATTATCAGACCCTGATATTTACAGGCAGTTGTAAAAATCACTGATTTTTACAAACTGCCAGTAAATTTACTGGCGTTTGGCAACCCTGGTCGCAGGTTGTGATAAAGCAGAAGCGTAGGCGAGGAACGAAGGTCAGAAATGAGTGGCGAAGATGCGGACGGCAGCAGGAGTGACAAGCGTGAGATATTGGCTGGAGAGAGCACAATAATCTGGCAAACGGGACGTGCAAAGACATGGCTTAACCACTTACCCACCGGTGGCCCTTTTTTTACATTTGTTGGTTACAAGTTAAAAACATTTTTTTTTTTTGCTAGAAAATGACCCAGGTCCCTCCATAAAGAGGACCTGTCACCACTTATTACTGTCACATGGGATGTTTACATTCATTATAGACCCCAGATCTCTCCATAAAGAGGACCTGTCACCTCCTATTACTGTCACATGGGATGTTTACATTCATTATAGATCCCAGATCCCTCCATAAAGAGGACCTGTCACCGCCTATTACTGTCACATGGGAGGTTTACATGCATTATAGACCCCAGATTTCTCCATAAAGAGTACCTGTTACCGCCTATTACTGTCACATGGGATATTTGCATTGATTATAGACCCCAGATCTCTCCATAAAGAGGTCCTGTCATGCTTATTTCTATTACAAGGGATGCTTACGTTACTTGTAATAGGAATAAAAGTGATTAAAAAAAAACTTAAAGGGAGAGTGTAAAAGTAAAAAAATAAAAATAAAATAAACAATAAAAAAAAATTTAAAGCGCCCCCGTCCCCGTGAGCTCGCACGCAGAAGTGAATGCATACTTACGTTGCGCCCACATATGTGGCATTCAAACCACACACGTGAGGTATCGCCCCGAACGATAAATCGAGAGCAATAATTCTAGCGCTAGACCTCCTCTGAAACTCTAAACTGGTAACCTGTAAAAAAAAATTAAAGTGTTGTCTATGGAGATTTTTAAGTACCAAAGTTTTGCGCCATTCCACGAGCGTGCGCAATTTTAAAGCGTGACATATTAGGTGTCTATTTACGCGGTGTAACATCATCTTTCACATTATATGAAAAAAATGGGCTAACTTTACTGTTTTTGTTTTTTTTTTTGAATTCATGAAAGTCTTTTTCCCCCAAAAAAACGCATTTGAAAAATTCCAGCGCAAATACCGTGTGACATAAAAAGTTGCAAAGACCGCCATTTTATTCCCTAGGGTCTCTGTTAAAAAAAAAAAAAAACATATATAATGTTTGGGGTTCTGAGTAATTTTCTATGATGCTATTACATGTAGGAGTGCCAGAATTGGCCCGGGATAAATACAAAAAAATTCCCCCTAAAAAAGAAATTAATTAAAAAAAACAAATTTTGGCAGACGTGCCGGGCCGCTCGCTCTTCTTTCTGTCGCGGCTCTTCTATGTTTCTATCACCGCCATGGCGCGCGGGTTATTGTTACTTCCCCGGGAACTTGTGGCACAACATTTGTCAGAACTTTGCTGGGTGACAATCACTTGGCGAGCGTCTTCCCCGGCGCGGAGAGGCTTGGCGTAGGATTAATGGCGAAGCCCCGGAACTCAGGAGTCAGGTTAAATCACACTTAAAGAGCAGAGCCGATGCTCTCCGCTAATACTTATCATAAACAAGCGGCGCGTCGCTGCGAAAAAAAATAAAAGAATAAACTTTGTATAATAAAACAACGTCAGCGTGATGGATGGGAGCGAGCGCCGCCGTGCAGCCCCAGATAGCAGCATTCCAGTAACAAATTGCTATTAGGCGGGCGCACATTGCCCATGCGCCTACTCCTGGCATAGGAAGCCGACGCGGATTTATTGTTTTCTCAGACGTTCAGTTTGTTACGGGCGCAATTATCAGCAAAACAAATCAATAAACGCCAAATCTATTATCCCGGATAGGGACTGCGGGTCATGCTCTGATTACTCGCTCCCGCTATGGCTGGGCGACAAATATTTTACATATTTTGCTTATATGGGAGACGGCCGATTCTCACATCACTGCCGCGTTTAGGAAATCAGGTTTTTTTTTGGGGGGGGGGGGGCATACGGCTCTCTGGGTTATTTGTAATCTTTATTGCTCTGCATTTGTGCCGAATTTCATAGAACATAAGAAGGCCCAATTACTATTGGCATTAGCATATTTTACTGTAGGATCCGGGAAAAGACTCGTAATTTATATGGTAATAAATCATTTTAGCTTTATGACATTTCTGCTGTATTAGAATGAAGTGAAAAGGCAGGGGCGTAACTACAGAGGTTGCAATTCCAACCGTGCCCCATGCTCCAGGGGGCCCATGTGCCTCCCTTGTACACCTGGATAGGAGGGATGGCTGGGGTGGCATTTAGAGGGCCCAATCTCCTCCATTTTCCTCCTAATGCAGGAGATTGGTTCCTCTATATGCTGCCCCCGCCGCCCCTCCTATCCAGTTTACTTGTCTTCTGCTGTTCCCAGGGTCCCTGTGTCCCCCCCCCACAGAGCTGCTGTCTCCCCCCTCCTGTAGAAGATGAGTCATGATGGAGAGATGGGAAGGGGTCGGTAAATTTGTCATTTACCAGCTCCTTCCTTTTCTGAATGGACAGAGTGAGTGATTGGTACCAATTGGTTCATTCATAACTGAAGCATAGTAAACTGTTTTTACTACACTTCCATTTCTGAATGAATGGGAGGCTCGGTGCACAGCTATTCCTTTATTCGGTGGGACTGTAATAAAGGGACCCGCGATGGGAGTAAAGGGCCCCAGGATCAGTGGGAAGAGGGAAGGGCCCTGGCCAGGGGTCAGGGGGGCCCTTCATAATTTTTTGCACCGGGGCCCTGAAGGTCCTATTTACGCCTCTGGTAAAAAGTCAAAGTTCTCTGGAGGGAAAGTGTCCATAGACCATAGATGCTCATTGTTTGTGTAGCAACCCCCCCCCCCGTAGGAGTTGCAGATGAAAGGGATCCCCCACTCCTATACAGCCAGGCACACCGACTCTTCACCAGCCCGCCCGGCTGACTCCCAGGAGATCTCTCAAGGAAGGTTAGAAGCAGTGGTTGCCAGCGTTATGTTTTCTTGGTGGGTGGAGGTTGTGGATAGTCCCATGCTGCTGCCAGGAACATTTAGCTGTATAAGGCTTGAGACAGCCAACCTGATCTTAGTAAGATTTGTCTGGGTAGCCATTATTGTGGCATTTGCCCCATTTATGCTTTTGTTGGTCTAATGGTCTTCTCTCTACTTACATATCACCCAGTCTAACCCCATACACCAAGAACAGAGCTGCTAACAGAGTATTGTGAAAGTTATAGATGTTCTGGGGCACCAATCAGGGCATTGTGAGCAGGGCCGTCTTTAAGGCAGGGAAAAAGGGGCAGCTACCCTGGGCCCTGTCATTGTTGTGGGGCCCAAAGCAGCTGCCTCATACTTGCCAACTATCCTTGTTTAAATTCCCTTGTCCCTTGAAGTTTTAGACCTGTGCTGTGTCCCGATATCTAAGTGCTGCTACTAAAGCTGCCCAACTCTGCCCTATTGTTGTGTACAGATGACTCACCTGCAGCCCCTATGTTTACATGTAAATAACCGGCATTGATATGTAAATAGCGGCAGCATTCCTATGTAAATAGTAGCGGCCAGCTGCACTGATATGTAAACAAAGGTGGCATTCATATGTATATCATGCCCCCCCTGAGGTCATATTCACCATCACCTATACCGGATGCTGCCCACTGGGGAGACAAAGGCATGCTTGAAATTCTACAGCACGTCAGCAGATGCATGAGGGTGTCATTAATAATTAATGGCACTGCTGTGTATCTGCTAAAGAGCAGCACATTTCTGTGGTGTCAGGAAAATGTCTTTGTGCTCCCCAGTCCATGGTGTGCAGGCAGTGAGGAGATGATGTGCTGTAACCTCTAGCAACCAATCTGTGAGCAGTAATGATGTGCAGTAACCTATAGCAACCAATTAGTGAACAGTATTGATGTACAGTAATCTCTTGCAACCAAACAAGAAGAAAGCATGTGCTGTAACCTCTAGCAACTAATCAGTGAGCCGTAATGTGTGCTGTAACCTCTAGCAACCAGTCAGTAACTGGTAATGATATGCTGTAACCTCTGGCAACCAATCAAAATCACTGCTGATCTGATTCAATAAAATGCTTTTGAGTCTAGTTCCTATGTATTGCATGTCTCAGGGCAGGTGGAGAGTGAAATGTCATGCGGGGGGGGGGGGGGCAAGAAAATATTTGCCCAGGGTCCAATCAATGTTAAAGATGGCCCTGATTGTGTGGCTGTGTCATAAGACCTGACCTAGAGGAGGGTACTGGAGTTATAAATCCAATGACCAGGAGGTGGGGTTAAGACCTTGTCTCGTATTGCTTCTAGAAGGCTCCAAGGCAAGACAAGTGTCACGTATCTGGTGGAGATCAAGCTGGAGTGGGGGCTTTTCTTGTACTTTCTGTCTAAGTGGTGGTGACAGGAGATGTGAGGGCACAAAGTGTAGCAGGCAGTGCAAACTGTTGGATGCGAGGCGCAGATGACTATGGACCACCAGATAAGGTCCAGAGGCTGGAATATGGTGGCACTCAATTAGAAAACAGGAGCACAGCCAGGAGTCAGGACACAAGCCACAAGGTCGTCAACAGCCAGACAGTGGGGTAGAGGAACATCAGGCACAAGAAGGGTCAGGATACAAAATGAGGTCAGTTCACAGGTGGGCAGTGATTTACCAAATATGAAAATAGGAAAGAGCCCAAACACAGGCTAAGGTCACAACAGGTAGACAGGAATCCAAACACAGGAGAGGGAATGTAGCGGGTAGGGGCACCGATAAATCAGTGACTAGCTGAAGACCACTTGAAAATCTGCCCATATCACCATTCAGCTAAAATTGGCCATCTGGCACCAATATCAGTGCACGAGCTTCAGACGCACTGCTCAGGGTGCACGCTAATACATTTGCTTGCTATTAAATCTCTTGCAATGAGCTTTTGTTCGGAATTATTAGCACACCATGGTCTTCTGGGTCTAGCTATGACTTTCTCAGCCTTTTCAACAAAGGAACCATTGAAATAACCTGCTAAAAATTACTACATCTACAACTCATGATACATTAGTGTGATGGTCAGTGGGAAGAATTCCCCCTCACTGATCACTATAAAGATAAACAGTGTCAGTAGAACCCTATCAGAGACGTAGAGATTCCTCATTGCTCAAAGAACCCCTAACAACCTCTGCAGGAAGCCTAGAGTTCAATTGAACCCCTAGTAACCTCTGCAGGAAGCCTAGAGTTCAATTGAACCCCTAGTAACCTCTGCAGGAAGCCTAGAGTTCCAAGAAACTCCTAGCAATCTCTGCAGGAAGCCTAGAGTTCCAAGGAACCCCTAACAACCTCTGCAGGAAGCCTAGAGTTCCAAGGAACCCCTAACAACCTCTGCAGGAAGCCTAGAGTTCCAAGGAAACCCTAGTAACCTCTGCAGGAAGCCTAGAGTTCCAAGGAACCCCTAACAATATCTGCAGGAAGCCTAGAGTTCCAAGGAAACCCTAGTAACCTCTGCAGGAAGCCTAGAGTTCCAAGGAATCCCTAACAACCTCTGCAGGAAGCCTAGAGTTCCAAGGAACAGATCCGAAGGACGTCTCCAACAATCCCCAAGGAACCTTGAGATCCGAAGGACGTCTCCAACAATCC
>BLSH010480954.1:0-31020 GCA_018402905.1 Glandirana rugosa
TGAACTGACCTTGGCCTGTTTTATAGATTAACTTTTGCCTACCGCTTGGACTGATCTGTTGCCCTGCTACTGTAGTACACAGGGGTCTCACATATGTGAGGGGCACCAGAATTGTTTTTCCGGATGGAGAAAACAATTTTTTGTTTTCTCCGGGTTTCGTAATTTCCGGATTAGGGTCTGGTTGCCCGGAGGCTTCAAAGCTATTTGGGTGGGAGAAGCCTCTACCCCTGTGCCCCTGTGCACAGGTCTTACCTGAATGAGGCCCTCATCCTGTTGCTGACTTACTGCCATCATGCCTCAGATTGCTGCATGACCTGACCACACCTCCGCCTGCTACCTGAACTATGGAAGTAATTAGCTGTAGCAAGAGGCAGTATGTTTATGAAGGGCTGGAGAGCTGTGCAATGAGTGACTGCAAGTAACAATGTACCAGGACCAATATTATGGCTGTGCTGGCTGTCTCTGTCTGGACAATTCCTATGGACAAATGCTTTGGCTGTGCTGACAATGTCCCTGTACTAACTATAGACAATATTCCTGCCTGCTGCCTGGATAACTACTATTGCCGTCGCTAAGCACATCCCTGCCTGCTGCCTGGACCAATGCTCTCCTCGGTGGACACTACTAAAACCACAGGTAATACTTCTTTTTTACCCTTTACTCAATAGAACTTATTTTGAAGTGTAGTTCTTGTATGCAAATGCTATTGGTTAGAAATATGAAGGGCCTTCAAAAATAATAGGTTCTCAGGCAATTGTACGTGTAATTTATTCTCCTAGAACGCCTGATGGTACTACTTGGATGTTGGGCCTCTGTATGTGGCCAGGTTGTGTAAAAGTCTCACACATGTGGTATCGCCATACTCAGGAGGAGTAGCAGAATGTATTTTAACCACTTACCAACCGGAAGGTTGTGCAGCTTTAGGACCAGAGCACTTTTTGTGATTCGGCGCTGCGTCGGTTTAACTGACAATTGCGCTGTCATGCAATGTCGCACTCAAACAAAATTTGCATCCTTTTTTTCCCACAAATAGAGCTTTCTTTTGGTGGTATTTGATCGCCTCTGCGTCATTTCTTATTGCCGCTATAAACAAAAGAAAAGCGACCATTTTGCAAAAAAAACCCAAATTTCTTACTTTTTGCTAAAATTCAAATCCAAAAAAAAAATATAAAAAAACATTTTTTTCACCGTTTTTGGCCGATTTCTATAATTCCTCATATTTGTGATAAAAAAAAATCGCAATCGGCGTTTATTTATTGGTTTACGGATGGTGAGAATTCATTTCTGGGGTTTTTATTTTTTTTTATTTTTTACCAGTAATGGCGGCGATCTGCGATTTTTAGCGGTAATGCGATATTTCAGCGGACATGTCGGACATTTTTGACACTTTTTTGGAACCAATGACATTTATTCAGTGATCAGAAATTTAAATGTCCACTGATTACTGTATAAATGTCATTGGCAGTGAAGGGGTTAAGCTGGGGGGGAGGTTAACTGTGTTCCCTGGGTGTGTTCTTACTGTGGGGGGGTTGGGCTACCATGGGCATGAGAGATCTAACTGATCCCAGTGACAGGAATCAGTAGATCTCTCATGCACCTACTAACAGAGCGGGGAACCGCTGTGTTTACATCGGCGGTTCCCCGTTCTTTCCCTGTAGCTGCTCATCGCGGCTCGCCGGCGGACATTGGGTCCGCCCGAGCCGCGGGCACACTCCTCAGGAATGCGGCGGGTGCGCGTGCCCCCTAGTGGCTGAATGCAGATCGCCGTCTTTTTACGGCGATTCGCGCTCAGCATCCCGACTGCCGCCGTGTCAGTCGGGATGCTGAGCGCGAATCGCCGTAAAAAGACGGCGATCTGCATTCAGCCACTAGGGGGCGTGGTCGGGAAGTAGTTAAGGTGTCATTTTTGCTATGTATTGGAAATATCTTATAAATGGACGACATTGTGTAAAAAAATGCGTTTTCATTTTTTTTCCACATTTTCCAAAAACGTCTGTAAAAAAAAGAACATTTCAAAAGACTCATTATGCCTCATAGATTATATGTTGGGGTGTTTTCTTTCCAAAATGGGGTAATTTCATGGGCAGTTCCATTGTCCTGGTGCTCCAGAACGTTTAAAAGTGTAATAGGTGGTTGGGAAATGAGATGTGCAATTTATGCTCTTAGAACGTCTGAAGGTACTAGCTCAATGTTGGGCCTCTGTATGTGGCCGTGTTGTGTAAAAGTCTCACACATGTGGTATCGCCATACTCAGGAGGAGTAGCAGAATGTATTTTGGGGTGTCATTTTTGCTAGGTACATGCTATGTGTTGGAAATATCTTATAAATGGATGACTTTGTGTAAAAAAATGCGTTTTTGTTTTTTTACACATTTTCCAAAAACTTCTGGAAAAAAATGACATGTTCAAAAGACTTATTATGCCTCATAGATTATACGTTGGGGTGTTTGGTTTCCAAAATGGGGTAATTTTGTGGGCAATTCCATTGTCCTGGTGCTCCAGGACCTTCAAAAGTGTAATAGGCGGTTGAGAAATGAGATGTGCAATTTATTCTCGTAGAACATCTGAAGGTGCTACTTCAATGTTGGGCCTCTGGGTGTAGTTGCACATATGCATATGCCATGTGAGAGAAATAATGTATTAATATGACAATAAAATATATATAATAATCTTCATTTTGCAAAGAATTGTGGGAAAAAATTACACCTTCAAAGAACTCACCATGCAACTTACTTAATACCTTGCAATGTCTACTTTCCAAAAAGGTGCCATTTGGGGGGTATTTGTACTTTCCTGACTTCTTAGGGCCGGTTCACACTGAGGCAATCCGACTTCGGTAGGCGATTTGAAAAGGCGAAGCGGCGCGATTACAAAGCGATTGCGAATCGATATTAGGCGATTTCAGGTGATTTCAACCCGAGTACCTGGGACATGAGAGGTGTGTCTTCTGGCAAAATTATGTTCTTCTTCCTGGAAAGTTGCTTTTTCATAGACGGGGATCCGACTTGGAAGCGAACTTACATTGACTTCTATGGGCTCAATTCGCCTAGAAGCCGCTTGAAAATAGTACAGGAACCTTTTTTGGAATCGCTTTGAACTTGAGTAGCGCATATTAAGACGGCTCCATTCATTCCAATGGGATTTCTGATGTCAGGCGATTTGAGGCGAATTGGGGCGACACAAGTCGGATCGCAAATCGCCTAGGATCGCCTCAGTGTGAACCGACCCTGAGGGCCGGTTCACACTTGCGCGACGCGATGCGGCGCGACTTCGCGGCCCGTTCACATCTAGGCGAATTGTCAGGCGACTTGAGTCGCCTGACAATTCGCCTCAATGCTGTGCAAATCGAACCGTTCTAATAGGAGCGAATCGCTTTGCTCCGCCTTAGAAAAATGGTCCCTGCACTATTTTCAGGGCGATCTCAGGTGGCTTGCATTGACTTCTATAATAGAAGTCTCCTCGCAAGCCGCCTTGAGATCGCTTTGAGCGCCGCATCGCGCCGCGCAAGTGTGAACCGGCCCTTAGTGTCTCAAGAAATTAGATCGCCGTCAGTACATCAGGTGTGATCAATATTCAATAATTGCCACCATAGACTCTATAACTTTCACAAGGACCAAATAATATACACCGATTTGGGTTCTTTTTACCAAAGATAGGTAGCAGTATAAATTTTGTCCCAAATGTATGAAGAAAAATTACTAATTTGCTAAATTTTATGACAGAAACAAAAAAAAAACATTTTTTTCACAAAATTTTCAGTCTTTTTTTATTTATAGCACAAAAAATAAAAAACCCACTAGTGATTAAATACCACCAAAAGAAAGCTCTATTTGTATGAAAAAAGGACACGAATTGCATATAGGTACAGTGTTGCATGACTGAGTAATTGTCATTCAAAGTGTGATAGTGCTGAAAGCTGAAAAATGGCCTGGGCAGGAAAGGGGTGAAAGTGCCCTGTATTGAGGTGGTTAAAGAACAGAATAGAAAACAAATAAAATAGAATAGATATAGAATAGAACATAAAAGAATAGGATAGAATTGAAAAGAATAGAAAATAAAAAATAGAGTAGAAAATAATAGAATAGATATAGAGAAGAAATAGAGTACAGCAGATGTCATCCGGAAAGCCCTGCCCTGTGATGTCATAAGGGTGGGGCTTCCGGGTGACGTCAGCTGGTGTCCGGGCCCCATGATTATATAAGCCATTCCGCAGCACGGAACCAGCATTCGAGTGGGAGAGAGCAACGAGTCAACATGGGAAGAAGAGAAGAGGGAGAAGGCAGCGGAGAAGACAGCGGCAAAAGAGCAGAAGACAGAAGACCAGCAGAAGATAGAAGACCCCTCAGAAGATAGCAGGCCCCCGCAAAAGAGCAGAAGACAGAAGACCAGCAGAAGATAGAAGACCCCTCAGAAGATAGCAGGCCCCCGCAAAAGAGCAGAAGAAAGAAGAGCCTGAGAGAGGAGAAGATGCTGGAGCTGATTTAATAAACTATTTTAAAAAGCTGTGTAGTGTGTTTATTTGACACTTTTTTTAGGTGAATGGGTAGGGGTACGATGTACTCCATATTCATTCACACAAGGTGGGGGGCTGGGATCTGGGGGCCTCCTTGTTAAATTCCGATAAGCCCCCGCCCGCAGACCCCGACAACCAATGGCCAATGGTTGTCGGGAAGAGACCCTTGTCCTCATCAACATGGGGACAATGTGCTTTGGGGTGGGGGGTCCAGGGCCAAAGCACCCCCCCCCATTTTGAGGGCATGCGGCCTAGTATGGTCCAGGAGGGGGGGGGGGCACTCGCTCGTCCCCACCCCCTTTCCTGGCCTGCCAGGCTGAATGCTCAGATAAGGGTCTAGTATGGATTTTGGGGGGGCCCTACACCATTTTTCGGCGTGGGGGCTCCCCTTAAAATCCATACTAGACCGAAGGGTCTGGTACCTCTTGGGGGGAACCCAACGCAATTTTTTTTTCATTTTTTTGCGGGGGGGCATCATAAACCGACTTCTGGTGTGACTTCTATTCAAATCAATGGGCTCCCATAGGGAACCGTTGAGTTTGAATAGAGGCAGAGTAGCGCCGCTGAAAGCTAGCGTGGAAAAACGTGCATTGACGTCAATGCATAACGCTGATAAAATCGCGTTTTTAACACGGCTTTTTTCCTGGCGTCGGTACCGACGTTACAGCTCATTTTTTTTAAACGCCCATGTGTATGAGGCCTAAACACACGGGAGTGATATTCTGTAAGATACTAAGTGTGATATGACAATGGACAACTTCTATTTAATTAAAAATAAAGTCAACCAAAAAAAGTGAATCTCCTGCTAGAATAATAACCAAGAAACCCGAATTTCCTGCTCGGTCATAAAATAGAATTTACTTCCAAATCTTCATTGACAATGAATGGGTTTAGGATGTTAAAATAAAATATCCAATAAGTTTATTACCAACATAATTAGAATCTTCAATTGGAGAGTATTTCTGGGAGATGACATGTGATCCCCCTAGATGACATCACTGCCACAAGCTCTACACTCCACCTAGTGGCTGATAAAGAATATTTCCCATGTTGATCTCACTAGCATCTGATACTGGACAACGATTTTATAACCTTGAACTGAGGAAGTGTCATTTTAAAGCCATGAAACACAATTTATTTGGGTTAAATAAAATAATTGTTGTTTAAATAAAGCAGACAACTCACGCCTATCCTTAGAATAACCACTTTGGGTGCTTCTGTCGATCGGACCACCAACAGGCTTTTTTTGTGTTGACTCCTTTTATCATTTTTGAGAGATAATTTCTATAGGAGATACTTTCTATAGATCATTTCTATAGGAGATACTTTCTGTAGGAGATACTTTCTGTAGGAGATACTTTCTATAGGAGATCATTTCTGTAGGATATTCTTTCTATAGGAGATACTTTCTATAGGGAATACTTTTTGTAGGAGATACTTTCTATAGGGAATGCTTTCTGTAGGAGATACTTTCTATAGGGAATACTTTCTGTAGGAGATAATTCCTGTAGGAGATACTTTCTATAGGGAATACGTTCTGTAGGAGATACTTTCTATAGGGAATACTTTTTGTAGGAGATACTTTCTATAGGGAATACTTTCTATAGGGAATACTTTCTATAGGAGATTATTTCTGTAGGAGATACTTTCTGTAGGAGATACTTTCTATAGGGAATACTTTCTATAGGGAATACTTTCTATAGGAGATTATTTCTGTAGGAGATACTTTCTGTAGGAGATACTTTCTGTAGGAGATACTTTCTATAGGGAATACTTTCTGTAGGAGATTCTTTCTGTAGGGGATTCTTTCTGTAGGAAATACTTTCTATAGGAGATCATTTCTGTAGGAGATCATTTCTGTAGGAGATCATTTCTGTAGGAGATACTTTTTATAGGAAATACTTTCTGTAAGAGATATTTCTGTAGGAGATACTTTCTATAGGAGATACTTTCTGTAGGAGATACTTTCTATAGGGAATACTTTCTGTAGGAGATAATACCTGTAGGAGATCATTTCTGTAGGAGATCATTTCTGTAGGAGATACTTTCTATAGGAGATACTTTCTATAGGAGATACTTTCTGTAGGAGATACTTTCTGTAGGAGATCATTTCTGTAGGAGATACTTTCTGTAGGAGATCATTTCTGTAGGAGATACTTTTTATAGGGAAAACTTTCTGTAGGAGATACTTTGTATAGGAAATACTTTCTGTAGGAGATTCTTTCTGTAGGAGATACTTTCTATAGGAAATACTTTCTGTAAGAGATATTTCTGTAGGAGATACTTTCTGTAGGAGATTATTTCTACAGGGAATACTTTCTGTAGGAGATTCTTTCTGTAGGAGATACTTTCTGTAGGAGATTATTTCTACAGGGAATACTTTCTGTAGGAGATTCTTTCTGTAGGAGATACTTTCTGTAGGAGATTATTTCTATAGGGAATACTTTCTGTAGGAGATTATTTCTACAGGGAATACTTTCTGTAGGAGATACTTTCTATAGGAGATACTTTCTATAGGAGATACTTTCTATAGGAGATACTTTCTGTAGGAGATACTTTCTATAGGAGATACTTTCTGTAGGAGATCATTTCTGTAGGAGATACTTTTTATAGGGAAAACTTTCTGTAGGAGATACTTTGTATAGGAAATACTTTCTGTAAGAGATATTTCTGTAGGAGATACTTTCTGTAGGAGATTATTTCTACAGGGAATACTTTCTGTAGGAGATTCTTTCTGTAGGAGATTCTTTCTGTAGGAGATTCTTTCTGTAGGAGATTCTTTCTGTAGGAGATTCTTTCTGTAGGAGATACTTTCTGTAGGAGATTATTTCTACAGGGAATACTTTCTGTAGGAGATACTTTCTATAGGAGATACTTTCTATAGGAGATACTTTCTATAGGAGATACTTTCTGTAGGAGATACTTTCTATAGGAGATACTTTCTGTAGGAGATCATTTCTGTAGGAGATACTTTTTATAGGGAAAACTTTCTGTAGGAGATACTTTGTATAGGAAATACTTTCTGTAAGAGATATTTCTGTAGGAGATACTTTCTGTAGGAGATTATTTCTACAGGGAATACTTTCTGTAGGAGATTCTTTCTGTAGGAGATTCTTTCTGTAGGAGATTCTTTCTGTAGGAGATTCTTTCTGTAGGAGATTCTTTCTGTAGGAGATACTTTCTGTAGGAGATTATTTCTACAGGGAATACTTTCTGTAGGAGATACTTTCTATAGGAGATACTTTCTATAGGAGATACTTTCTATAGGAGATACTTTCTGTAGGAGATACTTTCTGTAGGAGATGCTTTCTATAGGAGATGCCTTTCTGTAGGAGATAATTCCTGTAGGAGATACTTTCTGTAGGAGATTATTTCTACAGGGAATACTTTCTGTAGGAGATACTTTCTATAGGAGATACTTTCTATAGGAGATACTTTCTGTAGGAGATACTTTCTATAGGGAATACGTTCTGTAGGAGATACTTTCTATAGGGAATACGTTTTGTAGGAGATGCTTTCTATAGGAGATGCCTTTCTGTAGGAGATAATTCCTGTAGGAGATACTTTCTATAGGAGATAATTTCTATAGGGAATAATTTCTGTAGGAGATATTTCTATAGGAGATACTTTCTGTAGGAGATAATTTCTGTAGGAGATTCTTTATGTAGGAGATCGTTTCTGTAGTCGATACTTTCTTTAGGAGATCATTTCTATAGGAGATACTTTCTGTAGTTAACGAATTCCCACTGGGTTTAGTTAACTACAGTTAATCTGTTACACACCAAATCATCTGTTTCCAGATAGTTTAGCAGAAAGATCATCTATTCACAATATCAATTATGAATTTTCATAAATGTCTGTAATACACGCTGTCACAACAGACAGGATAATTCAAACAGTATGGGCTCATTCAGATGGCAGATTAGTGCCATCTTCCCTGCAGAGCTGCTGGCGGATGTGAGTGCAGGCAGTCCATGAAAGTCGATGCGCATGCAGTTCACATGTCAAAGTTTGACATACGGGCAGGAGAGGGTGCCTGGATCGGAACACAGAGGCCCTGCTCTTTTATTTCTGTGGGCTAACTGCATGCCGCTCCAAGGTGGTACAAACACATGTGCACAGAGGATGGCACTAATCTACTATTTGAGTGAGCCCTAACTTCTGGCTCAGTGTATTAGAGGGGGAGGAAAATAAAGCAGATAGGGGAAGAGGAAGAGCAGAGGGGAAGGAGGAAGGGGAGAAGGCAGAGCAGAGAGGGGGAGGAAGGGCAGAGAGGAAGGTGGAAGGACAGAGAGGGGGAAGGAAAAGTAGAGAGGTAAGAAATAAGGGGGGAGAGGAAGAGCAGGGGGGGAGTAAATGTAGAGGTGGAAGAAGTGAAGTATGAAGGGAAGAAGGGAAGGAGGATAGGTGAAGGTGAAGAGTAAAGGGGAAGGTGGAGGAGGAAGGGCAGAAAGGGGAGAGAGGGGGGAAATGAAGGGAGGATGGGGAGGAGTAAAAAAATAAGAGCAAGAATAGGAGAAAGGAGGGAGAAATAAGAAGAGCGTGGGGGTGGGGTAAATGTAGAGGGGGAAGGGGAGAAGGCAGAGGTGAAGGATGAAGGTAAGAAGGGAAGGGGTGAAGGTGAAAAGTAAAGGGGAAGGTGGAGGAGGAAGAGCAGAGAGGGAGGAGAAAGAGTAAAGGGGGAGGAGGAAGGGCAGAGGGTGACGAGGATGGGCAGAGGGTGAGGAAGATGGACAGAGGGGGATAATAAAAGGGTAGAGGGTGAGGAGGATGGGCAGAGGGTAATAAGAAAGGGTAAAGGGTGAGGAGGATGGGCAGAGGGAGATAAGAAAGGGTAGTGGGTGAGGAGGAGGCGCAGAGGGTGAGGATGAAGTGCAGAGGAGGATAGGAAAGGGAAGAGGGGAAAAGGAAGCGGAGAGGGGGAGGTGGAGGAAAAACAGCAGCGTCAGAGGAGAAAAAAATAGAGGAGACAGTTGTAGAAATTTAGGATATGTTAATTTATTTTTTTTTTTTCCGGAACAAAGCTTTATTGAGAATAGTGTATGTTTACAGAGCAAGAAACATAGTGACGAGAAATACATTCTTGTACAACAACAGCAGATGATCAGAGTACAGTTCCTCGTCAACAATACCCAACATTGCGATATGTTTTCAGTATGAGGTGAGCAATACATCGAGACTTTGTGGTGTAAGGGTTGGTCTGATATTTAGATATAGGGCTTTAGGGTTTGAGTCCCCTGCGACCAGCACAGGAGGGGAGTGTGAGGTAAGGACGTGATAGCTTTGGTTGTTGTGTAGTGGGGGGGTTGGAGGGGGGTAAGGGGGGATGGGAGGGATGCGGAGGGGGTGTCGTATGGTAGGCGGTTGTATGGCGGGATTGATCCATTGTTGTATCCGCGATTTAATAGTATTATATGGTTCTGTAAGGTTTTCTGTTGGAAGGTACATTCTAGAGGGTGGAATGGGGTGGGGGATGCTCCATGGTATCTAAGTTAGTCTGTGTAAGGTGTGTGTCAGTCAGGGTTGATAGTGGGGGGACCATGATTACAGATGATTTAAGGGGGTAGAGGTTTTAAGTTGTGGAGCAATTCAAAGTTTGTTTGTAGAGGTCAGATGCTTGGAAGTGTGTCCAGCAGGCCCAGCGTTTCGTGAATGCTCTAGGGTTGTTGTGGGAGATGGCAATGAGTTCTTCCATCTCTGCGATTTTGTCTATTTGCCTGAACCAGTCTGCCACGGATGGAGATTTGGTAGTGCCCCAGAGTCTGGGTATACAAAGCTTAGCGGCGTTAACCATAGCCATAGCCAGGGATTTGTGATATGTCGTGTCTGTATGTGGTTGGTGGTGTAAGAGGTACTGTTCAGGTGTGTATTCTAGTGGGAATGTGGAGATGGAGCATGTCTTGTCGTGAACCTGTTTCCAGAAGGGGGAGATGTTGGGGCAATCCCACCAAATGTGTTGGAGCGTTCCCAGTGCCTGGGAACATCTCCAGCATTTGTCTGAGATGTTCTTGTTGTATTTGGCCAAGATTGATGGGGTGCGATACCAGCGTGAGACTAGTTTGTAATTGTTTTCTTGAATGGAGACGTTCAAGGAGCCTTTGTGTGCATGTTGGAATATGGTAGTCCAGTCAGATTCGGAGATGTTGTTCTGAAGGGACTGGGCCCAGGTTTCGCAGTTTTTACTGTTGCTGGAGGGGGTAGATTCCCAAAGCATATTGTGTAAAAGGGAGATCACATGTCTTATTGGTTTCTCCTCTAGGCATAGGGAGTCAAACGGGGGTGGGTCGGGTGACGGGGTTTTGTGAGTTTTGATGCTTTTGACAAAGTGTTGGAGCTGAATGTATCGGAAGGAGTCAAGTTGGTTGGTTTCGCGGCCTCTGTTTATGAGAGTTCGTCGTAGAGAGTCCTGTTATCTGTAATATGGTGTAGTCTTAGCCCCGTTGGTGGCTGGTTCTTTGACAGGGGGTGAGATTGTGTGCCTGGGGGGAAACTCGGATTGTGGAGTATTGGGGTTAGGGGACCAGGACATGCTGAGATCTGGTGTTTTTGGTTGGCTGTGTCAAAAACGGATAGGGATGGGCCAATCGTGGGATGTAGCGTGAGTTCTGGTGGTCTATGATTTTTCTTCAGCCAGGGGGTTTGGGTGGTGGGGACTGGCGAAAAGGAGTGTTCTAGTGCTACCCAGTCTTTTGCTTGGTGGCGTAGGTGCCAGTCCAGCACTCTTTGTAGGTGACAAGACATGTAGTAGCGGTATATGTCGGGCAGGCCAGTGCCTCCTTTAAGTTTGGGTTTTGTTAGTTGAGAGAATTTAATCCTGGGGGTTTTGTGGTTCCAGACAAAGTCTTTGAACAGTTTTCTGTTGGAGTCGAAAAAAGATTTGGGTAAAGAGATGGGGATTGTCTGTAGAAGGTAGAGGAGGCGAGGTAAGACGTTCATTTTAAGGATCGCTTTCCTCCCGAACCAGGAGAATTTAGTTTTGTTCCATCTTTTTAGATCTTCGGCGATGGTCTTAAGGATGGGAAGGAAGTTAAGAGCATATAGGTTTGTGAGTGTTGTGGGGACTTGGATGCCCAGATAGGTTATGGCTTCTGCGCTCCATTCAAAGGGGAATGTCCATTTACAATGGGCCAATTGATCTTTGGGTAGAGAGATGTTCAGGTCTTGGGACTTGGTGTAATTAATTTTGAAATGGGAGATGAAATGGAAGAGGTCGAGGTCTGAGAGAAGGTTGGGAATTGTGATGAGAGGTTGGGAGAGAAAAAGGAGGATATCATCTGCATAGGCTGCTATTTTATACTGTTTCTTTTGGATGTCTATTCCGTGAATGGTTTTGTTTGTTCTAACCATGTTTAAGAAAGGTTCTAAGGTGAGGACGAAGAGTGTGGGAGATAGGGGACACCCCTGTCGCATCCCATTGTGAATGGGAAAGGCATCTGACCGGGTACCATTTGCTCTGACTCGTGCTGTGGGGTGCGAGTATAGGGACATAATGGAGCATATGAGATTGTCTCCTAGTCCGAACTTGTGAAGAATAGCGCTGAGGTAGTCCCAGGCTACCCTGTCAAACGCCTTTTCTGCGTCAAGGGAGAGAAAGAATCATGGGTGTTTGGATTTTGTTAGCCAATGGTGTATATTGATCGCCTTTAGAGTATTGTCTCTAGCCTCTCTACCAGGTATAAAACCCACCTGGTCTGTAGAGATAGCGGAGTCAAGGAGTGGGAGGAGACGATTGGAGAGGATTTTAGGATATGTTAATTATGCATTGTCACAGTGTCTCCCAGTGTCGGTTTACCGGTATTCGCTGTGTACAGCGAATATGGCTTTAACCGATATTGAGGACAGGCCACTTGCAATGGGAACCTTCCATTATTAGGTAACCATACACTACCCGCCTGATCATCCCAGCCGGCAGGCACTCTGAGCGGTTAATGCTGGAGCGAACGCCAGTCTGGAATCTTTGAGGTGCGATGCACGTTCCGTGGCGCGGGTGTATTACCGTCAATCGGGGGGCCCCTGTATTATGTACAGATTGATCTGCTTGGTGGGGATTTACTTGCAGTATGGAATAAGTATTGCCTTTTATGTAAGGATAATGATCTGTAAGCTTTCTGTCGCATCTGATCAATGTGGCAGAGATCTACAGCTATATTCCTTTGTGCATAATTTACACTTTAATGGAACAGTAGTATAATCACTATGAGATATAGTTCATAGAGCTATATTTAATAGTGATTCATTGTAATGGCAGTTCTGGCTTTGCATGCATGGCGTTTTTGCTGGAAAGCCTCTGTGAAATAAGGCGTTGGTTTCAAAGGAAGCCATGTGCATCTCCACCCACCCAACGGCTGTGACTTATCCAGGCGGGCCGGCCATTCCACATGCATGCACGCCTCTTCTATTGTATCGTTTGAATATAAACAAGTGTGCCATTGGTTGTTATTTTGTATAGAGCTCATGTCATGTGACTGTGCCTTGGAGGCTGATTGGCTGATTGTGAAAACACCAAGTCCTTTTGTTATCCCTGTCTGATTCCTATAATTAAACCAGCAAGCATTGCTAGCCAGGACTGATGGGTGAGCTTGCAATGTGAGAACAGCTATGGTGTCTGTCTTACTTGCTTTAACACGATTGCACTTAAATGCATTATGCAAAAGAGCTGAAAAGTGCGCTTATTAGCGCAAGCGAAATATAATGCACACAAGGTATTATAATTTCGCTAACACACTAGAAGGGAACAGAGCGGGAAGAGGAAGGAGGAAGAGTAATGGAAGAGGAGAGGATGAAGAGGAAGGGCGGGGGGGGGATAGAAGGGAAGGAGAAAGAGTAGAGAACAATAAGGAAGACAAGAGGGGGAGGAGAAAAAATAGAGGGGGAGGAGGTAGGGCATAGTGAAAAAAGGGTAGCGGGGGAGGAGGAAGAGAAAGAGTAAAGTACAGTGGAAGAGGAAGGGCAGAAGGAGAGGAGAGAGAACAGAGGCAGAGGAGGAAGGCATGAAGGAGAAAAGTGGTGGGATGTAGAAGAGGAAGGTCAGACAGGGAGAAGGAAGGACTAGAATAGAAGTGAAGAGGAATTAAATGCTCTGTCATTTTAGTTTGGATCTAGGAAAGGAGACATCCCTTCAGGGATATACCGTAGTTTAGAAAGTCTGAGTTTTGTCATAGCCTTGTCTGTCTGACAAAACCCATTTTGTAGGCTGTTAATGTCAGTATAGTGTTATCATGAGTTAGTCCAACATAATTGTTAGTTGGTTCAATTTCCATGTTTAACTGATACCTTTTCTTTGTCCTCCTCTCACTCTGGTTCATCTTCCTCTTAATATTGATCATGTCATTATTCATACAGAATAGACTTACTGACTTACTGGGGGGTCAGACCAGATGAGGAGGACAGAGGTTCAATTAAACAAAAGTAGACAACTAATATTCACCATTGGCACCTGTAGTCTGATTTGACCTTGTTTTCCACATCTGAGTCACTGGTCATCCAATAGTCAGTCTATCCTCACACGGGGCACCATTTAATGTCCTGACAATGAGGACCACACCCATCTCCAGGAACAAAAGATTCCTTTTTATGGTGATCAAAGCTTTATTTAATACATGTGTGAAAACATTAAAAAGAGGAAATTGTTCTGATCTTCACACTGAATACAGAGATTTATAAGTCAAATAATTTTGTATAGGTAACTATTATCATTATTATTATACAAGATTTATATAGAGCCAACAGTTTGTGCAGCACTTTTACAAAACTGAGGCAGACAGTACAATTTCATTGTACAATACAATTCAATACAAAAGAAATCAGAGGGCCCTGCTTGTCAGAACTTACGACCTATAAAATTGCAGATTATCGCTTTTAAATGAAGAGGAAAATTTTCAGGGCCCATTCACACTGGAACATGCGCATTTCCCTTAGGTCCCTCTGATCCGTTTTTTTTTAGCCCATTCATTTGAAAGGGCTGCCAAATGCATGGAACCATGCAAAATATAGTGCAGTTTCAGATCATACTAAAAAGTGGTCATAATTGCACTGTGTTTGTGAGATTTGTTTGGGGTGTCAAAAACAATTAATGGCACCTGCGCTTATCTCACAAAGGGCAGCACACGCGGGTGCGGGAAAAGCACACGCCACATTCCAGTGTGAATAGGCCTTTAGTCCAGAAGCTAAGCAGTTAACTATTTCTTTTCAAGAAATTTAGCATAGGCATACACTTTTTTGGTAAAAGGTCCATTAGTTTCATAAGGAAATGTAGAGCAGACCCCAGACTGGTCTGACTGTTTATACCCATGTTCCATTTCCTCCTAAGCACACAGCAGCCAGGCACATAGTAGTTCACAGTCACTCATGTCAGAGAATCGGCTCATATCTTTTTGTGGTTTTTATTTTGTTAGAAAACTGGGATAGGGTGAGGGTAAGCCTAGGGATTATCCAATAAACTTTAACAACTTGCAGTAGAGGACACTAAATCTGAACTATTGCTTCAGGGTAAAGACGCCCCCTTTTAAAGCAAAAGTGAATTGGTTTTCAAACAGGTACTCCTCAACAGAAATATAGTCCTGAATGTACAAAGGAAAATATCTCCCAGAAGGCTGGTACTCACTGTGTCCTAAATACTGTGTAGCCGCCTGCAGTATCAGTCAGTTTCTGTACTTAGATTGACTCTGTCCTTGAGATGAGCTATCTGCAATCTTCAGGAGGCTAGGCCAGAGGTCCCCCTGCCAAAGTAAGAGCCGGGACCCCAAAAAGGATTATTTCAGCTGCAGGTGAACTCCCAAGGATGTCACAGCCCTCAGGTTGGGTCTTACTCCCCCAGGAACAAGAGACCTCTGTTCTAGGCCCCAGCCTATTTATACCCCTCTCAGCCCCCTGCTGGTCACTCACTCCCCTGACCAGTGATTGGCTAAAGAGGCATTAATATGCAGGCCAGGGTCTGTATTGTTCCACCCACTATATCCTATAACACAGTGGGATGCATGAGAAAGAAAACAAGCCTTCACCGGCAAAATCCAGAACAGACCATATTAAACAATTGCTGCTCTCCCTGACTACAAGGAGGCCAAAAACTAAATTTAAACACTAGTAGCCTACTGGGGCGCTACAGAAATAACAGGTCTTATAGTCGTACAGTTGTTATTGAGCTTTAAAAAGAGAAATTATCAATGCGTGCTGGGACAAGGTTAAGCAGCGGACAACAGAAAAAAATATATACTGTAAATTCATTTTTGGAATTTGGTTAATTTCTTTTCCTTTATTATTTTTCTAATTCAATTATAATTTTCCAAATTCGGTCGAATTGAATTCACTCACTTTTGTGAGATACAGTACATATAGATGCAAAATGGCAGAAAAGAGTCTCTCGCAAGATAAGGGCAGATTTTCCAAATCCAGCACAGTAGAGGTTTCAGTAGCAGTCATCATAGTCAGTTGGTTCCATTTCCATCTCCACCTGATCCCTTCTCCTCCTCCTCCTCTCACTCCCATTCTTCTCATTCTTCCCCTTCCTCAGATCATTGACTATAAAGATGAGGAGCGCAGTGTAGAGGACAAAGACCGCACCGGATGACAGGAAGTGACCCCAACCTGACCGACTTACTGCTAAATGGAGATAAAAACTAGGGGTTAGACAGCAAGGTACAATATAAAACACAATTAGAAAAAAAATAGTAAGGCAGTGGGAGGAGCAAAGTGCACTGACTGACCAATCAGGTGTCAGGCTCTTGTAGTTGGATCAGTGATATGTGAAATCTGATTTGTTGCTTTGAGTTTGTATGCAAAATAATAAATAAAGTGTGGTACAGATAGTTCTGATGTCCTCTATGGCCCTTGGTTCTGGTTGAGAGAATGTTGGTTCTGAGCAGCACATGGACCAAAGATTAGGCAGCCAGATCAGGACTAGGGATGAGCTCCCGGTTCGAGTCGAACATCAGGTGTTCGTTTGTTCGGGCCATTCCGAACATTATGGGGCGTTCGTGGGAACTTTGCACGCCCCATAATGCACTCCAATGGCAGCGGAATGCCGTCCGCTGATTGGCCAAAGCATGCACATTACCTGCATGCTTTGGTTAATCAGCGCGCGGCCTGCTGTGAGAGCTTTGATTGGCTAATGGCAGGTTGCCTTTAGCCAATTACTGCACAGCAGCCTCAATCCACGCCCCACACTATATAAAGCCTCTTGTACAGCGGCTCTATGTAGTGTGTAAAACAGCAGTCATAGAGAGAGTTTAGATTGCGGATTGCAGGCAGTTTAGTTAGATAGCTAATTGTGAAAAAAAAGATAGATAGATAGACAGATAGATAGATAGTGTCAGGGACATGGCCGTGGAACTTCCAACCTTGCCAGTTTCCAAGATGGCCACTCCCACACAGCATGATGGCCCCCTGACTTCCTGTGAGCTATTTAAACTTCCTGCTGACATTGTATTGCTGCTGGATTATCTCTCAGCTTCTTAGTGTTCCTGTGACCTCTTGTTAAACAACCCGGCTTGCTTCTGATTCCTGAACCTGCTCTCCTGTGTTTGACCCCGGCTTGGCTTATCAACGTTGCAACAGATCTGTCTTCCCGTGTATGACCCGGCTTGTCCCGTCTCTCCGCTTGACCTGTTTTCTGTGTATGACCCCTGGCTCGGCTTTGGATTTTGTCACCTGTCTGCCCCCTGGTGAGGACTTGCAATACTGCTAGCAAGCCAATTCCATTGAACTCCCAGTCCACTCCTGCTCCCCCTCAAGTGGATTTGAGCCATCTAACCACAGCAACTGGCAACCCTTGCTACTTTGGGCACTGTGATCCCTGTTCCTAACCTCAGGGAGCCACTGCACTCAGCCGCAAGGGAAGCCCTCTGCATTTCAGCCTCACACCTGACTCCTGACAGCATAATCCAGAAAAAATGTCTGAGGCAGACGGAGGTGCTTCTCCGCTGGAGGCTCTGTGCCAGCAAGTCACCACTCTTACTCAAGCAGTGCAAAGACTGCAGGAAGGATATTTTCAGCTTGAAGGACGTTTGCAGCACCTGGCAGTGTCACCCGCACCTGCGGACCAACCTGCCACCCCTATGGGGGCAACCAGCTCCAACCAGTCTCCTAGCCATACCACTCCCACACACACAGTAGTGGTCCCTCCACCCGAACCAAGGGTCCCCACACCGGAACGTTTCTCGGGGGACCAAAAGAAGTTCCGATCCTTTAAAAATGCATGCCAGCTTTATCTAGCCCTACAACCCAGAACTTTCTCACTGGAAACAGTGACGGTGGGGTTCATTATCTCGTTACTCACTGACGAACCTCAGGGATGGGCTCACAGCTTGCTTGAGCAAAAGGATCCAGTCATCAGCTCTATGGACCTGTTTTTTGATGCCATGGTCCGCCTGTATGATGACCCTCTCCGCCCTGCATCTGCGGAGGCTACCCTTCATGTCCTGCAACAAGGTAAGCGGCCGGTAGAGGACTACACTGTGGATTTCCGCAAACTTGCCGCTGACACTGAGTGGAACGAGGCCGCTCTAAAATATCAGTATTGCCAGGGTTTGTTGGAATCGCTGAAAGACGAATTAGCCAGGGTTGCACCCCCAGCTACCCTGGAGGGCCTGATTCAACTTGCCATTCAACTGGACAGGCGTCTGCAGGAGCAGCGCTCTGAGAGGTTACAATCCCCTAAGCCTATCTGGATGCTATCCAAGGTGCCTCCTTCCACAGCAACTACTCCTGCACCTTCCTCCATGTCCGAAGTTGAGCCCATGCAAATTGGTCTGGTCCGCTCGGCTTTAACCCCTGAAGAAAGGTTACGCCGGCGGCAATCAAATCTGTGCCTATACTGCGGTGGAGATGGACATTTCCTCCGTAACTGTCCTATAAGACCCAGTAAGTCTCCTCCACGTTGTCCTGTTTACCCCTCGTTGGCAGGCTCTTCTCCTACTCACCTTGTCCTTCCTATCTCCCTGCAGGTGGCAGAAAACGAGGTCCAGCTGCTAGCGATCATTGACTCGGGCACCTGCAGCTGCTTCATAGACTTGAAATTAACCAGGAGCCTCTGCATCCCCCTTCTCCCGAGGAAGCAACAGTTCACTGTCCATCTGGCTGATGGCTCCCTACCTAGCTCGGGGCCTATTTATCTGCAGACTGCACCCCTCCTTACCATGACCAAGACTAGCCACCAGGAATATCTCCATTTTGAAGTTTTCGACTCTCCCTTGTTTCCTGTCATCCTGGGAATTCCATGGTTTCAGGCACACAACCCGCGGATTGACTGGGCCGCTGGGGAGGACCTGTTCCCCTCATCATATTGCCAACACTGTTTGGCTCCCCAGCTGGAGAAAAACACTAATTGTATGATGGTACAGCTTATGTCAGGAGTTTATCCCGATGTGCCAGCCAGTTATAGTGACTACCTGGATGTCTTTGACAAAAAGAAGGCAGATGCCTTGCCACCTCATCGGCCATACGACTGCACGATCGAGCTACTGCCTGGCTCGGAAATTCCCTTTGGCCGCATCTTCCCTCTCTCTGAGAAGGAGCTTGAGACGCTCCGGCTATACCTAGACGAAAATCTGGAAAAATGGTTAATTTGCCCTTCATCTTCCCCTGCTGGGGCTGGCATCTTCTTCGTGGAGAAGAAAGACAAGACTCTCAGACCCTGCGTAGATTACAGGGAACTCAATAAAATCACAATAAACAATCGTTACCCTCTCCCCCTCATTCCCGAACTTTTCCAGAGATTCTGAAATGCACGGGTCTTCACAAAGTTAGACTTATGAGGGGCCTACAACCTAGTCCGCATTCGAGAGGGTGACGAATGGAAGACCGCTTTCAGGACACGCTTCGGGCACTTCGAATACTTGGTCATACCATTCGGTCTCTGTAATGCACCAACCATCTTCCAGCATCTGGTCAATGACCTCTTTCGAGAATTCTTTGACCACTTTGTCATTGTATACTTGGACGACATCCTCATTTTCTCAGCCACCCTTGAGCTCCACAGGTCGCATGTCAAGAAAGTGTTGTAAACCTTGAGGAAGCATGGCCTCTATGTGAAGGCCGAGAAATGTGAGTTTGAGAAGGTATCAATTCAATTTCTAGGCCTCATCATCTTCACTGAAGGAATCTCCATGGATCCGCAAAAGGTCAAAGCCATTCTAGACTGGCCGGCCCCTATTGATAAAAAGGGAATACGGAGATTTGTGGGGTTTGCGAACTTCTATAGAAGGTTTATAAAGAACTTCTCTTCAATAATCACACCCATTACCCAGCTAACTCGGCAACACACTCGGTTCCAGTGGTCATCTGAAGCCCAGTCCGCTTTTTTAAAACTAAAGGATTTGTTCACGTCAGCCCCTGTGCTGCAGCACCCTGATCCCGCCTTGCCTTTCATTTTGGAGGTTGACGCCTCAGAAATCGCTACAGGGGTGATCCTGTCGCAACGTCTAGGAGAAAAGCCCTGCTGCATCCTGTTGCCTTTTCCTCACGCAAGATGAGCCAGCCAGAGAGGAATTATGATGTGGGAGATCGTGAACTCATGGCCATAAAGATAGCCCTTGAGGAGTGGAGGTATCTATTAGGGGGAGCAGTACATCCCATTATGGTATTCACCAACCATAAGAACCTTGAATACCTTCGAACGGCCAAACGCTTAAGACCTCGCCAAGCCTGTTGGGCACTCTTTTTCTCTCGATTCAACTTTCACATAACATTCCGGCCAGGATCGAAGAACAGCAAGGCCGATGCATTATCATGCATGTTCCCAGATACGCCAGGGGTCACCGCACCCGACACCATCTTATCTAAACATAACTTCCTGCTTCTACAACAGGATTTAAAAACAGCCATTGAGCAAGCTTCTGTTCAATGTCCTGCCCCCGAAGCCTCTGCTCTGAGAAAAGTCGAGGGGCTCTTGTAGCACCAAGAAAAGATCTTCGTTCCTCAGCCAGCCAGGTTACAAGTTCTAAAGACTATCCATGACCACCCACTGGCTGGACATTTCGGGGTTCGGAAGCCCTCAGAACTCATCCAGCGTTCCTTTTGGTGGCCCACGTTAAAAAAAGACTGTAAAGCCTATGTGGATTCCTGTGCTCCCTGCCAACGATTTAAGGGGCCAGTACCAAAGCCTGGGGTCTGCTGAAGCCATTGTCCGTTCCAGAACAACCATGGAAGCAAATCTCTATGGACTTCATTGTAGATTTGCCTCCGTCTGAAGGTTACACCACCATCTGTGTAGTTATAGATCGTTTATCCAAAATGGCACACTTTCTATCCGTGGTCAACACACCTTTGGCCAAGGAAACAGCCAATCTCTTCATTAAGGAAATTTGCCGGCTACATGGCCTTCCCAACAGCATTGTTTCAGACAGGGGGGTCCAGTTTACTTCCAGATTTTGGAGAAGCCTTTGCAAGAGCCTGTAAATAGATGTCTGTTTGTCCTCAGCATGCCACTCCCAAAGCAATGGGCAAACCGAGAGGACTAACCAGACCCTAGAGCAGTACTTAAGATGTTTCTGTTCCTTCTCTCAGGATGACTGGCTCTCACTCCTTCCGTGTGTCCCGAGTTTGCATACAACTCGGTGCATGCCACTACTCAGCAATCCCCCTTCTGGGCGAATTACGGTTTTCATCCAACATTTTTGCCCAATACCATTCCAGAAGCCTCAGTGCCAGCCGTTCAAGACCGGTTAACATTTATTCAAACAAACTACCAGACTCTTCAAGAAACTACGCAAAAGGCCCAGGAAGATTATAAAGCACAGTTTGACAAAAGAAGAAGGAGTAGCCCGAACTTCAAGATTGGAGACAGGGTATGGCTCTCTTCCATCAATCTCAAGCTGCTTTATCCCTCGAAAAAACTGGGACCAAGATTCCTGGGTCCCTTCGAGATCAAGCGGTAAATCAATTTCATGGCCTATGAACTCATACTTTCGGATTCCTTCAGAATACACTCGGTTTTCCATGTCTCTCTGCTTAAACCAGCTATCCCTAACACTTTTTCTGGAAGAGCTGAAGTGCCACCTCCACCAGTCTCTGTGGGTGATGAACTCAAATTTGAGGTGGAAGCTATCTTAGAGTGCCGAAAGAGAGGTAGGCAAAACCAGTTCCTCGTCAAGTGGAAGGGTTACCCGATTGAGGACAATTCCTGGGAACCAGCAAGCAATGTTCATGCCCCCATACTTGTACGGGAATTCTGTACCAGATGGCCGAGGAAGTGGGCCCGGTTGGGCATCCAGAGGCTGCCCCTTGGGGGGACACCGTCAAGGAAATGGCCGTGGAACTTCCAACCTTACCAGTTTCCAAGATGGCCACGCTAGGCGTGCACAGGTGCACTCCCACACAGCATGATGGCCCCCTGACTTCCTGTGAGCTATTTAAACTTCCTGCTGACATTGTATTGCTGGATTATCTCTCAGCTTCCTAGTGTTCCTGCGTTCCTGTGATCTCTTGTTAAACAACCCGGCTTGCTTCTGATTCCTGAACCTGCTCTCCTGTGTTTTATCAACGTTGCAACAGATCTGTCTTCCCGTGTATGACCCAGCTTGTCCCGTCTCTCCGATTGACCTGCTTCCTGTGTATGACCCCTGGCTCGGCTTTGGATTTTGTCACCTGTCTGCCCCCTGGTGAGGACTTGCAATACTGCTAGCACACCAGTTCCATTGAACTCCCAGTCCACTCCTGCTACCCCTCAAGTGGATTTGAGCCATCTAACCACAGCAACTGGCAACCCATGCTACTTTGAGCACTGTGCTCCCTGTTCCTAACCTCAGGGAGCCACTGCACTCAGCCGCAATGGAAGCCCTCCACATCTCGGCCTCACACCTGACTCCTGACAGATAGATAGATAGATAGATAGATAGATAGATAGATAGATAGATAGATAGATCTATCTGTATACAGTCAGGCAGTGCAAGTATATATAAACCTTCCTAGGCATCAGTTACCCGCGTTTGGAATAAATAAATGAAAATTTAATATAAAAATCCCCCAAATAAGAGGAGAGACCTGCGGAAATTCCCAATATCAAAGGAATCCCCTCATAACACTCAAATAATCCTTGGAAGAAAAATAGTTGGCAGGATAAAAGTAGGATCCTGACAACATTAATAGACTTCAGTAAAAACCTCTCTACAAAGGGGACACATACAAAGCCAGGAAAGATAGTGTCATGCCTCCCAAAAGTTCCCAATCACAAAAAGCCAAAAAACTATCGGTGGGCTCCAAAGACAGTAATATTCCTAAAGCACAAACCCCACAGAATACAGATATTAAAGAGTATTTTCAGCAATCCCAACAGCAGACGGAGACCATTAATACAAGAGTGGAGGACCAAGTAATAGCACACACGGAAAAATAAATGAATATAGATCAGGAAACTAGAGGGATGGTAGATGGAAATAAAACTCAAAAGGAACCCTGAAACATGGAAGCATATGTAAAAGCACTGCCAATCAGAGAAGACATGGACAAGTACATACCTCATCTTGAAACATGTTATAAAAAAGAAATACAGGAAGTAAAGTCCTCTTTAGAAAACATTACGGATAGAACAAATATGGAACAAAATTGGAGGAGAAAATAAGTCAATCTGAATTAGAAAAACAAGAAATGACCCAATGCTTAAAAAAAGCTATGCTAGAAATAGATGACCAAGAAAATAGAAGCAGAAGAAATAATATTAGAATCAGAGATCTACCTGAAGCAACAGGCCCCAAGGACCTGATACCAACCCTCCAAAGCATCTTCAATACATTGTTGCAACAGCCTCCAACAGAAGAAATATTATTGGACTGCACACACAGATCACCAGGACCTGTGAACCAAGATCCACAAAGGCTGAGAGACGTCATTTGTAGAGTGCATTTTTTCCCATATAAAAGAAAAAAATTATGCGGGCTGCACGGCAACAGAAAATAACTGACTTCGATGGTGCACAAATAAGTTTGCTACAGGATCTTTTCAGATATACTTTGGCCTTGCGGAAGGCATTAAACCCATTGCTTACAATAATGAGGGAAAGGAACATTTTATATAAATGGAAGTTTCCGTTCCAGATCCAAGTGTTTTATAAAGGAAAAAAAGCAGAATTTCAGGATATTGAGGACCTTCCAGAATTCTTGAGAATTCTACAGCTCCCGGACGTCGAGTTGCCACTCTGGCCCCCAAAATACCCGGGATACTTGAACAATCGCTTTAAAAGAAATTATTACTTGAAAGACTTAATAGTGTCAGAGTTTTGGGGAGGAGGGAGGGGTTTGTGGAAAATAAATCTTTTTTTCTTTGGCACTTTTTAAATTCACATTAGTGATGGTCCTTTACACCACTTCTTTTAAACACCCCTATTAAGAAAGGCAATCACTTTTTTTTTTCCCCCAACATAAATGATTGCCTCACACATCCAGATTTTACATACAATGCACACATATACTTCACATATTTGGCTCTCACGCACAATATTTATAACACATTTTCCTTTATGGTTCCCCTTTCCCCGTTTCTTTCTCACTGTTAGTAATTTCGCACATTTCTTTCACGTACCATGCACAAATATTTTCTGTGTTTCCCTGTTGAGGGGCTTTTTTTTTTTTTTTCACAAATGACCACGCTATGTATCTAGTTCCCACACATCATATCTATACACATACTTTCCTGTTTTTTTAAGCACTATATTCACATACACGCTTTTATGGCTGATTTCCTCCCCATTTTTTCCCCCTTCCTCCTTATTTTTTTTTTTTCCCCTCCTCTCTCCCCCTCTCTCTCCCTCTCATATCCCCTTCCCCTTCTCTTCAGGAAGGAGGTGGGGTTTAGAGAACGCCTGAAAGAGATCTGTCTAATGATCTAATGATATTTTCGTGTCTGCTTGGTTCACGTGATACTGTTGGAATCGGATAGATAATAAATACATAGGTACCCTAGAAACAGTAATACGATAAAACAATCCAGTTTTATGGGATCAAATAAGAGAAGATGTTATAACAACATGTTTTTCAGCTGAAGACGGCATAGATCCGGTTGTCTAGTGACCGTTGTTGAGCTACCCTGGGGCCCCCTGCCGGGAACAGTCAAATTTATTATATAGGGGGGGCTCGGCCGAGTTCTCCCCTCCCGCCTGTCCCTTTTGCCCTTTCAGAAGGCTCACCTGGCGAGGGATGCGGTTATCGATAGGTCAACCCGCACCCAAGACACAAGGTTCCTAGGTATAGGGATAGACAGAAAGTAATTTAGTTACGTAAGTGTGAGACATCGTTTTTCATTTCTTTTCTTTTTTTTCTTCCCTTTTTTTTTTTTTCTCTCTCCCCTTCGAATGGGCCCGGTAAAGTTGTGCTCATTTAATGTAAGAGGTCTTAATTCCCCATCTAAGAGAACACAAATCTTATACTCACTCCACAAACAAAAAGTGGGGGTGGTGTTTTTCCAGGAGACGCATTACCGCTCAAACCACATCCCGAATATTTATAATAAATACTACCCAACATGGTACCACGACACTTTCCCTTACTCGAAAACTAGAGTTGTATCGATTGCAATACACAAATCTCTACCCAATCAGGTTTTGGAATCCTGGGGTGGTAGAGATGGTAGAGCTTTGCTCTTAAAATTATCCATCTATGGGGAAAAATATACATTTATTAACCTATATCTACCAAATCAGGAACAAATTAAAATAGCGATACAATTGATGACAGATCTAGTGGAAATATCGGAGGGTATTGTGCTCATTGGCGGGGACTTCAACTTTGTTCTGGACCTGGATCGGGATACTACAGCAACCCGCACATTTCAAAATAATAACCAGACAAATACATTTAAAGAGACCATGAAAAAATTAAAAATGATTGATATTTGGCGAGCTCACCAGGGATAGAGACTATACATTCTATTCGAAGGTTCACAGCACATATCATAGGATAGATTTCTTCCTAGTAAATCAGTTTGGCTTACCCACTGTGACCGCATCGTAAATAGGAAATTTTGTCTGGTCCGATCATGCCCCAGTCATTATCGAACTCGAGCTTTCAAGCCATAAGAGATCGTACGGCCAATGGAAATTACATGAAAACTTGCTAAAAGATGAAACGTGTATTTCGGAAATCCGTCAGGCGATAATACATTTTCAAAAAGATAATGAGAAGGACGAAACCTCCCAACCCACACAGTGGGAAACGCTAAAATGTGTACTGAGGGGTATCTTTATAAAACACGGGACCAGATTGAAAGCAAGCAAGATAAATAGAACGTCCACCTTATTAAAAGAGATCGCAAACTATCAGAAAGTCCATAAACGGAATCCTACCCCGATAAATGTGATAATATTGACAGATAAACAGAATGAATTGTTATCTATACTAAACGAACAAACATTCAGATTAAGAGATAAAAACCGAGCTTTATACTATTCAAAGGGGAATAAACCAGGAAAGCTTCTGGCAAGAGCTTTGCGACAAAGGTCAGCTACTACTGCCATAATCAGAATGCTAAAAAAATCAGGGGAAGTAACATCTAATCCCAAAGAGATTTTGGAAACTTTCCAAACCTTCTATTCTAAACTTTATAATATCACTAATCAAAAGACTGGTAAAGAACTAGACAGGTTCCGTTAAAAGATACGAAAATATATAAAAGAAACTGCAGTTCCATCTTTACCTAAAGAAACAATAGAAGTGTTAGACAAAGACATTTCAATAGAAGAGATACAGAGAGTCATTAAGGCCCTGACCTTAGGAAAAAGCCCGGGACCGGATGGTTTTACTGTACGCTTCTATAAAATACTAGGTGAAAGCTTAGGACCTGCACTATGCAAGACCTTTAATGCAGTATCTACATCTTGCCCCTTCGCAAGGTATGGAAGCTCATATCTCTATAATACCTAAACCAGAGAAAGACCACACTATATGCGGAAATTATAGACCTATTTCCCCTCACAAATATCGATTTACGGATTTTCGCAAAAATTATAGCAGAAAGGAAGGAAAGGAAGCCAGAGATAATACTCTGAAAACCATTTCAGTGATCGAATATACCCAGAGGAATTCCATCCCTTCCTGTCTTTTAGCCATAGACGCTGAGAAAGCGTTTGACAGGGTGGGATGGCATTTCCTGGAAGAAACCCTGAAACAATGGGGCATTGGCCCCCAGCTAATGCAAAAGATAATGGCACTCTATAGTAAACCCCATGCAAAGGTTCGGATAGACTGGACCCTGTCGAATCCAATTCCAATTACTAATGGGTCTCGACAGGGTTGTCCCCTCTCCCCGTTGTTATATGTGTTGATAATGGAACATCTTACCACAGCTATACGAAATAATCCTGATATACAAGGGATTAAAATAAAGGGAAAGGAATATAAAATGTCAGTATATGCAGATGACCTTTTATTGCATATCACAAACCCAGTAATAACTATTCCAAGCCTTATTCAGGAATTCGATCGGTTCAGAGTTTTGAGCAATTTTAAAGTGAACTATGATAAATCTGAAGAATTAAATATATCACTATCAAATAAAATTCAAATACATCTTCAAAAAACTTTCCCCTTTAAATGGCAACAAAATGCCCTTAAATACTTAGGGATACAGATACCTCGAAACCCGGACAAATTAACAGAATTTAATCATGCCCCCCCGATTAATAAAATCTTAACACTGCTTAAAAAATACGACAAAAAAGGCTTCTCATTGATGGGTAGGATTAACATTATAAAAATGGACATTCTTCCTAAATTGTTGCATACATTCCAGGCAGTTCCGGCGTACCCCTCTGCTGCTATGATCCGAAAATTACGGTCAGCAGTAGGGGGATTTATCTGGGAACATAGACCCCCCTCGAATCAAACGAGACATACTTGTTAGACCTAAGCCTATGGGGGGCTTGGCCCTGCCAGACTTCAGGAAATACATACAGGCCATACATCTGACTAGGGTGGTTGACTGGTTCCATGGGTCTAAATGCAAGCTGTGGCTCAGAGTAGAGGAGGACATCCTGGGTATGAAACCAAAATCTATACCCTGGGTTACATTAACAAATCGCCCCAAAACAACAAATATACCATCTTTGGTCTCATTTACTTTAAAAGTATGGGATACATTTATAAAGAAAGGTACCCTCTCGACTCGGATCGGGCCTATGACACCATTATTCTCTAACCCCAATTTTCAACCAGCAATGAAGGCCCCCAGTTTTTTAGGCTGGCAAAGACAGGAGGACGCAAGATTGGCCAAGATCTTGGTGGACGGGGAGGTTCCCCCAATGGGCACAATGGGGAGGGAGAACGCAAACAAATGGATACAATATCAACAATTAGTAGCCTATATTCATTCTTTTGAACATTACTCTGAACGAACAAGAACACCTACAGAATTTGAAAAAATCCTATTACAGGCAGATAAGGCAGCTCATATACTGTCTAATATACAAAGAGCTGCTTCCTAAAAACTTGGATAGAGAAGATAACTATTTAGATAAATGGGAAAAAGAGATTAGGAAGACAATATCTATAGCACAATGGGAAAAAGCGTTGACTTTGATATATAAATTGTCTCCTACAGTTAACTAGTTCCACACCGGGCGCAGTATATTTACTGCGGCGGTGTGGATGCTTCCCGCGAATCGCCATAAAAAATGGCGATCTGCGGGTGGCCGCTAGGGGGCGTGCGCGCCCGCCGTGCTCCTGAGGAGTGTGCCCGCGCATCGGGCAGACCCGATGTCCGTCGGCGGGCCGTGATGAGCGGCCACAGCTAAAGAACGGGGAACCGCCAATGTAAACGTGGCGGTTCCCCGCTCTGTCAGTGCGGGCATAGGAGATCTACTGATCCCTGTCACTGGGATCAGTTAAATCTCTTATGCCCATGGTAGCCCAGCCCCCCACAGTTAGAATACGCCCAGGGAACAGAGTTAACCCACTAGATCTCCCCCTGAAGGTTAACCCCTTCCCTGCCAGTGACATTTACACAGTAATCAGTGGACATTTAAATTTCTGATCGCTGTATAAATGTCATTGGTCCCAAAAAAAGTGTCAAAATGGTCCGACATGTCCGCTGCAATATCACAGTACCGCTAAAAATCGCAGATCGACGACATTACTAGTAAAAAAAAAAATAAAAACCCCAGAAATGAATTCTCATCATCTGTAAACACGGCCAATTTTGCGCAAACCAATCAATAAACGCCGATTTCGATTTTTTTTTTACCAAAAATATGAGGAAGAATATTAATCGGCCAAAACCGATGAAAAAATGTTTTTTATATATTTTTTTGGATTTGTATTTTAGCAAAAAGTAAGAAAAACAGTTTTTTTTGCAAAATTGTCGCTCTTCTTTTGTTTATAGCGGTGATCAGAAATGACGCAGAGGCGATCAAATACCACCAAAAGAAAGCTCTATTTGTGGGGAAACGTAAATTTTGTTTGGGTACAACATCACAGGACCGCGCTATTGTCAGTTAAAGCGATGCAGCATATTGAGTGTACACTATATATCAGTGTATTATAGTGCATTCGGGGGTGTACGTACGGTATATAGTACACTTGACGTGGTGTCTTAAAATATATACAGTTTTTAACCCCCAGAGCCCTTTTTTACATTTGTTGTTTACAAATTAAAATCATTTTTTTTTTTATAGAAAATTACTTAGAACCCCCAAACATTATATATATATTTTTTCAAACATCCTAGAGAATAAAATGGCGATCGTTACAATATTATTTGTCACACGGTATTTGCGCGGCAGTCTTTCAAGCGTGATTTTTTTTGAAAAAATATCACATTTTTGAGTTAAAAAATATAACAACAGTAAAGTTATCCCAGTTATCCCAATTGTTTTGTATATTGTGAAAGAGGATGTTACGCCAAGTAAATAGATACCATACATGTTAAGGTTGAAAATTGCGCACACTTGTGGAATGGCGACAAACTCCGATACTTAAAAAGTTGTAAAGCATCGCCTATGGAGATTTTTAACGGTTACCAGGTTAGAGGTGCAGAGGAGGTCTTTCGCTACGTAAGAGTGTGAGTAATAATTCTAGCAAAAGACCTCCTCTGCACCTCTAACCTGGTAACCGTTAAAAATTTTTAAATCTTCTATGGAGATTTTTAAATGCCGGAGTTTGTCGCCATTCCGCAAGTTTCAACCTTAACATGTATGGTATCTATTTAGTCGGCGTAAAATCCTCTTTCACAATATAACAAAAAATTTAGCTAACTTTACTGTTGTCTTATTTTTTAACTCAAAAAAGCTAATTTTTTCCAAAAATGATTTTATTCTCTAGGGTGTTTGAAAAAAATATATAATGTTTGGGGGTTCTAAGTAATTTTCTAGCACACAAAAAATCTTGTAAACTACAAATGTAAAAAAGGGCTCTGGGCCTTAAGTGGTTAAACTAATTTACAACAGCAGGACCCATTCCTGCGTCCAACAAGAGTAACTGCAAGGGGTTACAGTGTTATGGCACGGCCAGCACCCAAGGCCCAATTTTTCATCACCTGTTTGACTGGGGCATGTCATCACAATTTTTAAAATAATTTACAACAGCAGGGCCAGCACCAAAATTTAACAAAGAAAAAATGCATAGGGTTCCCCCCAAAGTCCGTAACAGACCTTTTAGGTCTGGTATGTATTCTAAGGGGAACACCACCCAAAATAAAAAAAAATGTGTAGGGGTCCCTCCCAAAGTCCGTACCAGGCCCTTCAGGTCTGGTATGGATTTTAAGGGGAACCCCGCGCCAAGATTTAAAAAAAAAATGAGTGGGGCCCCCCAAATCCAAACCAGACCCCTATTCGAGCACGCAGCCCTGTCATGGCAGGAGGGGGTGGGGACGAGCGAGTGCCCTCCAGGCCACATGCCCTCAACATGGGGAGGATGCTTTGAAATGGCCCCCAAAGCACCTTGTTCCCATGTTGTTGTTGGGGGAATTTGAGATTTCAAATACCGCTGCTTTGAGTTGCAGATCAAACTCTGCTTAAAACAACGATCGCCACGATCGTGCTCAACGATCCGATTGTTGGGGGAATTTGAGATTTCAAATACTGCTGCTTAGAGTTGGAGATTGCAGATTAAACTCTGTCTAACGAAACGATCGTACGTTCGTACACAACGATCAGATTGTGGGATCGTACACAACGATCAGATTGTGGGAGTAATTTCAGATTTCACATACTGCTGCTTTGAGTGATCTGACTGCACTAGGTAGAGGCTTCTGCTTAGAGGGACAGATTCTTGTTCCAAAACCAGTGCCTACTCCTATAGGGCCAGCTGTTGCTGTAAGTGACACATTATTTTTCAAAAAACATCTCCATCTCCTAGTTCAAAAGGGAGAGTTTCCAGGTGTTGCTTAGAGGGACAGATTCTTGTTCCAAACCCATTGCCTACTCCTATAGGGCCAGCTGTTGATGTAAGTGACACATTATTGTTCAAAAATCATCTCCTAGTTCAAAGGGGAGAGTTTCCAGGTGTTGCTTAGAGGGACAGATTCTTGTTCCAAACCCATTGCCTACTCCTATAGGGCCAGCTGTTGATGTAAGTGACACATTATTGTTCA
>BLSH010480954.1:34711-45224 GCA_018402905.1 Glandirana rugosa
CCGTATTGGGTTATTATGTTTTTCATTACACATAATTTTAAGGATACATGACACTACATGGGGTTCTTTTATTAAAAAATCTATTTTGAAAGTCACTGAAAGTATCGTGGTGTCACCATACTTTAATTTTTATAGACCTTCTGACTTTAACTCCCTAGACTTAACCAAACGTAAACAAATTAGACTTTTAAAACATTTAAACCTAATGAACAGACGATTAAAGACGAAGGTGTTGGTACAGGACTAATCCCTACTCGGCTTGTGGGGACCAAGACAAACGTGGTCTTGTACGCTTGTCTGTTTTTCAAACCCACTTGTAAACTTGTGATCTCAAGTCCGTGCGATCGTTCGGGTTCCGTCCGGACCCGGACCCGGACTTTGTCCCGAAGTTCGGCCGGACCAGCAGAACCCGAACTTCCAGAGGTTCGCTCAACTCTAGTGTTCAAATGTTCACCCAAACTTTTTGTCTGTTCGCATGTTCTGGTGCAAACAGAACCAGGGGTGTTCGGCTCATCCCTAATCAGGACATGGTTGTGGAAGCAGAAATTAGCAGACAAGTAATCCAAATTTACAAAATTTTCAGATTAAACAAATGCAAACCAATTCAGATCCCTCAATTTCAGTCTTCCAGATATTTTTAATTTCATACCACTGTGGTGCTATGAAAGTCACTGAAAGTTTTATCTAAAAAATTATTTTCTTGGGGTACATCACAGTACATAGGAATTTTAATACACATTACTTTTTGTATTATTGGGTTATGCCCCTCCTCCAGGTGATTGGACACAGGCAAATAGAAAAGCTAAAACCCAGTCAAAAAAGCTAAAATTAGAAAAGCTAACCCCTCTCACTCTCAGAATGCCTCAGTTCTGTGAGCAAGCAATATATACAGTATCTCACAAAAGTAAGTACACCCCTCACATTTGTGTAAATATTTTATTCTATCTTTTCATGTGACAACAGTGAAGAAATGACACTTTTCTACAATGTAAAGTAGTGAGTGTACAGCTTGTATAACAGTGTAAATTTGCTGTCCCCTCAAAATAACTCAACACACAGCCATTAATGTCTAAATCGCTGGCAACAAAAGTGAGTACGCCCCTAAGTGAAAATGTCCAAATTGGGCCCAAAGTGTCAACATTTTGTGTGGCCACCATTATTTTCCAGCACTGCCTTAACTCTCTTGGGCATGGAGTTCCTAACCAAGACCTGTGTCCCATGACTGGGAGTATATGAGGGAATAAGCTGACCATGGCTTCTCCTGGGATCACATCCTCACAGCTCCTCAATCCTGGAAGAGCTAGGACATCCTCTGATCCAATACCTCGGAGTCCGTCTTTAACGCTGTTACTTGCGGTAACTGGCTGCAGGTTATCCGCTCAGTCTCCTACATTTTCCCAACAAGCAAACCAGTAGGGGGTGCACTTTTCACATTTGCTGGTGGGCTAGGCCTCCTCATCTTTGGACAAAGACTTGAGCAATGTCCACCTTGGTTACAGGCAAAACACTTAAAAGTATCCACAGATGTTGTTCTGGCTCTTGTAGTTCTTGATGCAGATGGAGGTGACATTGCATTCCCATGTTGGATTTGGGCCGTGTTCAGTTTGTGCTCTCTCTGCTTTTGGTGCTCATTTTCAAGCTGTAGTAAACGGGAAATTAGTAACTGCAACTCAGGGTCATCACTTCCCAAAAGCTGCAGGTCCGTTCCCAGAGACCAACCCTTTTTGCGCTGTGATTTCTTCTGCTGAGAGAGACTGCGGGCAGAGTCACGCCAGTTCTCGCAGTACTCTGGAGTGGTACATTTTCAGGATTCAGCTGCCAAGATGTCCTGTTCTCTCTCATTCTCTATCAGCGCACCCAGAAGCTGGTACCTCATCTTGCCAATGGTATTGATGCCCTTTAGATCATAGAGGTCAGTCACGGTCTCATCGGAGATAAGTGGATTATCTCATCGGCTACCATCTTCAAATGTTCGCCCAAATAAAAGATAGAAAAGAAAAACAAGAGGGGATGGGGAGCAAATAGCCAAGTATGTCTGTTCCAAAAACAAAATTATGCACCGAGTGATCTTCTGTAGGTCAGTTGCTTCTAACAAGCTTCCAACCTTTAGTACACGGGCTAAATTAATAAACCATGCACTAATGTACTAAGCAAATCCCGCTCGCTGCCACCAATCTGTCACGAATCACGCACGCCCACGGCAACTAACCGAGACGTGTGTGCCGTGACTGGGAGTATATGAGGGAGTAAGGGGGAACTTATACTGCAGTAAGACTTCACTGTACTTTCACATCCCACACTACCTTCGGCCACCACTAGAGGGAGACTCAGCCCCAATCCAGCTGGCTGACCACACACAGGCAGATACAAATCTAACATACAATCTGGTGCACTGTAAGGGTTGGGGAGCAGTCTAGCATTTAATACACACTTCTAGGGCTTCTCTAGCTATCCTGCAAGCTAAAATGCCGGTGCTAATCACTCTTTCCACTGTCCACACACCAACACCAGACACACAATAAATGATAGCTTGCCACCACTCAACAGTTGACTGGTCTGCTGAGCCACCACACACGCACAGATCTCCGTCTGGCAGATCTGTTAGCTTACAATCTGCATGCAATCTGCCCACACACAGAGCAATTGCATACCGATTGGCACGTAGCATAGACCGAATATTAAGGCACTGAAATACAACAATCTCTCTAAAGATATGATTCCTAGGTTAGTACACAGAAGTCACTTATTAATTTTAACATTTAATATCCCGAAAATGAGCAGTGCATAAAAATATATACAAAGGAGTTACAAAAAATACAAAAAGATAAACAGACAATACATACAATTGGAAATTCGCTATGAAAATAAAAAGGAATAAAAACAGAAATAAACTTTACGTTACCACAGTCTATCCCTGGACAGATGTATGTCAAAGAATTTGTGGAGACCCCCCAGTTTAGCACTGACTTCGTAGAGGCACACCTGGAACATGGAGACTCCCCAATTTATTGAAATACGCATGTAGGCTGGACATTAGCCCCTGGCCAATCAACCCTGGGGAGTGTTCCCTTCCCAGCCCACAGGATGTTTCATGTTGCGAAACGACCAACGTCAAACCGGATCAGAACGGCGCTGACCGCTGGTTCATGAATAGGATTTCCAAAACCAGTGCCTTTTTCCGTTTGCGACACTGCCGCAGCCCAGCGCCATCTAGCGGTTTTGTGTGTTTTTCTGGGAACCGAAACAAGCTACAAATACAGAGTGATATGTACTGGTAGCCCATCACCCGTACAATCAAAAGGAATTATTTTCATCTCTCTGCCACTAATATTTCAGCTTTTATGAGAGATGAAATGTATTCTTTTGATCTGTTGACACTAATCAATTGTAGACCCTCCGGGACCTTCTCATGCTCCCCTGCCGACTCTTGTAGCCAGCCAGACTGGGATCTCTGTTTGAAGCTTCCAGGAGGTGCCAACTTTTGCTCATTCTGATTGTGAACTCTTATTAGCGTCTAGGTGTCAACTGGATCCTTTAGCTGACATGGTCGTATTTACATGCTAATGAAATGAAATATGGCATGGCTGCTAGCTGCATACAATATATTTCATAACACAGAATTAAACTACACCCACAATTATACTATTTCTATAAATAACATCACATCTTGTTAAGGCAAACTATATTACACTTTCCATTTATGTTTCAGAGACCTTGTGCTCCTCCACCTTCCATTTGAGGATGGCCCACAGATGCTCAATAGGGTTTAGGTCTGGAGACATGCTTGGCCTGCCCATCACCTTTACCCTCAGCAAGCCAGTGGTCATCTTGGAGGTGTGTTTGGGGTCATTATGTTGGAATACTGCCCTGTAGCCCAGTCTCTGAAGGTGGGGGATCATGTTCTGTTTCAGTATGTCACAGTGCATGTTGGCATTCATGGTTCCCTCAATGAACTGTAGCTCCCCAGTGCCGGCAGCACTCATGCAGCCCCAGACCATGACACTCCTACCTCCATGCTTGACTGTAGGCAAGACACACTTGTCTTTGTACTCCTCCCCTGGTTGCTGCCACACACGCTTGGCACCATCTGAACCAAATACGTTTATCTTGGTCACATCAGACCAAAGAACGTGGTTCCAGTAATCCATGTCCATAGTCTGCTTGTCTTCAGCAAACTGCAGGATTTCTTGTGCATCATCTTTAGAGGCTTCCTTCTGGGACGACAGCTATGCAGACCAATTTGATGCAGTGTGTGGCGTATGGTCTGAGCACTGACAGGTTGACCCCCCACCCCTTCAACCTCTTCAGCAATGTTGACAGCACCCATATGTCTATTTTAAAAAGACAACCTCTGGATATGACGCTGAGCATGTGCACTCAACTGCTTTGGTTGACCATGGCAAGGACTGTTCTGAGTGGAACCTGTCCTGTTAAACCGCTATATGTTCTTCAGTTTCAGGGTCTTAGCAAACTTCTTATAGCCTAGGCCATCTTTATGTAGAGCAACAATTCTTTTTTTCAGATCCTCAGAGAGTTCTTAGCCATGAGGTGCCATGTTGAACTTCCAGTGACCAGCATGAGAGAGTGAGAGCGATAACACCAAATTTAACACACCTGAGACCTTGTATCACTAACGAGTCACATGACACCGGGGAGGAAAATGGCTGATTGGGCCCAATTTGGACATTTTTACTTAGGGGTGTACTCACTTTTGTTGCCAGCGGTTTAGACATTAATGGCTGTGTGTTGAGTTATTTTGAGGGGACAGCAAATTTACACTGTTATACAAGCTGTGCACTCACTACTTTACATTGTAGCAAAGTGTCATTTCTTCAGTGTTGTCACATGAAAAGATAGAATAAAATATTTACAAAAATGTGAGGGGTGTACTTACTTTTGTGAGATAGTGTAGGTGAACATAGATACAGAGGAGGTAGGTCTGATGTACTAAAGGATTTTCCTGGGAAGTCAAAAATCCCATGCATCCCAGAACACAGAAATTGGTTAATTGTTAGACATTTTGGACATCCAAAAGCAAGTCTATGAGGGGCAGGTAATATGGCACACAACAGCTAATAAGGACCAACAAAAACCCAAACAGGGTAAGTGTCAGGAACCACGAATCGGACTGAGACAGAAATGCAGTAAAAATCACATCTTTTAATGTAATGGTAAATATGGTACAGATCAGTAAATGTAGTTAAAACATTAGCCAGGGATCGGAAGCCAAAGCGGATAGTCAGATAAGCCAGTAATCAGGAAACCAGAAATCAGCGTAATCAGAGACAGAAGAACAGGATCAGGAACCACTATGGAAAGCACAGAGGAAGACAGGAGCATGTACAGTACCATTCGAGGATGAGACCCAAGAGCGTTCCTCCGGGCTGTACCCTTTCCAATGAACAAGGTAATGTATGTGCCCATGGAGTCAACGATAGATTGTATCTCATACTCCTCATGGTTCTCAACCTGAACCAGGCGCGGAAGTGGTAACTAGGGGGTGAAGCAGTTGCACACCAAAGGCTTTAATAATGAAACATGGAGTACTGTACATTAGAAATATGCGTGTTGGAAGGAAGATCTAAAGCATAGGCCACTGGGTTGATCCTACGGAGAATACAGAAAGGCCTAATAAACAGCAGTGCCAGTTTCAGTGAGGGAACATGGAGTCAGAGGCTACGAGATGACTGCCAGACCCTCTCCCCAACTTGGTAGGAAGGCGCAGGTAGGCCTGGTGGTCAGCATGGAGTCTGTACCTATCACTGGCACATTGCAAGGACTCTTGAACCTGCACCCAAGTGGAACGGAGATCACAGAGATGCTCCTCTAATGCAGGAATTCTTTGAGGAACCAATGTGTCAGGCAACATGGATGGCTGGAACCTATAATTCACCATAAACTGAGACCATCGGGAAGCAGTATTGACAGCACTATGGTGAGAAAACGCTGCCCAAGGTAAGAGGTCTGACCAGTTGTTATGATGGTCAGAAATATAGCAAAGTAGAAACTGCTCCAAGGCTTGGTTGGCTCGTTCTGCAGCCCCATTGGACTGCTGGTGATACGGAATTCCCATTGCATTCCCATTGTTAACTGTGTCACTTATTGTTTCTGTCTGATCATTTCTTGGAGAGGTTATCAATATTGTGACCACTGTACCGTGTTATAGAACCATTGCGGGATGTTTATGCTTAAGATTATGTGTAATGTACTTTGTATCCAGGGTTGTGGGCTTGGTGCTGAACAGTCTGGGAGGGCACTGAGTCACCTAGGTGGCTAGTTGTTTAACCACTTGCCGACCGCCGACCGGCATCTGACAGCGACAAGGTGGCTCTCCTGCGCAAAACGCCGTCATATGACGGCGGCTGCCAGATCACGCACTGTGAGCACGCGCGCGCCGCCGGAGGCGCGCCCGCGCGCTCACTGTGTCCGGGGAGGGCCAGGGAGCGGGTGTGGCGGAGTTGATCTCCGCCGGCTACCCGCGATGCCCCCCCCAGAGTGAAAGAACGGAGGTCCGTGTAAGTAAACACGGACCTCCGTTCTGTGAGGGGGGAAGGGCTGTGATCACAGCCTTCCTCGACATGGAAACTGTGATCACTTCCCTTCCCCTGCTAGGGCAGCCCAAACACAGTTAGAACACCCAGGGAACACAGTTAACACTTAGAGCGCCCCCTGCAGGTTAACCCCTTCACTGCCAATGGCATTTACACAGCAATCAGGGCATTTTTACAGCACTGATCGCTGTATAAATGCCAATGGTCCCAAAAAAGTGTCAAAATGTCCGACATGTCCGCTGAAGTATCGCAGTACCGCTAAAAATTGCAGATCGCCGCCATTACTAGTAAAAAATAAAAAAAAATAAAAACCCTCATCCTCATCCGCATTTACGGATGATGAATTCTCATCATCCGTAAATGCGGTAACTTTTGCGCAAACCAATCAATAAACGCTGATTGCGATTTTTTTAATCACAAATATGAGGAAGAATATAAATCGGCCAAAACCGATGGAAAAAATGTTTTGGGGTTTTTTTTGCAAAATTGTCACTCTTCTTTTGTTTATAGCGGCGATCAGAAATGACGCAGCGGTGATCAAATACCACCAAAAGAAAGCTCTATTTGTGGGAAAAAAAGGACGCAAATTTGGTTTGGGTACAACGCCGCACGACCGCGCAATTTTCAGTTAAAGCGACGCAGTGCCGAATCGCAAAAAGGGCTCTGGTCAGGAAGGGGGCAAATCCTTCCGGGGCTGAAGTGGTTAATTAGCTTAATGTTTATGTTGGCTGTTCCCTTGATTTGCTAATGATATTCCTGTTTACAGTTTGTTTTGTTAGGATAATGTGATCAGGCCACCTGACCTTGTGTGGTAAATAAATTCTGTGTGAGTTGTCAATAAAGTGAGTTCCATTTTGCATCTAAGCTATTGTCGCCTAGTCTTGGGTGCAATATTCATCTACAGAATAATATCTGGTTCCTGGGTCCAGACTGGAGGAAGTTATATCTTGACAGAGGCACCCAAGCTGGGTGCAGGATGGTTTCATCACATTTGGTTGGCAGTGTTGGGATCTGTTTCCTTCCTACGAGCAGTCCAAACCACCAATGGGACCCAGTGTCAGGTGATATTGAAGAAGTGTTCCAGAAGTCGGTCACCATGGAAGTGGAGTTCCAGTGGCGAAAAACAAAGATGTACATAGAGGAAACAGTATATACTCTGTAGCATTTGTGATTAGGAGTCAGGAAAGGTGTTGGTGAGTATTGAGGGTGAGATTTGCTGTATAGAAACCACTGGCCGTCTGCTGGGACTCACCTTCCCTTGAAATATAGGGGATTGTTATAGACACAATCTTCTCACACAGATCATTTTCTACAACGCAAGTCAGAGTCACATTTCCTTTGGGTCGGGATTCATTGTATGACTGACCCTTGTGTATGAATCTTGAATTTTTCCACCATTCATAGGTGACACCCAAAGAGGAACACTCACAGACCAGTACAATCTCCTCTTCTGTACTGCTATCAGAGATTTTTGGCTCAGCAGGACAATCTGAAAGAAAAGAAAAGAATATCATAGATGAAAAAAAGAGCTTTTTTTCTCAATGTGCTTTATTTTATTGCTTAATTCTCTTCACTGGAACTAAGGGGCCAAGCCCAACCCCTGAAAAACAACCCCACACCATAATCCCCCCTCCACCAAATGATTTATAAAATAGACTAAAATCATTATTAGAGGACACAAACACAAAATAACTTACAAAATTCCTGCTAAATCTAAAATTTAAAACTGTATTGAGGTAATAAATGTGCGTGGATGAGGTGCTGGGGCTCATTCACATGGGCGCTGCGGCCTGTACAATGTGAATCAGCAGTTTCTTTATGTGGCTGGAGCCACCTGGAGCTGTATGCAGTCAGCCTATGTTACGCTAGGTGGAATGCGTCGACTGTATGAACACAGCTGCAGGTCCTAGTTTGACAGGTGTTTGGGGGCAGGTGTATGACCCCCGAACACAGGCAGTGGGTATTTGGGGGCCACTCACCCACGCCTGTCAAATTAGGGCCTGTGTTCATACAGCCTCTGCGTCCTCACAGAGTAACAGGCGGCTCCGGCTGCATGAACAAATCACTCATTCACATGGCCAGAGTAACGTTTTATGATTGCTTTAAAATTATTTTTAACAATTTTTTTTTTTAAAGCCCTGTCGGGAAAGAGAGAGGTGGGCTTTGGTGAAATATCAAGGGTTTAAACAGACCCCTGATGTCTCCTTTCTAGGAAAGAGATCACCAATTCTTTTTCTGCAGTCTCAGCGGCACTGCAGATGAATGAACAGGAGGTGCACTATACACAGGCTCCTTTTCATTCACAAACTGAGGCACAGTTTACTATGCTTTAGTTATTAATGAACACATCTCGGTACCAATCACTCACTGTGTTCATTCAGGAAAGGAAGAGGCTGGTAAATATAACATTTTTACGGCCCCCCCCCCCCCCCCCTCTCATTCCTGAAATAATCCCCCTGTGTGCCTGCAGTGAATGATTGCCAGTGGAGAGGGAGAGGAGGAAAACCTGGCAGCTGTGGGTTGAGAGAGTGGGGCGGGGTTAGTTGGTCCTGGAAAGGGAGGTTGAGCAATGCAGTGGGGGGCAATTTCTGGAATGAATCCTCCTATGCTTCCCCCACAGCAGCTGAAAGCTGGCTTAAAAGAGCGGAGAAGCCAGCTATGCTACACGGGGGAGCCACAGGGGCATCTGTTTCAGGAATTACCCCCACCGATTAATTAAATCAATTCATTTCAATGCTTTCTTTGGAAATGAAAAAAAAAATCATTAAAAAATCCAAATGTATTGAAATAATTAAACGTTAGTGCAGGTAAAGGAATTGGACTGATCTGGAGTTGTTTATGCATTTGGACTATAGGACTAGTGATGAGATTCAATAAGGAACCTTATGATGATGTTAGATCTGAGCTACAGTGATAGAAAATGGGACAAAATATTAACCAGATGAAGTAGTAAATGGTTAAATAGAAGGAGTTGATGGATTTGCAGAGGGAAATGAGCCTAATGGGTGATGCCAGTACAGGGGTAGAAGAAGCAAAGTTGCATAGGATAGAAAAATGAGAGGTTTATAGCAGAGAACTAAAGGGAACCAGTCTGGGGGAGAGGAGAGGGAATCCCAGCTACATAAAGCAGCACTGGGACCAGATAAAAGACAGCTACAGGCAGTGCCGCATTCCAAATGCAACCCCCCCTAACACAAATCATCTTCCCCCATCCCCCTCCCAACACAAATCCCCCCTAAATTGCCACTCTTAGCACACACCCCTAAATGTTCTCTTCTAGAACAGTTCTTACCCCGTGCTGCCCCCTAAATGTCCCTTTCCAACACAAATCCCCCACAAACACCACACCTCACATGATACCACAGTGCCCAGGGCAGCTGCCCCCTACTGCCCACCCCTTGTGTCCCGGTCCTGGCTACAGGAAAGATGTAGCAGTAAATTTCCATGAGAATGTAGCTGGCTGTGGCTGTGTCAGGGAGACAGAGTCACATCAGGGTCCCTAGAGCCCCTTTCCTTAAACCAGGGTTCCCAGGGCTCTCCCTGCTTACATCAGGGTCTCCAGAGTCTCCCCAACATTAGGGTCCCTAAAGACACTTCCTTTATGTCAGGGTCCCCAGAGCCCCCCCCCCCTTCATTACATCAGGGTCCCCAGAGTCCCTTCCTTACATCAGGTTTAATATTGATGAGGTTTAATGTAGATAAATGTAAAGTTATGCATTTGGGGGCTAAGAATATGCATGCATCGTACATACTAGGGGGAGTACAACTGGGGGAATCCATAGTGGAGAAGGATCTGGGGGAATCCATAGTGGAGAAGGATCTGGGGGAGTCCATAGTGGAGAAGGATCTGAAGGAATCCATAGTGGAGAAGGATCTGGGAGAATCCATAGTGGAGAAGGATCTGGGGGAATCCATAGTGGAGAAGGATCTGGGGGAATCCATAGTGGAGAAGGATCTGGGGG
>BLSH010480954.1:45234-55246 GCA_018402905.1 Glandirana rugosa
GTCTAGGAAGAGGCGATACCTAAGGGGGTCTAGGAAGAGGTGATACCTAAGGGGGTCTAGGAAGAGGTGCATAGCGGAGAAGAGTCTGGGGGAGTCCATAGTGGAGAAGGATCTGGGGGAATCCATGGTGGAGAAGGATCTGGGGGAATCCGTAGTGGAGAAGGATCTGGGGGAATCCATAGTGGAGAAGGATCTGGGGGAATCCATAGCGGAGAAGGATCTGGGGGAATCCATAGCGGAGAAGGATCTGGGGGAGTCCAATGTGGAGAAGGATCTGGGAGAATCCATAGTGGAGAAGGATCTGGGGGTGTTGGTAGATCATAAACTTAATAATAGCATGCAATGCCAAGCTGTGGTTTCCAAAGGAAGCAAAATCCTTTCTTGTATTAAGAGAGGTATGGACTCCAGAGATAGAGACATTATTTTGCCCCCCCTGTACAAATCATTAGTGAGACCTCATCTGGAATATGCAGTTCAGTTTTGGGCACCAATTCTCAAAAAGGATATCAGGGAACTGGAGAAAGTGCAGAGAAGGGCAACCAAACTAATAAGAGGCATGGAGGAGCTCAGCTATGAGGAAAGATTGGAGGATCTGAATTTATTCTCTCTTAAGAAGAGGAGATTAAGGGGGGATATGATCAACATGTACAAGTATATAAGTGGTCAACATAGTTAACTTGGTGTTGAGTTATTTACTTTAAAGTGGTTGTCAACCGGTGACAACCACTTTAACCTACAGGTAAGCCTATAATAAGGCTTACCTGTAGGTGCCCTACATATTTCCCAAACCTGCACGGTTCAGGAGATATGCAGTGTAAGTGATGTGCTGACGTCATTTCAGCCTCCATGCTGTTTCTTCACTGTGATTGTGCTGTGACTGGCGGCTCCCACGTGCAGGAGTGACGTCACACGACTCTGGCCAGTCACAGAGCCGGAGTCGCAGCCCCGGAAGGAAGAGGGGCAGAAGATGGACGCTGCCTGCACAGGGGACATCGCTGGACGTCGCAGGCTTCGTTTGCAGGTAAGTGGCACATAATGGGCTACTATGCCATGCATAGTAGCCCATTATGCATCTACTTTTTAGGGGAATGTAGAGGAAGTAAACCCCATCTGGGTTTACTTCCTCTTTAAGGTCATCACAAAAGACAAGGGGGCACTCTTTACGTCTAGAGGAAAAAAGATTTCATCTACAAATACGGAAAGGTTTCTTCACAGTAAGAGCTGTGAAAATGTGGAATAGACTCCCCCCAGAGGTGGTTTTGGGCAGCACGGTAGATTGCTTTAAAAAAGGCCTGGATTCTTTCCCTAATGTAAATAATATAACTGGCTACTGATATTTATAGGTAAAGTTGATCCAGGGTGAATCCAATTGCCTCTCGGGGGATCGGGAAGGAATTTTTTCCCCGTTATAGCAAATTGGATCATTGGCTTTGTTGTTTTTTTTTGCCTTCCACTGGATCAACTGTGGGTGGATTGTATATGGGATATGGGATATGGGGTTATATATAATTTTTCTATTTTTTTTTTTTTTTTTGAACTGGATGGACTTGTGTCTTTTTTCAACCTAACTATGTAACATCAGGGTCTCCCCTCCTTACATCAAGGCCCTCAGAACCCACCTTTACATCAAGGTCACTGAGCCACCTTCCTTACATCAGGGTCCCCAGAGTCACCCCTCCTTTCATCAGTATCCCCAGAGCCCCCTTCCTTACATCAGGATCCCCAGAGTCACCCCTCTTTACATCAGGGTCCCCAGAGTCACCCCTCCTTTCATCAGGGTCCCCAGAGTCACACCCCCTGTCATCAGGGTCCCCAGAGTCACACCCCCTGTCATCAGGTTCCCAAGAGTCACCCCTACTTTCATCAGGGTCCCCAGAGTCACACCCCCTGTCATCAGGGTCCCCAGAGCCACCCCCACCTTACATCAGGGACCCCCCTTACATCAGGGTCACCAGAGCCCTCCCCTAAACATCAGGGTCGTGCAAAACAGTGAGTTTACTCCACACCAGAAGTTTCAGGGCTTTTCCTTTTTCCTGTCCACTTATTTAAAACACAAGAAAAGTTCACACACGAATAGCTTCGCACGCATGGGTTTCCACCATCAAATGAACATAAACAGTAATCAGCCTCCTGGCTCTCTACGTATCTCTGGCTTCATGCCTTGGTCCACCAGACCATCTAACACACTTGCCAGTGCTCATACACAAACGCTGAACCTCTTTCAGCTCTGTCTTCTCCTTACTGCTCTGTCTCTCAAAGACTCTCAGGCTGGGTTCACACTGAAGAACGGAGCGGCGCACAGCAGGGATCCGGGGCGTCCTGGTTCACCGTTTCAGGTCTGATTTCAGCCCAAATTTTTGGCTGAATTCGGACCTGAAACTGACCAGAAGACGCACATGACTGCTGTGTAATTTGCACCGGAGATATGTGAACCGACTCCATAGACAGCCGGTGACAATCTCCTGACATGCGAATTGAATGCGGGGAAACCCACATCCAAGTCACAATAGTGCGAACCCAGCCTCAGGCTTGGACCTTGGCCTGTCCTGTCCTGAAAACACAGTGCAGACATGCAACTCTCTGCTCTCTTACAACACACTAACCCAGTGGTGTAACAAGAACCTTCAGGGCCCCGATGCAAGAAACCATGAAGGGCCTCCCTGACCCCCAGATGGGGCCCTTTCCTCTGAGCCTGGTGGTGGAATGCCAGGGCCCGGTCGCAAGTGGGTGGCTGCATACAAAGGAACTGATTTCTCCTCCTCTTCCTCCAGCAGGCATTCGGCGGCTGCAGGAGGAAAATGGAGAGAACGGTTACTCTGTGCCAGAGTTTCTCAATATTTTCAAATCAGGGCACCCTTGCACTGCAACCATTCCACAACTGTGTGCATTGCACGCAGCTGCAGCATAGTGATGATGCATTTAGGGGGTTAAAACAGGCGGTCAGGAGGCAACATATTTCCTCTTTCCCGGCTGTCAGATGAATCTGAAAAGCGATCCGAGCATGGATCACTTTTCAGAGGAACAACATTTTTTTGCTGGTACTATGAACAAGTGGAAAAAAAATCAGCTCTGATTGTACACATATAAGGGGTAAGGATTAAAAGCGCAAACATAAAATGTGCATGCATACATGTAAACACACATGTACACACACATACACATATAAAAACACATACATAATACACACACACACATTATATATATATATATATATATATATATATATATATATATATATAACGCACACATATACAGTGTGGAAAAAAAGTATTTAGTCAGCCACCAATTGTGGAAGTTCTCCCACTTAAAAAGATGAGAGAGGTCTGTAATTTTCATCATAGGGACACTTCAACTATGAGAGTCAGAATGAGATAAAAAATCCAGAAAATCACATTGTCTGATTTTTAAACAATTTATTTGCAAATTATGGTGGAAAATAAGTATTTGGTCAATAACAAAAGTTAATCTCAATACTTTGTTATTTACCCTTTGTTGGCAATGACAGAGGTCAAACGTTCTCTGGAATTCTCCACAAGGTTTTTACCCACTGTTGCTGGTGGTTTGGCCCATTCCTCCATGCAGATCTCCTCTAGAGCAGTGATGTTTTGGGGCTGTCGTTGGGCAACACAGATTTTCAACTCCCTCCAAAGATTTTCTATGGGGTTGAGATCTGGAGACTGGGGCTAGGCCACTCCAGGACCTTGAAACACTTCTTACGAAGCCACTCCTTCATTGCCCGGGCGGTGTGTTTGGGATCATTGTCATGCTGAAAGACCCAACCACGTTTCATCTTCAATGCCCTTGCTGATGGAAGGAGGTTTTTACTCAAAATCTCACGATACATTGGCCCCTTTCATTCTTTCCTTTACACGGATCAGTCATCCTGGTCCCTTTGGAGAAAAACAGCCCCAAAGCATGATGTTTCCACCCCCATGCTTCACAGTAGGTATGGTGTTCTTTGGATGCAACTCAGCATTCTTTCTCCTCCAAACACGACCAGTTGAGTTTTTATCAAAAAGTTTTATTTTGGTTTCATCTGACCATATGACATTCTCCCAGTCCTCTTCTGGATCATCGAAATGCTCTCTAGCTATCTTCAGACGGGCCTGGACATGTACTGTCTTAAGCAGGGGGACACGTCTGGCTCTGCAGGATTTGAGTCCCTGGCAGTGTAGTGTGTTACTGATGGTAGCCTTAGTTACTTTGGCCCCAGCTCTCTGCAGGTCATTCACTAGGTCCCCCTTGTGGTTCTGGGATTTTTGCTCACCGTTCTTGTGATCATTTTGACCCCACGGGGTGAGATCTTGCGTGGAGCCCCAGATGGAGGGAGATGATCAGTGGTCTTGTATGTCTTCCATTTTCTAATAATTGTTCCCACAGTTGATTTCTTCACACCAAGCTGCTTACCTATTGCAGATTCAGTCTTCCCATCCTGGTGCAGGTCTACAATTTTGTTTCTGGTGTCCTTTGACAGCTCTTTGGTTTTGGCCATGGTGGAGTTTTGAGGTTGTGGACAGGTTGTGTCTTTTATACTGATGAGTTCAAACAGCTGCCATTAATACAGAGTGGAGGACAGAGGAGCCTCTTAAAGAAGAAGTTGCAGGTCTGTGAGAGACAGAAATCTTGCTTTTTTGTAGGAAACCAAATATTTATTTTCCACCATAATTTGCAAATAAATTCTTTAAAAATCAGACAATGTGAATTTCTGGATTTTTTTTCTCATTCTGTCTCTCATAGTTGAAGTGTCCCTATGATGAAAATTACAGGCCTCTCTCTTTTTAAGTGGGAGAACTTGCACAATCGGTGGCTGACTAAATACTTTTTTGCCCCACTGTATATATATATATATATATAAACACACACATATAAACACACACACATATATGCATGCACACACACATACATTACCGTGACCAGACGTCCCTGGTTTCCGGGGACAGTCCCCAGACTGGGGGCGTGGTCCTAGCCCCCCATCTGTCCCGGGTTTTGCCGCGGGCAGCTTCCCGCGGGTGGACGGGGTCCGCTTTTAGCTGTGAGACTCGAAGGGAGTCAGGTCTGTGGTCCCATTGCCGCGCGATAGTACTCGCATACAAGCAGAGCCTGGAGAGGAGGAGCTGGAGAGGCTCCAGCCAGCCTGACTGTGTCCTAACTTGTAGCCGCCACTCCTCCTCCCTATTTGTCAGCTGCTAGACTGGAACCGGCCGCGATCCCGGGGACACATGACTGCCCCCTCTCCCAGCATCCCGCCCCTCTCCTCCTACCTCTGCCCACAGCTTTCCTTCCCCTCTCTACTGTACTGCAAAGCATTATGGGTTTTATAGTCCAGAGAGGCGGGATTGCCTGGAGCTACTATATGTCCACAAACACAAGAAGGAGGTTTAATTATAACATTTTTTCCCTTCACTGGTGGGCACTTATGCAGTGGCACTGATGGGCACTCATACAGTGGCACTGATGGGCACCCATGTGGTGGCACTGATAGGGGGCACTGATGGGCACTCATGCAGTGGCACTGACAGGCAGCACTGATGGACACTCATACGGTGGCACTCATGCAGTGGCACTGATGGGCACTCATGCAGTGGCACTGATAAGTAGCACTGATGGGCACTCATGCAGTGGCACTGATAAGCAGCACTGATGGGCACTTATTTGGTGGCACTGATAGGGGGCACTGATGGGCACTCATGCGGTGGCACTGATAAGATGCACTGACAGGCTGTATTTATGGGCACTTAACAGGCTAAGCTGCTGGGCACTGAACAAGCTGCATTTATGGGCACTGAACAGGCTGAGCTGATGGGCACAGAACAGGCTGAGCAGATGGGCACTGAACAGGCTGAGCACTGAACAGGCTGAGCTGATGGGCACTGAACAGGCTGAGGTGCTGGGCACTGAACAGGCTGAGCTGCTGGGCACTGAAGAGGCGGCATTGATGGGCACTGAACAGGTTGAGCTGATGGGCACTGAACAGGCTGAGCTGATGGGCACTGAACATACTGCATTTATGGGCACTCAACAGGCTACATTGATGGGCACTGAAAAGGCTGAGCTGATGGGCACTGAACAGGCTGCATTGATGGGCACTGAACAGACTGCATTGATGGGTACTGAACAGACTGCATAGATGGGTACTGAACGGCTGCATAGATGGGCGCTGAACAGGCTGAGATGATGGGCACTCAACAGGCTGAGATGATGGGCACTGAACAGGCTGAGCTGATGGACACCGAAGAAGCTGCATTTATGGGGACTGAACAGGCTGCATTGATGGTCACTGAACAGGCTGAGCTGATGGACACTGAACAGACAGCATTTATTGCCACTGAACAGGCTGAGCTGATGGGCACTGAACAGGCTGCATTGATGGACACTGGTGAGGCTGCATTGATGGACACTGGTGAGGCTGCATTGATGGACACTGGTGAGGCTGAACTGATGGATACTGGTGAGGCTGCATTGATGGGCACTGATGAGGCTGAGCTGATGGGCACTGGTGAGGCTGCATTGAGGGGCAAAAATCAGGCTGCACTGATGGACACTGATTAGGCTGAGCTAATGGGCACTAATGAGGCTTTGCTGATGGGCATTGATGAGGCTGAGCTGATTGGCACTGATGAGGCTGCGTTGATGGACACTGATCAGGACAGGCTGCATTGATGGGCACTGGTGAAGCTGAGCTGATGGGCACTGATGAGGTGGAGCTGATGGGCACTAATGAGGCTGCGTTGATGGACATTGAACAGGCTGCATTGATGGGCACTGATCAGCCTGCATTGATTGTCACTGATCAGGCTTCATTGATTGGCACTGGTGAAGCTGAGCTGATGGGCACTGGTGAGTACAATACACTCTTGAAATGTGCTTTAAAATGCATGGTTTTCCCTTTTATGAAGAAGAAAATAATGACGTTATGCGGTTGTACTGGTATAATACTACTATGGGGCTGGTATGAAATGATTTCCATAAATACCGTATATACTCGAGTATAAGCCGAGTTTTTCAGCACATTTTTTGTGCTGAAAAAGACCCCCCTCGACTTATACCCGAGTCAGTGTCTGTGGGTGATGAGCAGATTCACATTAAACAGAGCCGTGCTGCTTCTAAGAGCCGTTCTGTGCTGTGTAACTGTGACTAATCACATTGGAATGCAGAGAATGCTGAGAGAGGTGTCAGATTCTCAGCTTGATGTCGGGAGGTGGGCGGGACAAGCTGATGTTAGCTGTTCAGTCCCGCCTATCTCCTGATCTCAGTGAAGAGCTGCAGCTCTCTCTCAGCATTCTCTACATTCCAATGTGATTAGTCACACTTACAAAGCACAGAACGGCTCTTAGAAGCAGCACAGCTCTGTTTAATGTGAATCTACCTTACTCATCCCTTATGTGTTCTGGCTACAGTCTGTGTCCTGGATAAAATCCCTGTGTCCTGGCTACAATACCTGTGTTCTGGCTACAGTCTCTGTGTCCTGGCTACAATCCCTGAGTTCTGGCTACAATTCCTTTGTTCTGGCTCCCTGTCCCTGTGTTCTGGCAACGATTCCTGTGTTCTGGTTGCTGCATTTGCCACCCTAGGCTTATACTCGGGTCAATAACTTTTCCCAGTTTTTTGTGGTAAAATTAGGTGCCTCGGCTTATATTCGGGTCGGCTTATACTCGAGTATATACGGTAACGTATATATCATACAATCATTCCATAAACACCACTCCACATACACTGCTTATATCATTTGAGGAAAATATGCTTATAAAATAGTTTACTATTTGCCAATTAAAAAAAAAAAATGTCCCCGGATTTCTTTTTAAAAATCTGGTCACCTTAACATACATGCATGCACACGCACACACACACATACATACTGTACATACACATACATACACATACATACATACACATGCATGCATGCATATACACATACATGCATGCACACACACACATGCATGCACACACACATATATGCACACACACACACACACACATACATGCACACACACATGCATACATACACGCACACACACATGCATACACACACATGCATGCATGCACACAGGCATATACATGCATGCACATACACACATGCAAACACACATACATACACATACATGCATGCACACACACACATATATGCATGCACATACATATATGCAAACACACATACATACACATACATGCATGCAAACACACATACAGTGGGTACGGAAAGTATTCAGACCCCCTTAAATTTTTCACTCCTTGTTATATTGCAGCCATTTTCTAAAATCATTTATTTTCCTCATTAATGTGCACACAGCACCCCCTCATTAATGTACACACAGCACCCCATATTGACAGAAAAACACAGAATTGTTGACATTTTTGCAGATTTATTAAAAAAGAAAAATTGAAATCTCACATGGGGGTCCTAAGTATTCAGACCCTTTGCTGTGACACTCATATATTTAACTCAGGTGCTGTCCATTTCTTCTGATCATCCTTGAGATGGTTCTACACCTTCATTTGAGTCCAGCTGTGTTTGATTTTACTGATTGGACTTGATTAGGAAAGCCACACACCTGTCTATAGAAGACCTTACAGCTCACAGTGCATGTCAGAGCAAATGAGAATCATGAGGTCAATGGAACTGCCTGAAGAGCTCAGAGACAGAATTGTGGCAAGGCACAGATCTGGCCAAGGTTACAAAAAATGTCTGCTGCACTTAAGGTTCCTAAGAGCACAGTGGCCTCCATAATCCTTAAATGGAAGACGTTTGGGACGACCAGAACCCTTCCTAGAGCCGGCCGTCTGGCCAAACTGAGCTATCGAGGGAGAAGAGCCTTGGTGAGAGAGGTAAAGAAGAACCCAAAGTTCACTGTGGCTGAGCTCCAGAGATGCAGTCGGGAGATGGGAGAAAGATGTAGAAAGTCAACCATCACTGCAGCCCTCCACCAGTCGGGGCTTTATGGCAGAGTGGCCCGACGGAAGCCTCTCCTGAGTGCAAGACACATGAAAGCCTGCATGGAGTTTGCTAAAAAAAACACCTGAAGGACTCCAAGATGGTGAGAAATAAGATTCTCTGGTCTGATGAGACCAAGATAGAACTTTTTGGCCTTAATTCTAAGCGGTATGTGTGGAGAAAACCAGGCACTGCTCATCACCTGTCCAATACAGTCCCAACCGTGAAGCATGGTGGTAGCAGCATCATGCTGTGTGGGTGTTTTTCAGCTGCAGGGACAGGATGACTGTTTGCAATCAAGGGAAAGATGAATGCGGCCAAGAACAGGGATATCCTGGACGAAAACCTTCTCCAGAGTGCTCAGGACCTCAGACTGGGCCGAAAGTTTACCTTCCAACAAGACAATGACCCTAAGCACACAGCTAAAAAAACAAAGGAGTGGCTTCACAACAACTCCGTGACTAGAGTTGAGCGAACCCAAACTGTAAAGTTCTGGTCCGTACCGAACTTTGGGGTGTCCGTGACCCGAACCCGGACATTTGAAAAAAGTTTGGGTTCTGGGTTCGGGTATTTGATCCCGCCTGTTGAATAGTTGCAGGGCAGCCAATCAACAAGTGTTTCACTGGTTTGCCCTTAGAAGCCATCACAGCCATGCCTACTAATGGCATGGCTGTGATTGGCCAGTGCATCATGTGACCCAGCCTCTGTATAAGCTGGAGTCACATAGTGCTGCATGTCACATGCTCTCAGGCTAGTCTAGGGAGAGGATGCTGCCAGCGCTGTGAGGGACAGGTTGCAGATATAATAACATCTCATCCTGCATTACAGAACGATCTGATTCTGGACTAGGTAGAGATTACTACTACTACTGCTTTGAGGGACGGATTGCAGATCTCATCCTGCATTACAGAACGATCAGATTCTGGACTAGGTAGAGTCTACTGCTTTGAGGGACAGATTATTGTTCTAAAATCATCTCCTACTCCTATAGGGTCAGGTTCCTGCTGTTGCTGTAAGGGACAGATTATTGTTCTAAAATCATCTCCTAGTTCTAAAGGGAGAGGTTCCTGCTGGTGCTGTAAG
>BLSH010480965.1:16286-31626 GCA_018402905.1 Glandirana rugosa
TGTCCCTGGCCATTATTTCCAAGACCCATGTCCCTTACCATTATCTCCACGACCCATGTCCCTAACCATTATCTCCACGACTCTTGTCCCTGGCCATTATTTCCAAGACCCATGTCCCTCACCATTATCTACACGACCCATGTCCCTCACCATTATTTCCAAGACCCATGTCCCTCACCATTATCTCCACGACCCACGTCCCTGGCCATTATTTCCAAGACCCACGTCCGTGACCATTATTTATCACAACTCGCTTGGGCCTGACATTGCAAGCCCAGGCATGGCTTGAAAGCCCACAGGCACCGTACCCGAACGATTTTTGAAATGTCCGGGTCCGGGTCCGTGCCACGGACACCCGAAAGTTCGGTACGGACCCGAACGTTACAGTCCGGGTTCGCTCAACACTATTTATTACCAGTGCCTGCACCCAGAACCTTTATTACCGGTCCCTGCACCCAGCACCTCTATTACCACTCCCTGTACCCAGAACCTTTATTACCACTCCCTGTACCCAGCACATCTATTACCACTCCCTGTACCCAGAACCTTTATTACCGGTCCCTGTTCTCAGCACCTCTATTACCAATCCCTGTACCCAGCACCTCTATTACCATTCCCTGTACCCAGAACCTTTATTACCGGTCCCTGTTCTCAGCACCTCTATTAGCAGTCCCTGTACCCAGAACCTTTATTACCAGTCCCTGCACCCAGCACCTCTATTACCAGTCCCTGTACCCAGCACCCCTATTACCAGTCCCTGCACCCAGCACCTCTATTACCAGTCCCTGCACCCAGCACCCCTATTACCAGTCCCTGCACCCAGCACCTCTATTACCAGTCCCTGTACCCAGCACATCTATTACCAGTCCCTGCACCCAGCTCCTGTGTTACCAGTCCCTGCACCCAGCACCTCTATTACCAGTCCCTGTACCCAGAACCTTTATTACCAGTCCCTGTACCCAGCACCTCTATTACCAGTCCCTGTACTCAGCACCTCTGTTACCAGTCCCTGTACTCAGCACCTCTGTTACCAGTCCCTGCACCCAGCACCTCTATTACCAGTCCCTGCACCCAGCACCCCTATTACCAGTCCCTGCACCCAGCACCTCTATTACCAGTCCCTGTACCCAGCACATCTATTACCAGTCCCTGCACCCAGCACCTCTATTACCAGTCCCTGCACCCAGCACCTCTATTACCAGTCCCTGTACCCAGAACCTTTATTACCGGTCCCTGTTCTCAGCACCTCTATTACCACTCCCTGTACCCAGAACCTTTATTACTGGTCCCTGTTCTCAGCACCTCTATTACCAGTCCCTGCACCCAGCACCTCTATTACCAGTCCCTGTACTCAGCACCTATATTACCAGTCCCTGCTCCCAGCACCTCTATTACCAGTCCCTGTACCCAGCACCTCTATTACTAGTGTAGCATCCCCCATAGTAATAGGTGCTTTTTGTAGTTGATTTTTGCTAGGAGAGGCAAATTTTGCCAGGCCTGACAAAAAAGTACAGGCCTGAATGTTTTGATCTGGGCGGTTGAGTGGCCCAAGGAGAGCTGCAGATTGCAGGAAGGAACACCCCTTGGATACTCCTCCCCTTTGTTTCCAGAAGGCTCTGGAAAAGGGGATGGATGAGGTGTCACTTTCTGATGTATGTTAAGGAGACCTGACCAATCCCCAACTTGGATTGGCAGGGGGCAGGACTCCCTAAATACTGTGATCTGCCCAGCTGGGGGAGGAGAGTGTCGGGTGGAAGAGTGGAGATGTAGCAGAGGTTGCTGAGGCCTCACCGGGGAGCCCCCAGTCTGGGGGGGTGACTTAGAGGTGCCGCCAGGAGCGGAGTTGGATCCTGGAGCAGCAGAAGGGAGTGGGAGAGCAACAGAGAGGCTACTGTGGAGACTCTTTAAAGGATTCACCGGTGTCAGTGAGTGGCAGACCCTGGGAGCTGGAGAAGAGGACTGAAGTAGGCTGAGAGGAGACAGTGGACAGTCTGTGGAAGGTGGAGGAGCCATTCAGGGGAGCAGCGCCATGTAACAGTGAGGTAGACCAGAGTGGCCTGGAAGAGGATGGGCTGGGAGCAGTAGTCCATCAGGACACAGCTAGCACAAACATACTTAGCTACACCCTGAGGGCCCGTGGCTTCACAATCTGGAAGCCCGTGGCCCTTGCATGTAATGGGCGGTCCTGAGGTCCTGCTGGCAGAAGTGCAGGCCTCACCATGTGCTAGCTGTGGTGGAGGAGGAAGTGTCGTAGAGGCTTGATAAATTGCCCTTCAGGCCTGGAAGTGAAGAAACAAGTAGTGTGCATGAGAGATGAGAAGGAGTGGAACAGTCAGCAAGTGTCAGTGCTGGAGGAAGAGGAGTGTATATACTGGGGGTGTATATAGTTTGGTCCAATTCATTGACCTACTGGGCATCCCACAGTTGTCCCTACCCCATCCAAGTTTATTCCCCCAACAAAACAAAGTACCGGCCTGTTCAGTGACTGCGGATGAAAGGAAAAACGGGTGATTGAGGGCAGAGTGACAGGTGAACCACAACTACCAGCCACCCCTAAGGGGGTCATTGGCTACACCAGTATGTACCCTGGATCCTCAATTACCGCTCCCTGTGCCTAGCACCTCTATTACCAGTCACTGCCCCCAGAACCTCTATTACCATTCCCTGCATCCAGCACCTGTGTAGCGGTACCCCCGTAGGCACTGCTGAAGTTGTGGCCCACCTGTCACTCTGCCCGGCCTGGCATTCACTTTCTCAGTCTCTCAGAGGCAATTAACAGTCCATGTACTTGTTTGGTTTTGTGTTTTATTTATTGAGGGATTGAACTTGGGGGGGGGTTGGGAAATCTCTGGAATGCCCAGCAGATTGGAACAATTTGGTTGGGGCAATTATGCCCACTCTTTGTAGACACTTCCTCAGCCTCCTCCAGCACAAACTTGCTTGCAGACTATTACTCTCTCTTCCTCCCGCACAACACAACAGGCACAGCCAGCACATGGTGGTTAGGCCTGACACTGGCTTCAGCCAAGCCCTAGCAAAATGCCTTATTACAGGCAGGGGCTGCGGGCCCCTCTAGTGTAGCGATTGGACAGTTCTAGTGCTAGCTGTCCTAGGTGGACTACTGATCCCAGTCAGCCCTCTTCAGGCACTGCCAGCCCTCCTGGCTGCAGCTGCCTAACGCCACTGCCCATGACATTGCAATCTGCTCTACTGGCTCCGCACCCATCTCTGACTGCTTTCTCTCAGTCCTCCCAGGTGTGCCTCCCGAGTCCTCCTGACTGCACATGTCACTGACCAGCCCTCCTGGCTGCATCCAGGGGTTCCCTCCGAAAGACTTGTCCGGCAATATTAGCTCCTGCTGTCTTCTCTTGTTCCTCCTGTGCCTCTTGTCCAGAACCTTCACACTTTCTTGAAGGGCTCCGTCCTGCACCTGAGCCCAGGCCCAAGGTCACCCCCCCCCCCCCCCCCACTGGGGAGCTCCCTCAAAGGCCCCGACAGCCTAGTGCTCCATCTCCAGTTCTTCCACTCAATAACTCTCCCCCCAGCTGGGCCTACCCCATGCCAATTGGGGGCCAGGTTGGGGATTAGGTCAAGGCTCCTTAGAACACCCCAGGCAGCTTCACCTCTCCTCCCACCTCTCCTTCTAGCACTTTTTAGAAGGAAAATGGAGGTCTCAGTGACACTGCCTGGGGTGGAGATGTAGCAGAGGTTGCTGAGGCCTCACTGGGGAGCCCCCAGTCTTGGGGGGGTGACCTTGAGGCCTGGTGGCTCGGGTGCCACCAGGACCGGGATTGGATCCTGGAGCAGCAGAAGGGAGTGGGAGAGCAACAGAGAGGCGACTGTGGAGACTCTTTAAAGGATCCACTGGTGTCAGTGAGTGGCAGACCCTGGGAGCTGGAGAAGAGGACTGAAGCAGGCTGGGAGGAGACAGTGGACAGTCTGTGGAAGGTGGAGGAGCCATTCAGGGGAGCAGTGCCTCTTGTCCAGAACCTTCACACTTTCTTGAAGGGCTCCGTCCTGCACCTGAGCCCAGGCCCAAGGTCACCCCCCCCCCCCCCCCTGGGGAGCTCCCTCAAAGGCCCCAACAGCCTAGTACTCCATCTCCAGTTCTTCCACCCGACAACTCCTCCCCAGCTGGGCCTGCCCCATGCCAATCCAGGTTGGGGATTGGTCAAGGCTCCTTAGAACACCCCAGGCAGCTTCACCTCTCCTCCCAACTCTCCTTCTAGCACTTTCTAGAAGGAAAAAGGAGGTCTCAGTGACACTGCCTGTGAGTCACCAGCTGCTACCCTGACCCACTCCCAGCCCAGATCAAACAAAACAAAAAGGCCTAGCTTCCAGCCAGGCCTGACTAAATTTGCCTACACTCACTCAAAATTTCACTCTAGCGCCTACCTAGGTAGAGGGTGCTACACCTTTATTACCATTCCCTGCACCCAGCACCTCTATTACCAGTATCTGCACTGGAACCTCCATTGCCACTCCCTGTGCCTAGCACCTCTATTACCATTTCCTATACCCAACACCTGTTTTTACCAGTGCCTATATCCAGCACCTCTATTACCATTCCCACCACCTAGCACTTGTGTTACCAGTCGCAGCACCCAAACCCCCTTACCAGTATCTGCACCAGGGACCCCAATTATCAATCCCCTCAAACAGCATTTGTGTTACCAATCCCTGCATAGAGTTTCTTTAAACATAGAAACATAGAAAAGTGATGGCAGAAAAAGACTGGGTAGTCCAATGAGTCTGCCCCTTTTTTATTTTTTTTATTTATTTTTTATTTTTATTTTTTTGTCTTCACATTAACCTTGTTGTCTGACTATAGATTTATGTTTATCCCAAGCATGTTTGAAGCCATTTACTGTTGACTGTCTCACAACCTCTGTTGGTAGTTTATTCCAATCATCAGCCACCCTTTCAGTAAAATAATACTTTCTAAGATTCGTTTTGAACTTCCCCCCAGTTAGTTTGAGGTCCCCGTGTTCTAGATTTTGGTTTCATATTGAAAAGACCGCCCTCCTGAACCTCATTCACCCCCTTGAGGTATTTAAAGGTTTCAATCGATGTCTCCCCTCTCCCTTCTTTCCTCCAGACTGTACATATTAAGTTCCTGAAGTCGCTCCTGATATGTTTTATCCCCCAGACCTTTCTGAACTCGTTCTATCTACCGCTACCTTTAGTTGTGAATATAAAGAAGGCAACATGAATTCTCCAATAGGACATTCTAGTATTTGTTTTTACTTAAACAATGGCATGACACAATGGGCAGATCCTGTGTAAAGGGGCATCATCAGTTGGGTGTGCCTGGGCATCTTGATGTCTATAAACAGCCCAGGTGCTCATAAGGTACTATGAAGTCTCCGCTTAGAAATGGTGTTGGTGTAAATTATACCAACAAGGCAGGGGCGTAACGAGGGGTTTCAGGGATTGAAATTGCAAGCGGCCCCGTGCTCCAGGGGGCTCATGTGCCTCCCTTGTACACCTGGATAGGAGGGATGGCGGGGGTGGCATTTAGAGGAACCAATCTCCTCCATTATCCTCCTAATGCGGCAGATTGGTTCCTCTATGCTGCCCCCGCTGCCCCTCCTATCCAGTTTACTTGTCTTCTGCTGTTCCCAGGGTCCCTGTGTGCTTCCCTGGTCCCCCCCACAGAGCTGCTGTCTTCCCCCCTCCTGTAGAAGATGAGTCATGATGGAGAGATGGGAACGGGTCGGTAAATTTGTCATTTACCCCCTCCTTCATTTTCTGAATGGACACAGTCAGTGATTGGTACCAATTGGTTCATTCATAACTGAAGCATAGTAAACTGTTTTTACTATACTTCAGTTTCTGAATGAATGGGAGGCTCAGTACACAACTATTCATTTATTCATTGGAGCGGTAATAAAGGGAACCGCGATGGGAGTAAAGGGCCCCAGGATCAGTGAGAACAGGGAAGGGCCCTGGCCATGGGTCAGGGGGGCCCTTCATAATTTCTTGCACCGGGGCCCTGAAGGTTCTAGTTACGCCTCTGCAACAAGGGAAATGGTACGAAGTCAGAAGAATCAGAAGGATGGGCTCTCCTGTGTAGATCAATGGCGCAGCCTTTCTCAACCTTTTCAACACAGAGGTGCCATAAAGATGCGGGAAGCTTATTCAGGAGGGGTTATTGTGAACGTTTGCGTGGATCAAGGAGTAATCAAGGTTATAAACCCAAATCCATAGTCTAGAGCAGCCTTTCTCAACCTTTTCAACACCAAGGAACCCTTGAAATAATTCTCCGGTCTCGGGGAACCCCTGCTAAAAATTAAAAATCTACAACTCCTGATACATTAGTGTGATGGTCAATGGGAAGAATGCTCCTCACACTTGTGGTCATTGGGAAGAATTACCCCCCTTACAGATAGCTAAAAAGATCAATGATGTCATTGGGAATTTATCTGAGAGGTGGAAATTGACCATTGCTCAAGGAACCCCTAGCAACCTCTGGAGGAACCCTGGTTGAGGAACCCTGCATTAGTGTGATGGTCAATGGGAAGAATGCTCCTCACACTTGTGGTCAATGGGAAGAATGCTCCTTACACTTGTGGTCAATGGGAAGAATGCTCCTTACACTTGTGGTCAATGGGAAGAATGCTCCTTACACTTGTGGTCATTGGGGAGAATGTTCCTTACACTTGTGGTCATTGGGAAGAATGCTCCTTACACTTGTGGTCAGTGGGAAGAATGCTCCTTACACTTGTGGTCAATGGGAAGAATGCTCCTTACACTTGTGGTCATTGGGAAGAATGCTCCTTACACTTGTGGTCAATGGGAAGAATGCTCCTCACACTTGTGGTCATTGGGAAGAATGCTCCTTACACTTGTGGTCATTGGGAAGAATGACCCTCACACTTGTGGTCATTGGGAAGAATGTTCCTTACACTTGTGGTCAATGGGAAGAATGCTCCTTACACTTGTGGTCATTGGGAAGAATGCTCCTTACACTTGTGGTCAATGGGAAGAATGCTCCTTACACTTGTGGTCAATGGGAAGAATGCTCCTTACACTTGTGGTCATTGGGAAGAATGACCCCCTTACAGAGAGCTAAAAAGATCAATGGTGTCATTGGGAATTTATCTGAGAGGTAGAAATTGACCACTGCTCAAGCAACCCCTAGCAACCTCTGGAGGAACCCTGGTTGAGAACCCCTGGCGTAGAATGAACATTTGATCCGAAGGCTCTTCCAACCAATCTCCTCCTCTCTACTGAACGCCTTCTAGGAGCTCCCAGTATCTATTGGCTGGAAATGTGATCTCATGGAGACCTCAAGGAACACACGCGACCCTTTTTAGCTCATCCAAGCTTCCATTACTGGATAAGTTGATGTGAATCACAGAATGCACCTGGCATCAACATCTCATTTTTGCCATCTCTCACCCACTCCTCCTCCAACCCTCGCCAAGTGAACGAAAAAAGAAAATATCAGAGGAGCTTTGAAGCAAACGGCACAGAAGTCTGGCAGCTCCACACCGCCGTAGCTACAGATGAGCCGAGCTCCATACAGGATGGAATTATCAACTCATGAAAAGACGCGGCTTCATCATCTCCAGCCAGGAAATCTGAATTCCTCTGCCAGGACCCCCCCATCCCCCCGTCTTACGATAATCTCCACACATCAAGGCTTCCAGTGTTAGAATTGATTTTATTTCCATTTAAAAACGACACACAAAGCTGAATTCCAGGCAACAAGACAATTATTTAAGCCCATCATGCATTCCCCTAAAATAATCCTAAAGTGGTTGTAAAAGTTCAGAATTTTTTTTTTATTAACCACTTCAGCCCCAGAAGGATTTCCCAGGTTAGGACCCAGAGCACTTTTTGCGATTCGGCGGTTTAACTGACAATTGCGCGGTCGTGCGACGTTGTACCCAAACAAAATTTGCGTCCTTTTTTCCCCAAAAATAGAGCTTTCATTTGGTGGTATTTGATCCCCTCTGCGTCATTTCTGATCGCCGCTATAAACAAAAGAAGAGCGACAATTTTGCAAAAAAAAAAAAACAATATTTCTTACTTTTTGCTAAAATACAAATCCAAAACAATTTAAAAAAAACGTTTTTTTCATTGGTTTTGGCCGATTTATATTCTTCCTCATATTTTTGCTAAAACAAATCAGAATCTGCGTTTATTGATTGGTTTGCGCAAAATTTGCCGCGTGTTCGAATGATGAGAATTCATTTATGGGGTTTTTATTTTTTTTAATATTTTACTAGTAATGGCGGCGATCTCAGATTTTTATCGGTACTGCAATATTGCGGCGGACATGTCGGACCATTTTGACACTTTTTTGGGACCATTGGCATTTATACGGCGATCAGTGCTATGAAAATGCAGTGATTACTGTGTAAATGCCATTGGCAGTGAAGGGGTTAACCTGGAGGGGGAGCTCTAAGGGTTAACGGTGTTCCCTCAGTGTGTTCTAACTGTATGGGGGCTGGGCTGGCAAGGAGAGGGGAGTGATCACGGCTTCCATATACAGGGAGCCTGTGATCACAGCCCTTCCCCCTTTCTCAGAATGGAGATCCATGTTTACATACGTAGACCTCCGTTCTCTCACTGCCATTGCGGGCAGCCGGCGGAGATCACGCCCTGGAACACAGCGAGCACGCGAGCGCGCCTTATGGCAGTGAGCACGCGAGCGCGCCTACGGCAGTGCGCGTGTGCGCTCACCATACTCGTTATCGCGCCCGCCGTCAGGTGACGGCGTTTTGCAATAACGAACCACTTTGCCGATGTCAAGCCACGCCTGGCGGTCGGCAAAGTGGTTAAAAATGATTTTCTTTTACCTGTAAAGTCGCTTCTTTATAGACGGTGATCCGACTCGGAAGCGACTTCCATTGGATTCTATGGGCTCCAATCGCCTACAAGTCGCCTTGAAGTCGGAGCGACTTGAGTAGCGCTTATTAAGACGGCTCCCATTCATTTCAATGGGATTTCTGATACCAAGCGATTTGGGGCGGCACAAGTCGGATCTCAAGTTGCCTTAGGTGTGACGTGGCCCTTGGGTTCGCTCATCAAGCTGCTGAAATTTACATTCACCACTGACACCAATTTACCCAAATTTTTGAGGACATGAAAAGTCTCCATTTTGCTGATGTTTACCCACGAGCCACCCCCTCGCCCAACATGCCACCCTGTAAGAAAAAATGTTGGGGAAGCCAATGAATGATTACATGAGAAAGACATGGAGAGTCGGAGATATCAGGAGACCAAGAGATTCATTTTATAAAAAAAATAAAAACCCTGCGATGTGCAAAACGTTTTACTTTCCGGGATGCTCAGCGTTTTTTTCTTGTATGGAACTTTTTTTTTTTGTCCTTTTGTCTTTTTTGAGCCTCAATGTTCTCGGTGACAGTAATGGCCCTCTGATCGCTTTGTGTGACCGGGACCCAGCGACTGAGCTTTTCATGAATATTTTCAGCCCTGGAATCAGACGACTGCGGCGTCAGTGCTCTGTGGATCCAAAGGGCGGATGCCCCTCTGTATTCAGGAATCTTTGATTAACACACCCCCCCCCCACCTTCTCAACAGGAAACGTGATCACGTGATCAGTCAGCAAATACAATTATTTCTGTGACCTCTTCATTGCCAGAGAGAGAGAGGAGAATCCTTCATTGTGGATATCAATATAAAGCTGCCTCTTCTGCTCATACCTGGTGACTCAATACCCTATCTGTGACCCTGTATACCCCTATCTGGTGACTCTGTATACTCCTATCTGGGGCTCTGTATACCCTATCTGGTGACTGTATACCCCTATCTGGTGACTCTGTATACCCTATCTGATGCTATGTATACCCTATCTGGGGCTCTGTATACCCTATCTGGGGCTCTGTATACCCTATCCGGTGACTCTGTATACCCTATCTGGGGCTCTGTATACCCCTATCTGGTGACTGTATACCCTATCTGGGATGCTGTATACCCTATCTGGGGCTCTGTATACCCTATCCGGTGACTGTATACCCCTATCTGGTGACTCTATACCCTATCTGGGACTCTGTATACCCCATCTGTGACCCTGTATACCCTATCTGGGACTCTGATTACCCTATCTGGGACTCTGTATACCCCATCTGTTACCCTGTATACCCTATCTGGGACTCTGATTACCCTATCTGGGACTCTGTATACCCCATCTGTTACCCTGTATACCCTATCTGGTGACTCTGTATACCCCTATCTGGGACCCTGTATACCCTATCTGGTGACTGTATACCCTATCTGGTGACTGTATACCCTATCTGGGGCTCTGTATACCCCTATCTGGAACCCTGTATACTCCTATCTGGTGCTATGTATACCCCTATCTGGTGACTGTATACCCTATCTGGGACTCTTTATACCTTATCTGGTGACTGTATACCCTATCTGGGACCCTGTATACCCTATCTGGGGCTCTGATTACCCTATCTGGTGACTGTATACCCTATCTGGTGACTGTATACCCCTATCTGGAACCCTGTATACCCTATCTGGTGACTGTATACCCTATCTGGTGCTATGTATACCCCTATCTGGTGACTGTATACCCCTATCTGGGATTCTGTATACCCCTATCTGGTGACTGTATACCCTATCTGGTGACTGTATACCCCATCTGGGACCCTGCATACCCTATCTGGTGACTGTATACCCCTATCTGGGACTCTGTATACCCTATCTGGTGCTATGTATACCCCTATCTGGGACTCTGTATACCCCTATCTGGTGACTGTATACCCCTATCTTGGACTCTTTATACCCCTATCTGGGACTCTGTATACCCTATCTGGTGCTATGTATACTCTATCTGGGACTCTGTATACCCTATCTGGTGACTGTATACCCTATCTGGTGACTGTATACCCTATCTGGGACTCTGTATAGCCCTATCTGGGACTCTGTATACCCCTATCTGGTGACTGTATACCCCTATCTGGGACTCTGTATAGCCCTATCTGGGACTCTGTATACCCCTATCTGGTGACTGTATACCCCTATCTGGTGCTATGTATACCCTATCTGGTGACTGTGTACCCTACACAACGATGGTTGTGACCATAAAGCTCTATTTTGATCTTGTCGCTCCAGTGACTTATAGTGTGCCAGAAGCTGAGAGGCATTTCAAGGTGTTGTTGGCCATATTGTAACCAGGCTATTTTGTGGCATTGGCACAATAAAGGCTTCTTTCTGGCAACCCGACCATGCAGCTCATTTTATTCAAGTATCGTCATATTGTGCCCCTTGAAACAACCACACCATCTTTTTCCAGAGCAGCCTATACTTCTCCTGATGTTACCTGTAGGTTTTTCCCAAACAATTCTTCTGGAAGTTGTGGCCAGGGCCGGGACAAAGGTGGGCAGGAGGGTTGGCTGCCCTGGATGCAGCGTTTACTGTATGGATGGGGGCGCTAGTGAGCTCATTCTGATACAAGGCATTTTGACAAGTGGATGACTGCTGGGGGTAACATCCCCTAAATGCACACATAATGAAGGCAGGTGTCACGTACCTGAGTCTGACTTATGCAGTAGGCAACCTCTCTTACGGCCCTGGTTCAAGCACCCCTGGTAGAGCAGACAGGCAGTGCTAGAGCGCAGGGGGGCACGAGGGCTGGATCGGACACAGAAGGTGATGAGATGTCATCCAGAGGTTAGTGCGAGACTGAAGAGTAGTGGTACAGGCCGGGTCAACAACATGCGGGCAGAGCAGTACAGAAGGAGCAGGCAGTTGGGTGGTCGGGTGCAGGCAGGTTCAGCAACAGGCGGGCAACTGAAGTACAAAGGGGTCAGGGAGGAGAATGGTTGTAGGCAAGCTGGGGGTCGGTGCAGAGTTCAAGCAGATACGGGGTCAAGCCGGGTCACAGATCGCTACAGAACACTGGGACGCTGTAGAACGGACAGCACTGGTAGCAGGGTGCTGTCCGCTTAAATGGCCGTTTTCGCGCCAGTGCACAGCCGCGCGCAACCGTGCACAGGCGCGCGCACACACTACATGTGCCCGCACACAGGCATTCCAATGGCCACGGATGCTTCCTTACAGCAGGGGGCGCAGTTCATCTTCTTTGCCTTGGGCGCTGGATGACCTTGCCCTGGCACTGGTTGTAGCTGCAATTTTTCTTGGTCTACCTGGCCTTGGCTTGGTATCAAGAGATCCCTGAATTTTCCACCTCTCAATAAGTGATCGAACAGGACTGACTGGTATATTCAAGGCTTTGAATATCTTTTTTTTATCCTTCTCCATCGTTATAAAGTTACGCAGGTCTTTTGACAGTTCTTTTCTGCTCCCCATGGCTCAGTCTAGCCTGCTCAGTGCATCCACGTGAGAGGTAACCTCATTGACTATTTATACACTGGCATTAGTTGCAATTTAAAAAGCCACAGATGTGGGAAATTAACCTTTAATTCCCATTGCAACCTGTGTGTGCCACCTTGTGTGTCTGTGTGCCAAGGCCAAGCAGTCCGGGGGGGGGGGGGGGACTTTTCATCAGGGCCATTTGGGGGATTTCTCTTATTGTTATGATTTAAAAAAAGAAACAAACAACTATGTGATAGTAAATGGCATCATGTGATCACTATTAGAATTGAGCAAACCCGGACTGTAAAGTACGGGTCCGTACCGAACTTTGGGGTGTCCAGGACCCGGACCCGAACCCGAACTTTTCAAAAAAAGTCCAGGTTCGGGTCCGGGGTTCTGGTAATTTTAACAAAAATTCAGAAAATTGCTGTAAAAAAGTCCAGGAAAGTCCTAGAGGTCTGCAAAAGGAAGGAAAATGGGGGTAAGTTTGGGACAAGTGCCCTACAAAGAAATGGGGACAGGGAAATAACTAAAAGCATTTTTAAAAAAATTAAAACCTAAAAAAAGCAAAAATGGAGGTGGATGTGGACCATCTTCAAACTGGGGTAGAAGCCATATAACTGTTCTAAAATCATCTTCAAACTGTGTCAAAAAAGTATAAATAAGCCGGGAGAACCCATATCACTGTTCTGCAAACATCTGCAAACTGTGTGTAAAACTATAGCAGAGCGAAACCATATCCCTGTTCTTCTCTATGCTGTAGTTTCACACACACATTCCAGATGTTTGCAGAACAGTGATATGGGTTCGCCCCGGTTTTTGTTAAAGTGTTACACAGACTTTCCAGATGTTTGCAGAACAGTAGTTCAGTTAGTCCCGGTTTCATTTAAAGTGACACAGACTTTCCAGATGTTTGCAGAACAGTAGTATGGTTTCTCCCGGTTTCATTTAAAGTGACACACACATTTTCCAGATGTGTGCAGAACAGTGATATGGGTTCTCCCGGCTTATTTATACTTTTTTTGACACAGTTTGAAGATGATTTTAGAACAGTTATATGGCTTCTACCGTTAATTAATACTTTTCAGACCCAGTTTGAAGATGGTCCACATTCACCTCCATTTCTGCTTTTTTTATGTTTTTATTTTTTTAAAAATGCTTTTAGTAATTTCCCTGTCCCCATTTCTTTGTAGGGCACTTGTCCCACCCTTACCCCCATTTCTTTCCTTTTGCAGACCTCTAGGACTTTCCAGGACTATTTTACAGCCATTTTTGTGCCTAAAAGTTAGGGTCCCCATTGATTTCAATGGGGTTCGGGGTCAGGGACAAAGTTCGGGTTCTGTCCGGACCCGAACGCGGACTTTGTCCCGAAGTTCGTCCGAACCAGCAGAACCCAGACTTCTAGAAGTTCGCTCAACTCTAATCACTATCCTTAACCCTTTTGCACCTAAGGGTACAACAAATCTTAATGCTTAAGCACAATTTTGCAACTTTGACATGCGTTAGTAAAACCGTACAAATCATCACAATTACTTTGTGCATCCAGGTGGATCATACCATGTTTTTCTTCAGGACAAATCAGGCTTTCATTTGGTGGTAAATGGTTATGGATTTCTCCTGATTTTTTTTTTTTTTTTATCAAAGAAAAACTGTCCCAAAATAGTAAAAAATATATATTTTTTTGCATTTAGCTGTACATTTCTTGCTACTGCCATAACCCACCACCAAAGTACAACCCAAAATAAATTCTCCTGCTCCTGGCGCACGTAGTGATACCCCATGCGTGGATGTTAGTTGATTTTTGTACCCGGAGTACGGCCCAGAAACAATAGTGGGCATTTTCCTTTTTGTATTCTAAAACACACCGACATTGATACTAACTTTTAAAAAAATCCTGCCCCCCCCCAAAAATAAATACTGACCCTGACCTTGACCCAAACACTAACCCTGGCACTGTGTCGCGTACCTGGTGGTGGAGTCTGACAGTGCAGTGGGCAACCTCTCTTGCGGCCCTGGTAGGGTGGACAGGAAGTTCCGGAGCGCAGGGGGTGCACGGGGGCTGGAATGGATGCAGATGATGATGTGAGGATCCTCCAGAGGCTCAGCGGAAGGTTGGTCGTACAGGCCGGGTCGGTAACTGGTGGGCAGCAGAGGTACGCAAGGATCAGGCAGAAGAAGGGTCGTAGGCAAAGCTGAGGGTCGGTGCAGGCAGAGTTCAAGCAGAGTAGGGCAAGCCGGGTCACAGGTACAGGAAATCTCAGAACACTAGTCACGGAACACTTCAAGAAACGCTGTAGAACAGACAGCATCCGCTGCAGGGTGCAGGCAGCTTAAATAGACCGTTTGGCGCCATCGGCGCGAACGCGCACAGGCGCGCGCACAGGAGGCAGAGAGAGGTCAACATCAGTCTTCCTAACACACTGAGCCAGATCAAACCTTTGGTTGGAAGATTCTTCCTATACAGTATATAGAGTTTTGGAATACCAACTTTTTGCTTATAGTACACCAGGGTTCTTTACGGTAAGAGTAGTGAGGATGTGGAATTCTCTTCCACAAGCAGTGGTCTTTGCTGGGAGTCTAGATAATTTCAAAAAACTATTAGATGCACACCTAAGGGACCACAACATTGAGGGGTATACAATTTAATACTGATATTAAAAACACACACATAGGTTGGACTTGATGGACTTGTGTCTTTTTCAACCTCGTTTACTATGTAACGAGGGATTCAGTCCATCTGGCTTTTCCTGTTGCTCTGATGCCCGCCCAAGGAGATCTATTGGGTATGCACGTGTACTCACACTCAGGCAAGGAAGACCTGTTTTTATTTACATCACCCCTTCGTGTGTCCTGATGAAGCGAACCAGCGAAACGCGTTGACACACAGGAGCTCACTCATCTGATATGGTGTAACAAACATTTTACGGAATATTTGGCTCCTGTGGCCCAAATTCTATGCGTATGTGATCACATGGTTTTAACTTCTGTGTTTTGCTCCTGCAAATGTTTATGCTGTTATGTACAAATAAAATATATATAT
>BLSH010480965.1:32090-52450 GCA_018402905.1 Glandirana rugosa
CGTGACGCCACGGAAGGTAAACCTACACGGTCAGTAAGTAACACTTAACAAGGGGTAAGTCATCGTCCGTTACGTGGTCGTGACGTCAAGTGGTGCGTGTTGTACGTGACACCTCGCGACGTAAGCCTTTTTCTTTTTTACTTGCAATCCACTTCTATGTTGGGACATGTCTACACATAAACATTAGTGACGAAACGGTGTAGGCACTAAAAACTCCTGTCCTTTTCTTGTTGACAAGCCTGAAATTGGTGAAGTCGGGGCCTTCCTAAAGGTCGAAATCCTGGTCTCGTAAAAAACGCTAAGCCGCGAAATTGACTGTTAACGTGCAAAATTGTCGCTCTTCTTTTGTTTATAGCGGCGATCAGAAATGACGCAGCGGTGATCAAATACCACCAAAAGAAAGCTCTATTTGTGGGAAAAAAAAGGATGCAAATTAATTTAGTTTGGGTGCAACGTCGCACGACCGCGCAATTGTCAGTTAAAGCGCCGAATCGCAAAAAATGCTCTGGTCCTAAAGCTGGAAATCCTTCCGGGGCTGAAGTGGTTAAAGTCCGAACAGTTGTTCTTTTCCTGTCCTCAAAAATCACGGATGTGGCAAAGCAGTGATTACAAATACACATCTGTACAGGGTTGTATCTTCACCTAACGTTCATTTTTTCTTTTTCCGAATGCAGCGCTCCACAGTGCATGTTGTGCGTGGTGAACTGCAGTGCTGGTGCATTGCCTGCTACTGAATGGGGAACAATTCACAATGAATGACTGGCACATCCAAATGGAAGGCACCGCAGTGCACCGTGGCTTGGGCATTACTTTGTGTTGTGGTCACATGCGGCAAGACACAGCGACGCAGGGACCTGAACTGGTCCTCGAAAAAGCAGAAATCATCGAAACCATGCAGGAAGTGCGTGCAAAACCAAATCCCAACCTCCTCCCAGCCGTCCGCTGTTTGTTGTAGGAATTTGGCATAGAGGGCCCCCCTGTCACTGACACAATGCCACTACACGGGTAGCGGCCATGTATTCCGGCCCGGTCTCAGTACTTGCATCTAAATAATAAGACGTGGGGGATTAATCAATGAAGTTTCTGGCGTTGCACGGTGGGGGTCACATTAATCAAAGTGACAAAGACTCACATTTAGTCCTCTTTGGAGGCATCCAACGCTGACAGCGAATCCTCCCGGGGCCCATGTCTTAGTAAACGCGCTTCCAAGAGAGCGAAGAGAGCTATTTGTAAGCTTGACTAGGTGACAGTTTATGGGGGGGGTGGCATATTTATAAATGACTAAAAAGCATCAAATAAAAACAGAATTTAAAATAAAACTGCAACGTGCTTCTGTATTTTAAAGCTTTCTTTTAAAGCGATATTAAACCCAAAACCAGAAATGTCCTATATTGCAGCCATGGGCGTCCGCAGGTAGGGGCAAGGGGGGGCAATTGCCCCCCCTGGAATCAGGGATCAGATCAGGGGTTCCCCACTAGGTCCTTATCCTCTTGAGCCATGTATGCAGTTTCTGACTGTTTCCTGTACCGTGTCCGCAGTCTCTGACTGTATCCTGTACTATGTCTGCAGTCTCTGACTGTCTCCTGTTCCATGTCCGCAGTCTCTGACCGTATCCTGTACTATGTCTGCAGTCTCTGACCATCTCCTGTACCATGTCCACAGTCTCTGACCGTTTCCTGTACCATGTCCGCAGTCTCTGACTGTCTCCTGTACTATGTATGCAGTCTCTGACTGTCTCCTGTTCCATGTCCGCAGTCTCTGACCGTATCCTGTACTATGTCTGCAGTCTCTGACCATCTCCTGTACCATGTCTGCAGTCTCTGACCGTATCCTGTACTATGTCCGCAGTCTCTGACCTTATCCTGTACTATGTCTGCAGTCTCTGACCATCTCCTGTACTATGTCCGCAGTCTCTGACCGTCTCCTGTACCATGTCTGCAGTCTCTGACTGTCTCCTGTACCATGTCTGCAGTTTCTGACTGTCTCCTGTACTATGTCTGCAGTTTCTGACTGTCTCCTGTACTATGTCTGCAGTCTCTGACCATCTCCTGTACTATGTCCGCAGTCTCTGACCATCTCCTGTACTATGACTGCAGTCTCTGACCGTCTCCTGTACCATGTCTGCAGTCTCTGACTGTCTCCTGTACCATGTCTGCAGTTTCTGACTGTCTCCTGGATCATGTCCGCAGTCTCTGACTGTCTCCTGGATCATATCTGCAGCCTCTGACCATCTCCTGTATCACATCTGCAGTCTCTGACCATCTCCTGTATCATGTCTGCAGTCCCTGACCATCTCCTGTACTATGTCTGCAGTCTCTGACCGTGATAATGTAATTATGACATTGTCAAAAAGGGGCAGAGCATGAATGACCTTGAAATGATGCCCCCCCCCTGGAAAAAGTTCTGCGGACGCCCATGATTGCAGCTTACCAATCAGTAGATGTGGCAATTGCATTCGTTTTCTATTTTTTAGGCTTTTTCCCCCTCTGTTTTCACCTGGTGATCTGGCCAGTAACACACCTCCATACCTCCCAACCGCCCCGGATTCGCCGGGGCTGTCCCGGATTCGCCGGGGCTGTCCCGGATTCGCCGGGGCTGTCCCGGATTCTCCGGGGCCGTCCCGAGATTTCAAGCAAATCCATGTGTCCTGCGAATCTGGGCTGAACCCCGCAGTGGAGCCCAGTGCCGTAACAAGTTACACCACTTGACTCCCCTAGTCCACCTGGAAGGTGCATGCCGCGCGGTGCTGCAGCTGTCAAGGCTGAGACTCCCTCAGTGCCCCGCCAGCACAGCTCCACCACCTCCCACTCACCCGCCCGCTGGCTCACCCGTCTGCTCTACAACCCAGATGAATGGGAGAGGAGGGAGGCTAGGTCAGCTCCACCTCTTCCGCATGTCCCCCTGTGCCCGCCCACAACCCCTGGCATGCAGCCAATCCTGTGCTTGTGAAGGGGTGGTGTGGGTGGGAATTTTAAAGCAGTGCCTGTGATGTCACTGCCCGAGATTTTGAAGACCAGCCAGCCTCGGGTGAGCGAACTTTCCCCTCTCGCTCTTCCTTCCTAGGGCCGGATTCACACCTGGGCGTGGCGACTTCAGGCAGAAAGACATGCGTTTTTACTGCGATTTTTACTGCGATTTTTGCCGCAATTTTGTACAGGTCAAAAGGTCACCAATGTAAAAAGTAGAAAAACAAATCAAGCTACAAAAATATATCCAGAACTTTTTTGAGCTTCAGGCATTTGGCTTCAGGCATTTTGGAGTGGAGATGTGGAGCCGTCTCCATAGAGAATCATTGATTTTTTTCCCCTCCAGCATTTTTTAGCTTCAGGCGTCAAACTACAAAACACTCAGGTATGAATGGGGCCTTAGTGATCCCTCCTTCCTGCCTTCCACGTGCCATAGTGATCCCTCCTTCCTGCCTTCCATGTGCCATAGTGATCCTTCCTGCCTTTGATGTGCCATAGTGATCCTTTCTGTCATCCATATGCCATAGTGATCCTTCCTGCCTTCCATGTGCCATAGTGATCCCTCCTTCCTGCCTTCTATGTGCCATAGTGATCCCTCCTTCCTGCCTTCTATGTGCCATAGTGATCCCTCCTTCCTGCCTTTGATGTGCCATAGTGATCCTTTCTGTCATCCATATGCCATAATGATCCTTCCTGCCTTCCAAGTGCCATAGTGATCCCTCCTTCCTGGCTTCCATGTGCCATAGTGATCCCTCCTTCCTGCCTTCCATGTGCCATAGTGATCCCTCCTTCCTGCCTTTGATGTGCCATAGTGATCCTTTCTGTCATCCATATGCCATAGTGATCCTTCCTGCCTTCGATGTGCCATAGTGATCCCTCCTTCCTGCCTTCCATGTGCCATAGTGATCCTTTCTGTCATCCATATGCCATAGTGATCCTTCCTGCCTTCCAAGTGCCATAGTGATCCCTCCTTCCTGGCTTCCATGTGCCATAGTGATCCCTCCTTCCTGCCTTCCATGTGCCATAGTGATCCTTTCTGTCATCCATATGCCATAGTGATCCTTCCTGCCTTCCATGTGCCATAGTGATCCCTCCTTCCTGACTTCCATGTGCCATAGTGATCCCTCCTTCCTGCCTTCCATGTGCCATAGTGATCCTTTCTGTCATCCATATGCCATAGTGATCCTTCCTGCCTTCCATGTGCCATAGTGATCCCTCCTTCCCGACTTTCATGTGCCATAGTGATCCCTCCTTCCTGACTTCCATGTGCCATAGTGATCCTTTCTGTCATCCACATGCCATAGTTATCCTTCCTGCCTTGCATGTGCCATAGTGATCCCTCCTTCCTGCCTTTGATGTGCCATAGTGATCCTTTCTGTCATCCATATGCCATAGTGATCGTTCCTGCCTTCCATGTGCCATAGTGATCCCTCCTTCCCGACTTCCATGTGCCATAGTGATCCCTCCTTCCTGACTTCCATGTGCCATAGGGATCCCTCCTTCCTGACTTCCATGTGCCATAGTGATCCTTTCTGTCATCCATATGCCATAGTTATCCTTCCTGCCTTGCATGTGCTATAGTGATCCTTCCTTCCTGCCTTTGATGTGCCATAGTGATCCTTTCTGTCATCCATATGCCATAGTGATCCTTCCTGCCTTCCATGTGCCATAGTGATCCTTCCTTCCTGCCTTCCATGTACCATAGTGATCCTTCCTTCCTGCCTTCCATGTACCATAGAGATCCTTCCTGTATTCCATGTGCCATAGTGATCCTTCCTTGATACTCTAGTTTGTGGCACAGTAATCAAAGCATATTTTATAGGTCCAAGGAAGCCCAGGTTTTGTTTAACCATGGCCATTAAGCCCCTCCCACTACCATGTTTGGCCACACCCACTTTTCACTGCAGCACACGTCCCCCTGAAATGTCCCTCAGGGCAGATGATGCAGAATTTGCATGTCTCAGGCTCAGTGTACCTGATGACATTTAAAAATGAGTGTAAAAAAAATAAAATAAAATAAATTTGACTCTTCATAGCTGTGCCTAACTTAGCTAAGGGGGGGGGGGGGGGGTTGGGAAGAGTTAAAAACCTAGTAGGGATGGGACCATGCCTACCTACCCCACCTGCTCTGTACTGTGTAGTAGGTAACTAAAATGGCTCCCTCACAGTCCTGGTCACACGTTGTGTTCGCTTCGCTTCAAAAATGATCCCCCATGTCACTTTCTTTGCTCTTCAAAATGTCTCCAAAGCCTCCATAGACGTCTATGGGAACACATTTGCCGACAGCACCTACAGCTTTTGTGCGGCTTTTGTTCAGCGTTGGCTTCACTTTCTTTTGGAGGTGTTGCAGGCATGAGATATCCCAGGATGCACTGGGAAACCAACAAGCGTACCGGAAAGACGTCATTGGCAGTCGCGTTCCGGTTCACATGGATATTTATCACATATCTCGTGACGAATGGAATGTTGAGGGGGCCTCTCTTGCACCTCCTGCCCAGCACTCCTGAAGGTGGAGCCAGAGAGCACGAGGGCACGGAGTGGCTGGTTGGTGAAGTCCACTCTTAGGTGGTCCTATGAATAGAATACTGAAGCAATTTGGCACCAGAGCACAAGATGATAGCATAGCCAGTATGCAGGCAGTGACCAGCGGCAACAAGGGACCGAGTCAGCAGGCAGAGCAAGTCCAGGAAGCAGGCCAAGGTCAGTAACAGCCAGGTAGCTCAGTACAGAATCAGCAGGCAAAGACCAATCCAGTAAACAGGCCAAGGTCAGAGAGATCAGGTGAACAAGGTTAATGCAGGAGCAATGGCAAAGTCCAGGAGAAAGCCGGGTCATACACAGGTAAGCAGGTTCTGAGTGGCAGATGATCAACAGAGCTGGGGGACTGGAGCAGGAGAAACTAGCAAAGTCACATGTGGGGAGCAACATGGGAGCAATATAGCAGGAGGTGAGCAGGGACCAGAGAGAGAGGAGGATCAGTAAACCAGAGGACCAGCAGAGCTGGGGGTTACTACTGAGCAGGGGATGAGCAAATCTGGGGGGTTACTACTGAGCAGGGGACGAGCAGAACTGGGGGTTACTACTGAGCAGGGGACGAGCAGAACTGGGGGTTACTACTGAGCAGGGGACGAGCAGAGCTGGGGGTTACTACTGAGCAGGGGACGAGCAGAGCTGGGGGGTTACTACTGAGCAGGGGACGAGCAGAGCTGGGAGTTACTACTGAGTGGAGGATCAGCAGAGCTGGGGGTTACTACTGAGCAGGGGACGAGCAGAGCTGGGGGGTTACTACTGAGCAGGGGACGAGCAGAGCTGGGGGTTACTACTGAGCAGGGGATCAGCAGAGCTGGGGGGTTACTACTGAGTGGAGGATCAGCAGAGCTGGGGGTTACTACTGAGAGGGGAGATCTGCTGAACAAGGATACTAATAAGCTGGGGATCTGTTGAACGAGGGTATCAATGATCTGAGGATCTGTTGAACAGTTGTACATAAATGGCATAGTTTGTTTTTTATCTACAGACACCCCTTACATGTTTAGCCAAGAGACGGTTATCTTTGCCTGCGATCAGCAGACACTGTACAGCCTGGACTCTGCGCTGTTACTTCCTGAATATAGAGTGACTGAACTCCAAAGGGGAAGCAAAGTATCTTGGGAGTGCAAGGAGTCAGGGTTTACTTTCAGCTGGACTGTTTTGAACTACAACTACCAGCCGGCTAGGGAAGAACAGGATGCTGGGAGGGGTGATAAAAGGCTTGTGAGTTCTTCCTCTTGGGACCCCGCCCTGGATCTGCAAGCAAGGACTCTGTGTCTGAGGGTGCTGGGGCTGAATTGCGGCCTGTGCAAGAAAGAGTCATCGCGGGTGTGTCTGAGGGGCATCTATTGCCATCATCTTCTGGTTGTTTGGCGGCAGCCTGGAGGTCGCTCCTGCTTCACCCACATGAGACCCAGCTGGGCCGTGGCGCGGTGCAACGCAAGGTCGGACGCCATCCCCTGAGCCAGAACCCTGAGGAAGTCGCTGTAAAGTTTTCATATCTCGTCTTTAACACCACCAGTCACAGGGATTGGTGAGCGGGCACCTGCCCATCTTCTCCTGATAGACGCTGCATGCAGACAACGTTGTCTCTCTTTCATTGCTTACACCCATAGAACTTTGTGTCACATTACACCCGGTCAATCAGCTACAGCAGGGGTCCTCAAACTATGGCCCTCCAGTTGTTCAGGAACTACAATTCCCATCATGCCTAGTCATGTCTGTGAATGTCAGAGTTTTACAATGCCTCATGGGATGTGTAGTTCCAGTAGTTTGAGGATGCCTGAGCTACAGTGTTAATCTTGTGTCAGAATATCACAGGCACACTTTGCACCCCTTGCCTGCTAAGATACACCAGGCTTCCCTCTGCTATACAGAACGTCCTCTGACATTAATCCCCTAAGTGCTAGCTGAAGATTCAAGGATTCTACTTCTTTAAAGGAACTACATTTAACCTCCCCCCATTGATATTGCAGTGCCGAAAAGGCCTTGATTTGCCTGGGACTCTATCCCTTAAAGGAGCAGGTTAACGTTTGCTATTTAATCTGTTTGTGTTGAATTTCATACAATATTACACTTTGCCTGAGCTTGTGGGTTGAGACCCAGCTAAGGGCATCCCCCTGCCCTCCTTCAGCCTGTTCACATAGGTTTCCTATGTCTAAGCCGGGGTTTAACCATCTCTAATAGTTCTTTCAGATATGGTTTGTTGCTATTATTGCCTCTACCACCAGTAGTGCTATAGAGCAGTGTTCCCCAACCCTATCCTCAAGGCGCACCAACAGGTCATGTTTTCAGGATTTCCTTTATTTTGCACAGGTGATTTGATCAGTTTCACTGCCTTAGTAATTACCACAGCCGTGTCATCTGAGGGAAATCCTGAAAACATGACCTGTTGGTGGGCCTTGAGGACTGGGTTGGGGAACACTGCTATAGAGGACAAGCTTCTGTCCTTCACCTCTAATGTCTTTATTACACCAGTAAACAAAGCTTAACTGTTTCACTAGACTTGTGTGCGTCTTTAATTCTCTTTATTACTGATACAAATGTCTGAGCCCAGGGTGGCAGAGGTGGCGGAGGACTTGCAGGGTCAGGGCAACCAGTGGGGTACCAATTCAACTAGCGGCCCTCACGGGGGTAATTGTACACCTTTGGTAAAGGTGAACTGTGCCTTTACCACTTCCCGACTGCGCACTGTATTTTTACTGCGGCAATGTGGCTGCATTCTGGGAATCGCCGTAAATAAGTGCAATTCGCGGACGGGGCGCCACACTCTGGAGGAGTGTGCCCCCGCGGCTCAGGCGGACCCAATGTCCGCCAGCGAGCCGCGATGACCTGCCAGAGGGAAAGAACGGGTTCCCCGTTCTGTCAGGCGGCATGTAAGAGATCCACTGATCCCTGTCACTGGCATCAGTTAGATCTCTGGTGCCCCTGGCAGCCCCGCCCCCTCACAGTTAGAACACGCCTAGGGAACACAGTTACCCCCTAGATCAGTGGTTCTCAACCCTGTCCTCAGGTACCCCCAACAGGCCATGTTTGCAGGTTTTCCTTTATCTTGCACAGGTGCTTTAAATCAGAGTCAATGGCTTGGTATTTTGGACAGCTATAGAAATTCCTAAGGGCCGGTTCACACTTGCGCGGCGCGAAGCGGCGCTCGAGGCGATCTCAAGGCGGCTTGCGAGGAGACTTCTATCATAGAAGTCAATGCAAGCAGCCTGAGATCGCCCTGAAAATAGTGCAGGGACCATTTTTCTAAGGCGGAGCGAAGCGATTCGCTCCTATTAGAACGGTTCCATTTGCACAGCATTGAGGCGAATTGTCAGGCGACTCAAGTCGCCTGACAATTCGCCTAGATGTGAACGGGCCGCGAACTTGCGCCGCATCGCGCCGCGCAAGTGTGAACCGACCCTAAAACATGGCCTGTTGGGGGTACTTGAGGACAGGGTTGAGAACCACTGCCCTAGATCGCCCCCTGCAGGTTAACCCCTTCACTGCCAATGACATTTATACAGTAATCAGTGGATATTTAAATTTCTGATCGCTGAATAAATGTCATTGGTCCCAAAAAAGTGTCAAAAATGTTCCGACATGTCTGCCGCAATATCGCAGTCCCGATAAAAATCGCAGATCGCCGCCATTACTAGTAAAAAAAAAAAAGGAAAAGCGCCAGAAATGAATTCTCCTGGTTTGTAAACGCGGCAACTTTTGCGCAAACCAATCAATAAACTGCGATAAACGCCGATTGCAATTTTTTTTTTACCAATAATATGAGAAGAATATAAATCGGCCAAAACCAATGAATAAATTTGTTTTTTTTATATTTTTTTTTTTTGGATTTGTATTTTAGCAAAAAGTAAGAAATATTGTTTTTTTTTTTTGCAAAATTGTCGCTCTTCTTTTGTTTACAGCGTCGATCGGAAATGACGCAGAGGGGATACCACCAAAAGAAAGCTCTGTTTGTGGGGGAAAAAGGACGCAAATTTTGTTTGGGTACAACGTCGCACGACCGCACAATTGTCAGTTAAAGCAACGCAGCGCCGAATCGCAAAAAGTGCTCTGGTCCTAAGGGGGGAAAATCCTTCCGGGGGTGAAGTGGTTAAGTGAAGTTTACCTTAATAAATTGAAAATAAATACAAGGTGTTCTATGAATGGAGGAGGAGTCAAGCTAGTGACCCCCCCCCCCCCTGTGGTCAGTATGCAGAGGTGTTTGCACCGAGCCCAGAAGATGGCGACTATCATTGCGTGCAATACGATGGTATTTTATAGCATCATCAGCCTTCCGGATATCAGATTGGGGTGACTACATGGAGCCAAGCTGGCCGAACGTCAGCATGTAAGAGATATCATTCCTGGAATTCAGGTGATGGCGGCGGATCATTGCGAGGCAACGCTTCCCGCTACACGGAGGGCGCCTGCTCCATGTATTATGGATGATGGCTGAATTATGTTCAAGGAAACCTTCACTGAGAAGAACACAAAGGCTGCCAACGCTGACCGCATTCCGACAAGGAGACCATAGACTTCCCAAGCTGGAAATGACCGACCCTGGGAAAACTCGAAAATTCTTCAGAAAATTCGTACAAGAAATTCTCGATTGATGGCGATCTAAATTGCCCGGGAGGCCGTCAATAGATGTCCTCCCCTTTGGCTCATGCCAGGCGCGTTAGAGTGCCCGCGGGTCGATGTCCACCGGAGACCCGCGATCTGGTCACAGAGAGCCGGAACGGGGGAACCGCCGATGTAAACGCGGCGGTTTCCCGTTCTGTGAGGGGGGGGGCATGGCAGATCTACTGATCCCTGTGATCGGAGTCAGTTAGATCTGTTATGCCCCTGTCAGCCCCGCCCCCTCACAGTTAGAACACAATGAGGGAACACATCTAACCCCTTAGAAATATAAAAATGTGTGGTACGGCGCTGTATTAGGCGACAAGCGATATGGTGCGGGGTAGTGGAAAATTGGAGCAAGGATTTTGTTAGTGCTCCCCTCCAACAAACACCCCACTCACCAAATAACTCAGTCTTTATATAGATTATATAGGCAGTCCTGGGGATATGACCCCTCACGTTGTGGTCCCTCCGACTCCTGGTGCAGGCAGTATACAATTAGCTGGAAAACAGCATCCACTCACTGTTTAGTAGGAGAAGTCAGACGTGGGCGGCCGGAACTTCCTTGCGTTCCACCGAGGTTTGCGACCGGAAGTGCGTGTGACGTTGGCTAGGCTCCGCCTGATGCGTTTCGTCACAAAGACGTCATCGGAGGCGGTTTCGTCTTTGTGACGAAACGCGTCAGACGGAGCCTAGCCAACGTCACACGCACTTCCGGTCGCAAACCTCGGTGGAACGCAAGGAAGTTCCGGCCGCCCACGTCTGACTTCTCCTACTAAACAGTGAGTGGATGCTATTTTCCAGCTAATTGTATACTGCCTGCACCGTACTATTGCCGTGTTATATATTTCTTACACGTACGAACATCCCGACAAAACCCTGATTGGGTGAGGGGAGACCCGCTGACCAGGAGTCGGTTGAAAATTGAAATTTTAAATTTATTTGCAATTGAAATAAAATAAATTTATTTTAAAAAAATGTGTTTTATGATTAGAAAATGTGCAGTTTTATTTTATTTATTTATTTCAGGTACTTCTATAGCGCCGTCAATTTACGCAGCGCTTTACGTGTACAGTGGGGCAAAAAAGTATTTAGTCAGCCACCAATTGTGGAAGTTCTCCCGTCTGTAATTTCCATCATAGGGACACCTCAACTATGAGAGACGGAATGAGGAAATCCCATTGTCTGATTTTTAAAGAATTTATTTGCAAATTGTGGTGGAAAATAATTATTTGGTCAATAACAAAAGTTCACCTCAATCCTTTGGTATTTACCCTTTGTTGGCAGTGACAGAGGTCAGACGTTTTCTGGAAGTCTCCACAAGGTTTTTACCCCCTGTTGCTGGTGGTTTGGCCCATTCCTCCATGCATACCTCCTCTAGAGCAGTGATGTTTTGGGGCTGTCGCTGGGCAACAGGGATTTTCAACTCCCTCCAAAGATTTTCTATGGGGTTGAGATCTGGAGACTGGGGCTGGGCCACTCCAGGACCTTGAAATGCTTCTTAGGAAGCCACTCCTTCGTTGCCCGGGCGGTGTGTTTGGCATCATTGTCATGCTGAAATGCCCAGCCGCGTTTTATCTTCAATGCCCTTGCTGATGGAAGGAGGTCTCACACTACATGGTCCCATTCATTGTTTCTTTTACGCCAGAGGTTCTCAACTCCGGTCCTCGGGACCCACTAACAGGCCAGGTTTGCAGGATAACTGAAATGCATCCCAGGTGATATAATTTGCTGCTCAGTGATTGCAGTATTCTAGTCTGTTGCTGCTCAGTGATTGCAGTATTCTAGTCTGCATCTCCCCAAGGTAATACTTAAAATCTGGCCTGTTGGAGGGTCCCGAGGACCGGAGTTGAGAACCTCTGTTTTACACAGATCAGTCGTCCTGGTCCCTTTGCAGAAAAAGCATGATGTTTCCACCGCCATGCTTCACAGTAGGCATGGTGTTCTTTGGATGCAACCCAGCATTCTTTCTCCTCCAAACACGACAAGTTCAGTTTTTACCAAAAAGTTGTATTTTGGCTTCATCTGACCATAGGACATTCTCCCAATCCTCTTCTGGATCATCCAAATGCTCTCTAGCAAATGTCAGACGGGGCCCGGACTTGTAGTGGCTTAAGCAGGGGGCACGTCTGGCACAGCAGGATTTGAGTCCCTGGCGGCGCAGTGTTACTGATGGTGGGGGGCCTTTGTTACTTTGGTCCCAGCTCTCTGCAGGTCATTCACTAGGTCCCCCCCGTGTGGTTCTGGGATTTTTGCTCACCGTTCTTGTGGTCATTTTGACCCCACGGTGGGAGATCTTGCGTGGAGCCCCAGATGGAGGGAGATGATCAGTGGTCTTGTATGTCTTCCATTTTCTTCACACCAAGCTGCTTACCTATTGCAGATTCAGTCCTCCCAGCCTGGTGCAGGTCTACCATTTGGTCTCTGGTGTCCTTGGACAGCTCTTTGGTCCTTGGCCATGGTGGAGTTTGGAGTCTCCGACTGTTGGAGGTTGTGGTCAGGTTGTGTCCTTTATACCGATAACCATCAATCAGCTGCCATTAATACAACGTGGAGGACAGAGGGGCCTCTTAGCCCATTCAGATCCGTGCTATAGCCAAAGTACAACTCCAGCGCGGATCTGAATTTCCAGGTGGACATCCTGGCCATGTGCGCGCTGCGTGGGCGTGCCCGCGGGTCGTCCACCCGAGACCCGCGACCCCCAATCAGATCTACAGAACGGGGAACCGCCGATGTAAACTCAGCGGTTCTCCGTTCTGTTGAAGGGGACAAGAGAGATTTACTGATCCCTGTCACTGGGATCAGTTAGATCTGTTCTGTCCCGGCCAGCCCCGCCCCCTCACAGTTAGAACACAATGAGGGGACACAGTTAACCCCTTCACTGCCCCCCTGCAGGTTAACCCCTTCACTGCCAATGACATTTACACAGTAATCAGTGGACATTTAAATTTCTGATCGCTGTACAAATGTCATTGGTCCCAAAAAAAGTGTCAAATATGTCCGACATGCCCGCCGCAATGTCGCAGTCCCAGATCGCCGCCATTACTAGTAAAAAATAAATAAAAACGCCAGAAATCAATTCCCATAGTTTGTAGACGCGATAACCTTTGCGCAAAGCAATCAATATACGCCGATTGTGATTTTTTTTTTTACCAAAAATATGTAGAAGAATATAAATCGGCCATAACCGTCGAATAATTATTTTTTTTTGTTTTGGATATTTATTATAGCAAAACGTAAATAATATTGTTCTTTTTTTCAAAATTGCTGCTCTTTTTTTGTTTATAGCAGCGATCAGAAATGACGCAGAGGGGATCAAATACCAGCAAAAGAAAGCTCTATTTGTGGGGAAAAAAATGATATAAATTTTGTTTGGGTGCAACGTCGCACGACCGCGTAATTGTCATTCAAAAATGCGACGGCGCTGAAAGCCAAAAATTGGTCTGGGCAGGAGGGGGGTTTAAGTGCCCGGTAAGCAAGGGGTTAAAGAAGAAGTTACAGGTCTGTGAGAGGCAGAAATCCTGCTTTTTATTTTCCACCACAATTTGCAAATTAATTCTTTAAAAATCAGACAATGGGATTTTCTGGATTTTTTTTCCCCTCATTCCGTCTCTCATAGATGAAGTGACCCTATGATGAAAATTACCGGCCTCTCTCATCTTTTTAAGTGGGAGAAACTTGCACAATTGGTGGCGGACTAAATACTTTTTTGCCCCACTGTGTATTGTACATTCACATCAGTGCCTACCTTCAGGAGCTTACAATCTAAGGTCCCTACCCTCAGGAGCTTACAATCTAAGGTCCCTACCCTCAGGAGCTTACAATCTAAGGTCCCTACCCTCAGGAGCTTACAATCTAAGGTTCCTACCCTCAGGAGCTTACAATCTAAGGTCCCTAACTCACATTCATACATATACTAGGGGCCAATTTAGACAGGAACCAAGTAAGCTACCAGCATGTCTTTTGAGTGAGGAAGGAAACCGGAGCACCCGGAGGAAACCCACACAGGCAGAACATGCAAACTCCAGGCAGGGAGTGTCGGGGTTGGGATTCGAACCAGCGACCCTTTTGCTGCCAGGCGAAAGTGTTATACATTACACCACTGTGCCGCCCATATAGTTGATTTGAAATCAACATAAAATGAATTTAAAATGATTTTATGATGATTAGAAAATCTAAAATTTAAATTTGAGATTCATTTAACGAAATAAAGGGAATTGAAATGTATTTTATTTTTTTATAGATTTTTAGAAAATCTGAAATTGAAATTTGAAATGTATTTGCAATTGAAATAATTTTTTTTTAATTTATTTTATGATTAGAAAATGTGTAGTTTTATTTTATTTATTTATTTTATTTCAGGTACTTATACAGCGCTGTCAATTTACACAGCCCTTTACATATACATTGTACATTCACATCAGTCCCTGCCCTCAGGAGCTTACAATCTAAGATCCCTCACTCACATTCATACAAATACTAGGGACAATTTAGACAGGAGCCAATTATGATTAGAAAACGTGTATTTGATTTGAAATTGACATAAAATGAATTGAAAATTATTTTATAATGATTAGAAAATCTAAAATTTAAATTTGAGATTCATTTAACAAAATAACGAAATAAGGGAAATAGAAATGTATTTTATTTTTTATAATTATTAGAAAATCTGAAATTGATCTGAAATTGAAATTTGAAATGTATTTGCAATTGAAATAAAATATATATATTTTTTATTTATTTTATGATTAGAAAATGTGTAGTTTTATTTTATTTATTTATTTATTTCAGGTGCTTCTATAGCGCCGTCAATTTACGCAGCGCTTTACATATATATTGTACATTCACATCAGTCCCCGCCCCCAAGGAGCTTACAATCTAAGGTCCCTAACTCACCTTCATACAAATACTAGGGCCAATTTAGACAGGAACCAATTATGATTAGAAAACGTGTATTTGATTTGAAATTGACATAAAATTAATTGAAAATTATTTTATAATGATTGGAAAATCTAAAATTTAAATTTGAGATTCATTTAACAAAATAAGGAAATAATGGTGATTGAAATGTATTTTATTTTTTATAATTATTAGAAAATCTGAAATTGATCTGAAATTGAAATTTGAAATGTATTTGCAATTGAAATAAAATATTTTTTTTTATTATTTATTTTATGATTAGAAAATGTGTAGTTTTATTTAATTATTTATTTTATTTCAGGTACTTATACAGCGCCGTCAATTTACGCAGCGCTTTACATATATATTGTACATTCACATCAGTCCCCACCCCCAAGGGGCTTACAATCTAAGGTCCCCAACTCACATTCATACAAATACTAGGGCCAATTTAGACAGGAACCAATTATGATTAGAAAACGTGTATTTGATTTGAAATTGACTTAAAATGAATTGAAAATTATTTTATAATTATTAGAAAATCTAAAATTTAAATTTGAGATTCATTTAACGAAATAACGAAATAAAGGAAATTGAAATGTATTTTATTTATTTTTTATAATTATTAGAAAATCTGAAATTGATCTGAAATTGAAATTTGAAATGTATTTGCAATTGAAATAAAATAAATTTATTTTTTTTTAAATTTATTTTATGATTAGAAAATGTGTAGTTTTATTTTATTTATTTCAGGTACTTATATAGCACCGTCAATTTACGCAGCGCTTTACGTATACATTGTACATTCACATCAGTCCCTGCCCTCAGGAGCTTACAATCTAAGATCCCTCACTCACATTCATACACATACTAGGGCCAATTTAGACAGGAGCCAATTATGATTAGAAAACGTGTATTTGATTTGAAATTGACATAAAATGAATTGAAAATTATTTTATAATGATTGGAAAATCTAAAATTGAAACTTGAGATTCATTTAACGAAATAAAGAAAATTGAAATGTATTTTATTTTTTATAATTATTAGAAAATCTGAAATTGATATTTGAAATGTGTTTTATTTATTTTATGATCATTAGAAAATCTGAAATTGATTTGAAATAAAATAAACTTAAATGCGTTTTATAATGATTTGAAAATCTGAAATTGAAATGTATTTGAATTTAGAATGATTAGAAAATGTGTAGTTGGTTTGAAATTGAAAAGAAGTAAATTGAAATGCAATGAATTCATTTTTAATGAAAATTCTTGATGCATATATATTGGCACCCTGAAATCCCAATCATCCTTTCCAAATTCATTTCTAAATTGAAATGTAGTTTATAATAATTTACAAAATCTAAAAATAATTTAAAATTGAAATTTGAGATTCATTTGAAATTCAAATAAAATAAATTGAAATGTATTTTATGATTAAAAAAAAAAAAATGAAAGAACATTTGACTGTGTATATCCAGCTTTACTGTTTTAGTATCCCCTTGGGCTCCCCCTGCAGTCTGGGGCCCCAGGCAGCTGCCTGTTCTGCCATAATTAGTCCACCACTGGCGTCCCTCTCTCCCGTATTGCCCGTTGCATTTACACCCAGCCGTGCATCTGCTGCCAGTACGCCGGGCTCATCACTGTGTACCTGGTCATTGTTGTAGCCCTGGCTGTGCATTAGGCCGGGGTCGTTAGAGAAGGCCTGCTGGTATTTTTAGCCGGAGAGCGGCACAGTGCGATCCGAGGAAAGGATGCGGCTGAGAGAGCAGGAAATGATTCTGTCAGTGAGCTGCCAGCGGGGGGATAATTGGGGGGAGTGGGGTCCCTTGCGGTGACAGAACACCTCTTCTATGATAACCTGAGCAATCTCATGCAGCTTCATCATTACTGGAGCAACAGAGCCGGAGACAAAACCCAACTCCTCTGCCGGCTGCCCATACTGAGCACCACATTACCATTCATGGCCAACAAAAATGGGAAAAATCAGCTAAAATATATCTTTTTAGAAAAAAAAATAATAAAAAAACATCCTGCATGCATCTTTGGAAGGCTTCATTCCCACAGCCCTAATAAATTTTACTGATGGCCGGGCTCTTTCACGTGGACCAGTTTTACTTTTTCCCGTTTTTGCCTTACAGAAAGCAGATAAAGAATCCACGACCATAAAAAACTTATGGAGCTCTTCACACTCTGTCAGCAATGGCTCTATCCAGGGCGGAGGGCCCTCTCCTTGGTTAAGGTCATGTCCTGGGTGGGGGTCCTGTCCTGGGTGGAGACACTGCCCTGGGTGGGGGCCCTGTACTGGATGGAGTCTCTTCCCTGGGTGGAGGGCCATGTCCTGGGTGGAGACACTGCCCTGGGTGGGGGCCCTGTACTGGATGGAGTCTCTTCCCTTGGTGGAGGGCCATGTCCTGGGTGGAGACCCTGTCCTGGGTGGAGGCCCTGTACTGGATGGAGTCTCTTCCCTGGGTGGAAGGCCCTGACCTGGGTGGAGACCCTGCCCTGGGTGGAGGCCCTGTACTGCATGGAGTCTCTTCCCTTGGTGGAGGGCCATGTCCTGGGTGGAGACCCTGTCCTGGGTGGAGGCCCTGTACTGGATGGAGTCTCTGCCCTGGGCGGAGGGCCATGTCCTGGGTGGAGAACCTGTCCTGGGTGGGGGCCCTGTACTGGATGGAGTCTCTTCCCTGGGTGGAGGGCCATGTCCTGGGTGGAGACCCTTTACTGGGTGGAGTCTCTTCCCTGGGTGGAGGGCCATGTCCTGGGTGGAGACACTGCCCTGGGTGGGGGCCCTGTATTGGATGGAGTCTCTTCCCTGGGTGGAGGGCCATGTCCTGGGTGCAGACCCTGTCCTGGGTGGAGGCCCTGTACTGGGTGGAGTCTCTGCCCTGGGTGGAAGGCCCTGACCTGAGTGGAGACCCTGCCCTGGGTGGAGGCCCTGTACTGCATGGAGTCTCTTCCCTGGGTGGAGGGCCATGTCCTGGGTGGAGAACCTGTCCTGGGTGGAGGCCCTGTACTGGGTGGAGGCCCTGTACTGGATGGAGTCTCTGCCCTGGGCGGAGGGCCATGTCCTGGGTGGAGAACCTGTCCTGGGTGGGGGCCCTGTACTGGATGGAGTCTCTTCCCTGGGTGGAGGGTCATGTCCTGGGTGGAGGCCCTGTACTGGATGGAGTCTCTTCCCTGGGTGGAGACCCTGTACTGGGTGGAGTCTCTGCCCTGGGTGGAAGTCCCTGACCTGGGTGGAGACCCTGTCCTGGGTGGAGGCCCTGTACTGGATGGAGTCTCTTCCCTGGGTGGAGGGTCATGTCCTGGGTGGAGGCCCTGTACTGGATGGAGTCTCTTCCCTGGGTGGAGACCCTGTACTGGGTGGAGTCTCTGCCCTGGGTGGAAGTCCCTGACCTGGGTGGAGACCCTGTCCTGGGTGGAGGCCCTGTACTGGATGGAGTCTCTTCCCTGGGTGGAGGGCCATGTCCTGGGTGGAGGCCCTGTACTGGATGGAGTCTCTTCCCTGGGTGGAGACCCTGTACTGAATGGAGTCTCTGCCCTGGGTGGAGGGCCATGTCCTGGGTGGAGACCCTGTCCTGGGTGGAGGCCCTGTACTGGATGGAGTCTCTTCCCTGGGTGGAGGCCCTTTACTGGATGGAGTCTCTTCCCTGGGTGAAAGGCCCTGACCTGGGTGGAGACCCTGTCCTGGGTGGAGGCCCTGTACTGGATGGAGTCTCTGCCCTGGGTGGAAGGCCCTGACCTGGGTAGAGACCCTGTCCTGGGTGGAGACCCTGTACTGGATGGAGTCTCTGCCCTAGGTGGAAGGCCCTGACCTGGGTGGAGACCCTGTCCTGGGTGGAGGGCCCTGTACTGGGTGGAGGGCCCTGTCGGGGGCAGAGGTAGAGTTGCCACCTCATCCCTTTAAACCCTGAACACATATGAATTACACAGGTTGTTCTGAGGCCGATTAAATTGGTAATTAAACTCAGTGCCTCATCTCCATTGAATTAATCTCAGAACAACCTGTGTAATTCCTATGTGTTCAGGTTTAAAGGGATGAGGTGGCAACCCTAGGCAGAGGGCCCTCTCCTTGGGTGATGCCCTGTCCTAGATGGGGACCCTGTCCTGGTTGAGGGCTCTGTCCTGGGTTAGGGTCCTGTCCTGGGTGGGCCCAGGGCAAACATGCCAACATGCTTACCTCCAGTACAAACCCCCCCCCCCCCCCGCTTTTGAAATCTCACCCCTCAGCACAAATCTTTGCCCCCCATCCCCTTAATCCCCCCAACACAAATGCCCCTCCCCAAAAAAGTAAAAAAGTCACCCCTCCTATCACAGATCCTCTAAATTTCCCCTGCCAGCCCAGATCCTCTTCCCCATCCCCCTCCCAACACATAACCCCATATCCCCCCTAATCGCCACTCCTAGCAATTTGCCCCTCAATCTCCTTGCAGTGCCCCCCTCCCCCCACCTCACTTGAAACCACAGTGCTCAGGGCAGCAGCCCCTCCTGCCCATCCCTTATCCCACTCCCGGATACCATAGCATAAAGTACAACCTGACTACTAATAACCAGACCGGGTGGTGAACTAGGCATCTGCCTAGGGTGGGAAGCCTCTGGGGGGCAGCAGGTAGTTTCTTGTGTATTTATGTTGAGTGCTAAAAATAGATATTTTCAGGTGAAAAATTATCTTTTTTTGCATAAGACTTTTTTCAAATGACCATTCCCAGCTCTGTGCTCCCGGAAGGTCCCCAGTTATAGCAGATTGCTAAAATCACAAATCTGAACAAGCTAGAGTATGGGGGGCACCCCTCTTATAGAGGAAGGACAAAGACTCAGAGGTGGGGGTTAGGGTGCCAAAGGCAGGAAGTTCAGCAGTGCTGGAGGGTCTATCCATGCTGGCTGCTGGGGGATTTATTGTCTCTGGGGGATCTATTGTTGCTGGGGGTCATTTGTTGGTGAGAGAGATCTACTGTTGAGGGAGGAGTCTATTGTTGCTGGTAGGTCTATTGATGCTGGTGAGGATCTATTGTTGCTGGGGAGAGGGCATTTTGTTGTGGGGGGGTCTATTGTTGCTAGGGAGGGCACTGTCATTGCTGTTGGTTGTTGAGGGAGGGGTCTATTGATGCTGGCTGCTGGAGAGTCTATTGATGCTGGCTGCTGGACAATGTATTGTTGCTGGTGAGTATATTGTTATGGGGCATCTATTGTTGCTGGGGGGTGTATAGTTGCAGAGGGAGTCTACTGTTGTTGGGGGGGTTGATGGCTGCAGGGGACCTATTTTACTGCCATTTATCAGCAAATTACAAACTCCTTAGCACCAAAAAATTTTACTAGGTTCTGTATTTTCTAAAAGGGGGGGGGGGGGTACTGGCAGGTGGGCAGG
>BLSH010480965.1:75715-99655 GCA_018402905.1 Glandirana rugosa
GTCGTCCTCTCTTATGACGCGGGGTTGACTTTTTTTTTTTTTTTCTCGTCTTTTGCCGGCGGGGAGGCGGCGCCCCAGCGCCCCTCCCACACCAGCCGCCACTGTTCACCACTCACACTGCCCTCAATCACATATGTCCTTGCTCTCTCCCTTGTGCCTCTGTTCCAGGATCTCCACTATCCTCCTGGATGCACCCAAACCCCAGGCCAAGGCCCTCCTGGCTGCAACGGCCCACTCCACTGCTCCGTGACACCACAGTCCCAACTGGCTCTTGCAAACTTCCCAGACTGTCTCTCACCCCAATCTGCTCCGGTGTGCCTCTTCCAGCTTCCCAGGGTGTGTGTCCCTTCATGGAGACCTTCCTGGCAGTATTCTCTCCTGCTGCCCTCCACTTGCTCTCTCCCTTGTGCCTCTGTTCCAGGATCTCCACTATCCTCCTGGATGCACCCAAACCCCGGGACAAGGCCACCCCCCCAGACTGGGGGCTCCCTCAAGACCCCGACAGCCTCTTCCACCCAAACCCTCATCCCTGGTTGGGCTGACCCCAGGTATTTAAGGAGGTCTGCCCCCTGCCAATCCAGATTGGGGATTGGTCAGGGCTCCCTAAGATACCTCAAGTAGTTCCACTCCTCTTCCCCACCCTTTCTTCCAGCACGTTCTGAAAACAGAAAGGAGGGGTAACCAAGGGGTGTCAGCACCTGCAAGTCACCAGCCACTCCCTGAGCCACTCCCTTGCCCAGAATCAAAACAGTCAGGCCTGACCAAATGTACCTACCTTAAGGTAGAGGGCGCTACATTATGTTCTTGCAAAGATGTCCAGGATAGGAAAAAAAGCAAAGTTAGAAAATGATGTATGGATCCTTTCATAGGTGTACCTAGAACCTTCAGGGCCCCGGTGCAAGAAATTATGAAGGGCCCCCTGACCCCTGGCCAGGGCCCTTCCCTCTTCCTACTGATCCTGGGGTCCCTTTATTAAAGGTACCGCAGCGGCCCCCTTTCACAAGTTCTGCAGCGGCCCCCTTTCTGCCATCTTCAGGCCTCCCCATGGTGGTGAAATGCCAGGGCCTGGTCACAATTGCAACCTTTGCAATCCTGATAGTTCCCCCACCAGTGTCAGCAGTTTTTAATTTTTATTTTAATTGTATTATTTTTGTTTTACCATTTCATTTTATTTCTTTTACAATTTTATTTTTACAATTTTTTTACAATTATTTTAGGAGCTCTGTTGGGGGAGCTTTGGTGAGATATCAGGGGGTCTAAACAAACCTCAGCCCCTCAATCTCTATCTGTGTGGCCTCAGCTGCACAGAATGAATGGACAGGAATAGCTGTGCACCGAGCCTCCCATTCATTGAGAAACGGAAGTATAGTAAAAACAGTTTACTATGCTTCAGTTATGAATGAACCAATTGGTACCAATCACTGACTCTGTCCATTCAGAAAAGGAAGGAGGGGGTAAATGACAAATTTACCGACCCGTTCCCATCTCTCCATCATGACTCATCTTCTACAGGAGGGGGGAAGACAGCAGCTCTGTGGGGGGCAGGGAAGCACACAGGGACCCTGGGAACAGCAGAAGACAAGTAAACTGGATAGAGGAAAATGGAGGAGATTGGGTCCTCTAAATGCCACCCCCCGCCATCCTTTCTATCCAGATGTACAAGGGAGGCACATGGGCCCACTGGACCATGGGGCCCGGTTGCAATTGCAACCCCTGCAACCCCTATCGTTACGCCCCTGGATCCTTTGCTTGGTTGTCCAGTGTCCATCAAACAGAGGATCTGGGTTGGTCCATACCTGAAGAGAATAGTGGATTGTTAGGGATTGGTAATCAAGGAAGGAAAGGAAACAATGGTTTGCTTGAGTATCAGACTGAATTCTAGAGTTTTAAGCTATTGTGTGTTGTGCCGCTTTATAGTATCTTTCTATATTGGGGACTCCGAAGCTCCCTGCAACCTCTGCGCAAAGAGCGTGGAATGGGGAACTCTGGGTCGTCTAAATGAAGATCTGCCTCTGTAATAAATGTAGAAAAAGGGATTGGGCTTTAATTGGTAAAGTGAGGAAATAGTAGAAGGCTTTAGGGAGAATAATTCATTTCACCGCATTAATGTAGCCAATCCAAGACAAAGATGGGAATTTCCATGATTGCCAAAGTGAGATCAGGAATCTCAAAAAGAGGTGGAGAATAAGGAAGCTGAATGAGTTGTCAGTTGAATGCCTAAATAATCCAGCATTGAGGTCCACCAGTGGTAAGGGAAGCAGGACTGGATTTGGGAAACCGTTTTAGGAGGCAGTGTATGGGTTAGGGCCATGCATGTATTTTGATTTATCGTGAGGTCTGAGATTTGAGCAGATTGATTCTGCGAAGCTTTGGCAGGGTCGCGATAGAGTTGGTGAAGGCTATGAAGTTATCATCTGCAAAAAAGGTTTATCTTGTAGCATAGCTCCATGTAAGGTATCCCAGTAACATCTGGGTTGTCCCCAATCACTAAACCCATTGGATCTACAACCAAGATAGAGAGGATTGGGGTGAGGGGGCGACCTTTGCAAGTACTTTTAGAGATATTTATGGAGCGGGAAGGGCAACCTACAATTCTGACCAAGAGTAAAGAGGAAGAGTATGGGGCACATATCCACAAAAGTACTGAATCCCCATTTTTGCAAGATGTGGAGCAAGTAGTCCCAGGGGAAGAACGGAAACACATTTTTTTTCCAAGAGTAAGGAGAAAGCCTGGAATTCTATGGCGATGCAGAAGATGAGAGCAATGGATAACTTGGCGTATGTGGTCTGTGGCTTGTTGTTGAATTACAGAGCTGAGGTATTAATTCTAAAAACAAAGGACTTTGATGATCAATTTTAGGTCAACATTTAGAGTCAAATAGGTAAAAACTTTTGGAGATCTGAAGCCCCATCTGGGTTTTTTTTGAGTTGAGAGATCTGTTGAGAGATAGACGAGGGGCAAGCTCCTGTTTTAATGGCGTTAAAGAGAAGAGTAAGGTGTGGGACCAAGAATGAGGAGCATTTCCTTTAGTAAAGACCTGGGAAACTATCTGGTCCAGGAGTTTTGAACGGCTTTAGGGATTTGATAGCTAAAAAGGACTTCAACGTACGAAATGTCCTCATTGAGGGTTCTGTGGGTGGCCTCAGAGAGGGTAGGTAGGTGTAGGCACTGAAAAAATTGGTCAGCTATGACTCCGTGGATCCAATATGCTCATCTTTCCATTCCAACAGCCAGTTACACATCGCTGTGAGCGCTGAGACCCTGGGATTCTAGTTGGGGTGCCCCTGATGTCCTTTCCACTTCTCTTTTCTCTCCCCCCTCCCTGTCTTCTCTCCGTCTTTTAATCATCTAGGCTCTTCCATAGGGATGTTTTTTCCTTATGTACTCCTTTGCTTTTTGCAAAGTGAACTCCATGTACAGGTATCTTACCCACTTGCACCTGTTTCTCTGGTTTAGGTGCATGGCAGTGGTAGCTGGTGAGTTTTTTTGGGGGGGGAGTGGCAAACAACCCACTAGCGCACCACCCCCACTGTCTGCTGGTTGGTCCTTACCCCATGTAGGTGGCGGGTTGCAAGCAGCTGCTCCGGTGTCCCCTCCAGCACGGCGGGTGGCCCCATCTAGGTGGTGAGGTACGAGCAGAGGGTCTGATGTCCCCTCCAGCATGGCGGGCGGACACCATCTAGGTGGCGAGATACGGGCAGCGGGTCTGATGTCCCCTCCAGCACGGCGGGAGGGCACCATCTAGGTGACAAGGTACGGGCAGCGGGTCTGATGTCCCCTCCAGCACGGCAGGAGGGCCCCATCTAGGTGGTGAGGTACGAGCAGAGGGTCTGATGTCCCCTCCAGCATGGTGGGCGGACACCATCTAGGTGGCGAGATACGGGCAGCGGGTCTGATGTCCCCTCCAGCATGGCGGGAGGGCACCATCTAGGTGACAAGGTACGGGCAGCGGGTCTGATGTCCCCTCCAGCACGGCAGGAGGGCCCCATCTAGGTGGTGAGGTACGAGCAGAGGGTCTGATGTCCCCTCCAGCATGGCGGGCGGACACCATCTAGGTGGCGAGGTACGGGCAGCGGGTCTGATGTCCCCTCCAGCACGGCGGGAGGGCACCATTTAAGTGACAAGGTACGGGCAGCGGGTCTGATGTCCCCTCCAGCACGGCGGGCGGGCACCATCTAGGTGGCGAGATACGAGCAGCGGGTCTGATGTCCCCTCCAGCACGGCGGGCGGGCACCATCTAGGTGGCGAGGTACGGGCAGCGGGTCTGGTGTCCCCTCCAGCAAGATGGGCGGCCCCCATCTAGGTGGCGAGGTGTGGGTAGCAGCTCCGGTGTCCCCTCCAGCACGGCGGGTGGCCCCATCTAGGTGGTGGGTGGCGAGGTGCGGGCAGCTGCTCCGGTGTTTGCTCCTCCAGCGGCTTCTGCCGCGCGTCTCCACCCTCTTCCTCCTAAGCGCTAGGTGTCCAATAGGATTGCCTGACATTTTGGCCAATGGGGAAACAGGTCTCACAACCCGCTTCCTGATTGGTGGGGAGGAGATTTAGTGTGAAAATAGTGACTATTCATTCCAAAGACATGCTGGTAGGTGAATTGGCTCCTGTCTAAAACTGGCCCTAGTATATGTATGAATGTGAGTTAGGGACCTTACACCCTGTTCCAAATGATTATGCAAATTCTATTTCAGTGTCACAAAGATGAAATATTTTGTTTTTCAGTTGAACTCATGGATGGCATTGTGTGTCAGGGCTCTTTTGATCAGTGAAAACAAATCTCGGACCCCTGTGATAATTAGATTGCCAGGGGAGCCCAATTAAAGGAAAAACTACTAAAGGAGGGGGTTTACATTATTAAGCAGAGCCCCATTTTCAAGCAATATGGGGAAGAAAAAGGATCTCTCTGCTGCCGAAAAGAGTGAAATAGTTCAATGCCTTGGACGAGGTATGAAAACATTCGATATTTCCTGTGATCATCGCACTATTAAGAGATTTGTGGCTGATTCAGAGCACAGACGGGTTTGTGCAGATAAAGGCACATTGAGGAAGATTTCTGCCAGATCCATGCATCGGATCAAGAGAGCAGCTCCTAAAACTCCATTACATAGCAGCAAACAGATATTTGAAGCTGCTGGTGCCTCTGGAGTCCCACGGACATCAAGGTGTAGAGTCCTCCAGAGTCTTGCAACTGTGCATAAACCTTCCATTCGACCACCACTAAGCAATGCTCACAAACAGAAACGGCTGCATTGGGCAGAAAAATACATGAAGACTCATTTTCAAACAGTCCTGTTCACTGGTGAGTGCCGTGCAACCCTGGATGGAGTAATGGATCGTTGGTGGGCGGCCAACAAGGCTGCGAGGTCAGCAAGGCGGTGGTGGAGTCATGTTTAGGGCCGGAATCATGGGAAGAGAGCTGGTTGGCCCCTTTAGGGTCCCCGAAGGTGTAAAGATGACCTCTGCAAAGTATGTGGAATTCCTGACTGACCGCTTCCTTCCCAGGTACAGAAGGAAGAACTTTGCTTTCCGTAATAAAATCATCTTCATGCATGACAATGCACCATCTCATGCTGCAAAGAAAACCTCTGCATCAATGGCTGCTATGGGGATAAAAGGAGAGAAAGTCATGGTGTGGCCTCCATCCTCCCCTGACCTCAATCCTATTGAAAACCTTTGGAGCAGAAGATCTATGAGGGTGGGAGGCAGTTTACATCCAAACAGCTCCTTGAGGACAGGGACTGATGCAAGTCTATAATATATACTGTATATGTGTAAAGTGCTGCATAAATTGATGGAGCTATATAAGTACCCATAATAAATAAATATAATGCCCCTCTTAGGGGTATCTCCCGGTGGGAGCAGGAGAAGTGAATTAGAGTCCCACTAACTTTTTCCTGAGCCAACAATGGAGCACTGCGACTGTTACAATGCAATAATGGCCATACCTGGAGTTCAGCGTTAATGAATTATCCGGGTTATGTTCCCTGGCATATGGAGTCACGCTGGGCATCCCGGACGACATAAACAATCAGACGCCGCCCAGCTGACGCCTCCACAAAGTTTTCATTACAACGGCACCAACTCTTCCCATACCTAGGACCCAACTCCGAGCCCGACAGCCGCTAATATCTGGGTCACTTAGTAATAATTTATCCCCCGGGCAAAAAAGCTGCCAGCCAGACTTTGGTAATGAGGCCTTAGATTGGCGCCAATGAATGTGCATAATAATTACATCTTCCGGGATCCCTCCACTGAGCAGAACAATTACGATTGCGCTTAATTGTATTACCAGACGCCCTAAAAAACACGTCTCTGGGAGGGCAGGACTCTCATTTGCTGCCGCTGAGCCTGGGCAGGGTGAGCTCCGCTGAGCAATGAACACCAAGGATCACATTATAGAGATGTATGTGCTGATCCATCCTATGATATTCTCATTTATAGGGCTCAGCTCTACAGCCCATGTGTATCCCTGAGCTAGAAAATCCCAATCCCAATATACAGCGGGTATAGAAAAGAATCGCCCACCTTTAAAATAATCACATTTTGTTGCTTTGCAGCCTAAAATGATGACAGAAACTGTTTTTGTTTTATCCAGCTGTATTATCTCAGTGCATCTTTTACCGTCTAAGTGAAAGATATAACACTTACATGTCAGAAATGTTTTTTTAAAAATTTGAAAAACAATCACTGAGTTGGAAAAAGGATCACCCCCTTCTAAAAATGACTTCTATACAGAATATATATAAAGTATCTGACAAAAGTGAGTACACCCCTCACATTTGTGTAAATATTTTCTTCTATCTTTTCATGTGACAGCACTGAAGAAATTACACTTTGCTACAATGTAAAGTAGTGAGTGTACAGCATTCAGTGTAGACTATATATACAGTGCATTCGGTGTCAATTATATATACAGCCGGTGTATTTATCTATACAGCCTATTATATAAACAGTATCTGACAAAAGTAAGTACACCCCTCCCATTTCTTCTATCTTTTCATGTGACAACACTGAAGAGCTGACACTTTGCTACAATGTAAAGTAGTGAGTGTACAGCTTGTATAACAGTGTAAATTTACTGTCCCCTCAAAATAACTCAACACACAGCCATTAATGTCTAAACCGCTGGCAACAAAAGTGAGTACACCCCTAACTGAAAATGTCCAAATTGGGCCCAAAGTGTCAATATTTTGGGTGGTCCACATTATTTTACAGCACTGCCTTAACCCTCTTGGGCATGGAGGTCACCAGAGCTTCACAGGTTGGCACTGCAGTCCTCTTCCCCTCCTCCATGACGACATCACTGAGCTGGTGGATGTTAGAGACCTTGCACTCCTCCACCTTCCGTTTGAGGAGCCCCACAGATGCCCAATAGGGTTTAGGTCTGGAGACGCTTGGCCAGTCCATCACCTTTACCCTCAGCTTCTTTAGCAAGGCAGTGGTCGTCTTGGAGGTGTTTGGGGTCTTTATCATGTTGGAATACTGCCCTGCGGTCCAGTCTCTGAAGGGAGGGGATCATGCTCTGCTTCAGTAGGTCACAGTACATGTTGGCATTCATGGTTCCCTCAATGAACTGTAGCTACACAGTGCCGGCAGCACTCATGCAGCCCCAGACCATGACACCCCCACCACCATGATTGAATGTAGGCAAGACACACTTGTCTTTGTACTCCTCACCTGGTTGGCGCCACACACGCTTGGCACCATCTGACCCAAATAAGTTTATCTTGGTATCATCAGACCACAGGGAACGGTTCCAGTAATCCTAATGTCCTTAGTCTGCTTGTCTTCAGCAAACTGTTTGCAGGATTTCTTGTGCATCATCTTTAGAAGAGGCTTCCTTCTGGGACGACAGCCATGCAGACCAATTTGATGCAGTGTGCGGCGTATGGTCTGAGCACTGACAGGCTGACCCCCCACCCCTTCAACCTCTGCAGCAATGCTGGCAGCACTCATACGTCTATTTCCCAAAGACAACCTCTGGAAATGACGCTGAGCACGGCACTCAACTTTTTTGGTCGACCATGGCGAGGCGCTGTTCTGAGTGGAACCTCTCCTGTTACACCGCTGTATGGTCTTGGCCACCGTGCTGCAGCTCAGTTTCAGGGTCTTGGCAATCTTCTTATAACCTAGGCCATCTTCATGTAGAGCAGCAATTCTTTTTTTCAGATCCTCAGAGAGTTCTTTGCCATGAGGTGCCATGCCGAACTTCCAGTGACCAGTATGAGACAGTGAGAGCGATAACACCAAATTTAACACACCTGCTCCCCATTCACACCTGATGCCTTGTAACACTAACGAGTCACATGACACCGGGGAGGGAAAATGGGTAATTGGGCCCAATTTGGACATTTTCACTTAGGGGTGTACTCACTTTTGTTGCCAGCGGTTTAGACATTAATGGCTGTGTGTTGAGTTATTTTGAGGGGACAGTAAATTTACACTGTTATACAAGCTGTACACTCACTACTTTACATTGTAGCAAAGTGTCAGCTCTTCAGTGTTGTCACATGAAAAGATAGAAGAAATGTGAGGGGTGTACTTACTTTTGTGAGATACTGTATGTATATATATATATATACTTATTTTTATTTAAGGGTTAGGTTTAAGGGTTTTTATTTTTTTTTAAATTAAATGTATAGTAACGGTATAAATTGTTGGGGTTTTACTACCTTGCCTTGAGTTTAACTATAAAGATAACTCCACTAGAAGGTTGCCTGTATCGGTGACCAGATCATCCAAATATAATTTTAGAAAGCCGGGCTTTATGTGTCATCCCCGCTTCGTCTGTTGTGCCGGTCGCTGTCTTTGTTTGGCAGCACAAAGAGTTCCAGCAGAGTTCAAAGACGCGTCAGTCGCAGAGGTGGCGACTCCCCTGACACACAATTAGAAGGACATAAAGCAGAAGTCTCAGCAGCCGCCATAAAGTGGTCCCATTGCCTGGGGGGACATTGGAAGGAGCGGCTCCAGAAGAAAGAATAAAAAAACGATGTTACAGATAGTCAATGCCCCATATAAATGTTCAAACGTCTTTTCACCACGGAGAGCCGGTGTAAAGTTTTCTCTAAAAGAGAACTCCAAATTTAGCACAAAGTTCAGTAATGCATAGCGGGCATGGGGGGAGGGAAGGGGGCAACTTCATACAAATGCCCACCATTTTGGAATGGGAGGTCCACCAAGCTCATACATTTGCGATGGTCAGATGTCCATAAACATTTGGCGACTGTCATGAAACCACAGTGACATTCATGTCTTGTCTGTTGCTTACCTCTCTGCATATGTTCAGCTTAGGGATCGTGTACTTCACACCTGTGTACCTTTATAGGCTTTCCTCAGTGGGGCCCCACCCCTGGTCCTAATTAGGAACATCATATAACACCTGGCCTCTGATGTTGATCAATATTGTGTGTTTGGCTTCGTGTGTGGTTGTTCCTGTCGTGTGCTCTGAGTCTATTTCCGTTTACCGACCTTCGGCTTGTTCTGACTATCCCTGCCTGATACCCTGACCTTCGACTTGTTCTCTGTTTCTCCTGCCCGCTTGATACCCCGACCTTGGCATGCTCTCCTGTCTGTCCCTGTCTGCTTGTGGCCCTGACCCTTGGCTAGGCCGCTGACTATTCTTTGTTGTTCCTGCTAGGCTGCTTCCTCTTTTCCACCTGTAGCCAGCCAAGCGTGAGCTAGGGGACCCCGGGGGCAGCGAGCTGGATCCAGTTGCATCCAAATCCATCTTCCCCATCAGAGGCTCTCGCGAATACCTACTGGCTCTTAGACTCCGCTCCCTGGAGAAACCGATGCACTAGCTCCCTGTGTTTCAGTGTCAGTGCTCCAGGGGCAAGTCTTCCCATACCACCCAGAGCTCATTAGCAGCAGTCAGCTATTAGGTCCACAACCTTAGCGGTGCTCTTCGCACTTCAGCGGTGAGATTCGCACTCCAGCGCTGCACATCTGTCATCTGACCCAAGGTGGCCTGACAGCAACACTGTGTATAAATTAATAATGTCCTCCAATCTTGTCCTTCCAACTTACATCTTTCAGATGTCACCAGTAAATGCTACTTTTACCATACATCCATAGATCTCAATCTTTGTGGACAGTGTGGCGACTTGCTGATTCGGTTGCATCCACAGACAGCTTAACTCTCCGATAAGAACCACAGATATTTGAATCCATCACAATTATACTTTTCAAAGCTCTGAAGATGTTTTTCCAGTCATAAGAAAAGCAGTAAATATTTAGCCAGAGGCGTAACTAGAACCTTCAGGGCCATGGTGCAAGAAACCATGAAGCCCCCCCCCCCACTTGCCACCAGGGCCGGCTCTACCACTAGGCGAAGTAGGCGGCCGCCTAGGGCACACTGCCGCCTAGGGGCGCCTGGCCACTGTTGATCTGTCACTGTCTGCTCTGCATTGATTCATGTAAAAACTGACACTGTGTGACTGAGATAATGAGATTGTATTATCACATGCCATTTGCAAATGTATATAGAAATAGTGACTGATCTGCCAAATACCCCCCTCCGCCCCCACCCCCCCATGAGGCTGTATTTGATGGGCACAGGTGAAACTGTATTTAATGGGCACGGGTGAAGCTGTATTGATTGGTGCTAGTGAAGCTGTATATGATGGGCACAGGTGAGGCTGTATTGATTGGCGCTGAAGAGGCTGCATTTGATAGGCACTGATCAGGCTGCAATTCATTGGTGTTGATCAGGCTGGGCAGGGAAAAGGGGGTGAAGTCAAGGGTTGAGCCAAGGGGGGGTGGCAAAATGAGGTTTCGCCTAGGGTGTCAAAAATCCTTGCACCAGCCCTGCTTGCCACTGATCCAGGAGCCTTTTACTCCCATCATGGGAACCTTTATGACTGTCGGGCCCCCTTCCTGCCATCTTGGGGTCCCCCCCATGATGGTGGAACGCCAGGGCCCGGTCGCAAGTGCAACCTTTGCAACCCTGGTATTTCCAAATCAAGGGGTTTTACCTGTAGACGAAAGGACCACCTTGAGAGATAAAGCTAGAACTGAGACATTGGGGTGGATTTAATAAAGGGAAATAAACTGTGCACTTTGCAAGGGCAGTTGTTCGAGAGATTGGTAAATGAGGAGAAGCTCTGCTGACTTCCATCATCCAAGCATTTTTTTCCTTGAATGTGATTGGGTATTTTTTCCCAAAGTGGAGCTTTACCTCATTTACTAAGCTCTGAAGCAACTGTACTTGCAAAGTGCATAGTCTATTCGCTTTCAGTTGAACCCAAATGACTACTCCAAAAAACTAACAATAAAATGAACAAACACATCTTTCTCTATTTTAAACTCGTCCCTACCCAATGCAACGTTTTGCTTTGTCTTAAGGTTCTTTGTGGTAAAAGCAAGGAAGCATAAAACCCTCTGCAGTGTAATGATTCTTTACTAAACAAAACTGCTGCACGTAGAATTGTAGGAAAAACAATTCTTGGGATACAAAGTATGCATAAAATACACACATGCCAAACTATCTATCCTTCCTAGCAAATTAGCTCAGACAATGTATGCGATGGGTATTCACTAAACAGCTACTTGGTTCTTCCTGGTGATAAAGTTTTCTTCCAGGATCCAGGATGTCTATAGACTACTCTTTCCTTCTTGGAGTCCTGCAACACAACCAGTACCGCTCCTTTTTCTTAAGCACATGCTTGTGTTTCAAGTCCTTTTCCCTTCCCCCGCTTCCTGGCAACATAATTTCCTGTCCTGAGCTTCACAAACCAGTCCAACAAGTTAATTAGCTTATGAACGGGGGAAACACAATGCATGGTGACTCAAATGTACTATTCCATAATTCCATATACAGTGAAAATTTTGAAAAAAGGATCATCCCCTTGTGTCACTATGTGATTATTTTAAAGGGGGGGGGGGTTATTTTTTATACCCACTGTATATATGCTATAAAAATCACTAAAATAGCCATAGCAACACATACACATAACATTTTTTTAGGAAAACATAGAAAGATCCTGACATAGACTAGGTTGACATAGCATTGCCCATATCATTTATTTCTTCCTAATGGAAAAATACATTAGGATATACATTACCTCATTTACTAAGCTCTGGAGCAACTGCACTTGCAAAGTACACAGTCTATTCGCCTTCAGTAAATGAACCCAAATGACTACTCCCAAAAACTAACAATAAAATGAGCAAACACATCTGCCTCTATTTTAAACCCTTCCCTACCCAATGCACTGTTTTGTTTTGTCTTTTAAGGTTCTTTGTGGTAAAAGCAATGAAGCATAAAAATCACTGCAGTATTTTAATTATTTACTAAACAAAACTGCTGCAGATAGAATTGTAGGAAAAACAATTCATGGGATACAAAGTATGCATAAAATATACACATGCCAAACTATCTATCCTTCCTAGCAAATTAGCTAAGACAATGTATGCGATAGGTATTCACTAAACAGCTACTTGGTTCTTCCTGGTGATAAAGTTTTCTTCCAGGATGTCTACAGACTACTCTTTCCTTTTTTGGAGTCCTGCAACACAACCAGTACCGCTCCTTTGTCTTAAGCACATGGTTGTGTTTCAAGTCCTTTTCCCTCCCCCTGCTTCCTGCCAACATAATTTCCTGTCTTCACGAACCAGTCCAACAAGTTAATTAGCTTATAAACAGGGGAAACACATTGCATGGTAACTCAAATGTACTATTCCATAATTCCATATACAGTGGAAAAGTTGGAAAACGGATCATCCCTATGTGTCACTATGTGATTATTTTAAGGGGGGGGGGTTATTTTTTTATAGCCACTGTATGTATGCGATAAAAATCACTAAAACAGCCATAGCAACACATACACATAATATTTTTTTAGGAAAACATAGAGAGATCCTGACATAGACTAGGTTGACATAGCATGAAAAATGTCAGGGTCCCCCCAAAACATAAGGGTTTTATGGCAGTTAACATGTAGGAAACCTTTTAATTATTAAACAAATGATACAAGTAGTAATAGGTTTCATTCAAAAGTTTATTGATTTTGGCTTCTAGCAGAAGGATGGAGCTTCAAGAGAGCACAAAAGTGACTCGGTCATCGCACACAAAATGTGCTCAACACAATGCTTGGATATTCACACATCTGTTCCATATCTGTGAAAAATAAAGTCCTTGTTAAATGAAATCCATGAACCTCGATCAATATCAATATCTCTTGAGCTGTATAATTGCATTCCTTCACTGCTATGTGACAAGCGCACTTTTAAAATGGTTTTACGGGGTTTTCAAACTCGGCTAATGCATGAATGTCCTGATATCACATCTTCGCATACATTGATAATTGGCTGTGAAGCAGCATGGCCTAGCTGTCATCGCGGAGGGTTAATTGGGTAACGAGATCTCAAGAAGCTGAACTTTGATATTCTAACCAAGTTACTCTGTGACACCACCGAGAAGAAAAACAGTCACCACGGACAACATCAGCGCAGGCCTTTATCTGTCACATCGTCACCCAGTTGGCTCAGATCAAAATGCCAGCTGGGAATATTTAAAACATGAAAAGGATTGGAGCAAGTCAGTTTATCTTTGGTATATTAAAGATTTGTTTTAAAGTGAACCTCTCACTCTTTGGTCTGATAGACATTCCAGGAGTCAAACATTCAAGAACAGCCTTTCTCAACGTTTTCAACACCGAGGAACCCTTGAAATTATTCTCCGGTCTCGGGGAACCCCTGCTAAAAATTAAAAATCTACAACTCATGATGCATTAGTGTGATGGTCAATGGGAAGAATGCTCCTTACACTTGTGGTCAATGGGAAGAATGCTCCTTACACTTGTGGTCAATGGGAAGAATGCTCCTTACACTTGTGGTCATTGGGAAGAATGCTCCTTACACTTGTGGTCATTGGGAATAATTACCTCCCTTACACGGGTGGTCATTGGGAAGAATGTTCCTTACACTTGTGGTCATTGGGAAGAATTACCCCCCTTACAGATAGCTAAAAAGATCAATGATGTCATTGGGAATTTATCTGAGAGGTAGAAATTGACCATTGCACAAGGAACCCCTAGCAACCTCTGGAGGAACCCTGGATGAGAAACCCTGGTCTAGAGGCTGTAAACAAATGTTCACCATTATAGGTCTTGTAGCCAGAAAAGCCATTCTGAACGAATGGATTTCCCCACTATATTGTTATTTGTAGATAAATTGTCCTATACTTTCCGAATAGAATGGGTGGAGGTCTTCATACAGAAAGAAACACAGGTCTACATTTTTTTTTTTTGATGTTTGTGAATCTTTCTTTCAAACCTTTTCTATTGATACCCAACAATCTACAGTGTAGTACAAAGTTTCCAATATACTCAATGGTGGCAAACCAGACTACTAACTAATGAGCCCCTCAATTGATCCTCTACCTCCCACCTAAACCAAGTTTTATGCCTCATTAATCTGAGTCTTTCCCCTCTTCTTCCAATTGCCTGCTAAATGATGGACCACCATCCACCCAACACACATTGCCTAATGTCTACCTCTAGACCCAATACACAAGTTCAATCTCAAATTGTATTATCCACAAAAATTACTGTTATTTCTACTATCGCTATTTCGGCCAAATGTTGTGATCACCTTTATTGTTACCTGTATTCTCATGCCAAGCAACAGGTTTAACCTAATGCCACCCCCAGCTGCTTAAACTTACCTTCTCTTTATTCACCTACAACAGCGGTGGCAGCTGGTGTTTTTTTGGAGGGGGGGGGAGGCGGCAAACAACCACCCCCCTGTTGGTCTGTCGGCGTAATCTAAGAACCCCCCCCCCCTGCACTTGCCCCATCGGTTGCGGGCTCCGGCGGGCGGGCTGCGCGTTGCAGGCTTCAGCAGGTTGTGGGCTCCAGCGGCGGGTTGCGGGCTCCGGCGGCAGCGGGCTTCTATGGGTGGCGGGCTCCTGTGTTTTCTGTGCAACCCCTCCTTTCTTCTCCCAGGTGTCCAATAGGATCGCCTGTCCTTTCGGGAGACAGGTCTCAGACCCACTTCCTGATTGGCCAGGAGGAGGATCGCTGTGGCGATAGCGAATATTCATTTGTTATCAGACACAACTGGGCTTGGGGGCGCAGCGCTCTGTGCCCCGAGCCCACCCTTTTTTGAAGTCTATTAGAGCCTCTGGCTCTAATCACTTCAAAAATCCACTCCCCCTATTGGAATCTATAGTCCGGTGCCCAGATATGTAGATCAGGGGGCCGGACGCATGGATAAGGGGGGCGGCGCCCGTGCGCCCCTAATGCTCAGGCTGCCACTGACCTACAAGCTCTGTTCACCATGAGGAGCAAAGCTGCAAACTCAAGACATCTCCAAGGTATAGGGGAGCATGGGGCTTGATCTCCTTTCACCCATGTGACTGACCTGGAGCTTGATGATTGGACATTCAGGCACCCAGTGCTGTCACTTGAAGGCAGGAAAGAGTCCTCAGCTCTGTGTGATCACCATTTGGATCTTATATAGGAATCCTTCTCTTGACTCCCACAAGTGCAAGGAGCAATGGATGAAGGGGAGTATAAGCAGATGCTAGGATGGCATTAAAGCAAACCATTCATTTGCTCTGCATGACCAACACATGGACTTACTTTAAAGGGTATTTCCAGGAGTGTTAACAGTTAGACCAGCAGTATGGATCCATTCAGGCTTTTTGGTAGATGGTGGAGTGTTAAACCATCCAACAATTTTCTTATATCTCACTATTGGTAATATCTCTGTGCTCGCTGAGTTCCCAGTCTGCATGCCTGATGTGGTCATTAAGAGGGTTATTCTTTTCTTTTGTTTTTTTTTTTAACATTATGGAAAATGTAACAGGATGAGCTGGAAACCTCCAAACTCCTGGGTAGAAAGGAACAAATTAAGGAATAATGGCGGGGTGTCTCATTACTGGAGTACTACAAATGCCAAATGGACCCTCTGCACACTGCTACACCCTTCTCAGCAAACTATGCAATGTAAAACAGGGCTATTTAGAACCTGGTAGTTTATTACATGTACAAGCTATTGGGATCTGAGCACAGGTATATCTCCTTTTCTGTTATATACAGGTCAGTGGCCAGTAGGGTTGCCACATCATCCCTTTAATCCAGGACACACATGAATTACACAGGTTGTTGTTCTGTGGCTGATTTAATGCAGATGAGGCACCAAGTGAGTTTAATTACCACCTTAATCAGCCACAGAATCTGTGCAATTAATATGTGTCCTGGGTTAAAGGGATGATGTGGCAACCCTATTGGCCAGATCTGAACCTAGTCACTCTCCCCCATCTTGTCTTTATGCCCCAGGTTGGCATGGTGTCCACCGTAGCACTTGTAGTGGCAAGGCAGTGTAGGACTGGCCAGAAGAGGGATTACTTTGAAGGAGTTGGTCAGCTTAAACATGTATTGCAATATATGTGAACTAAATATCCCTGTTTTACATTGCATAGTTTGCTGGGAAGGGCGTAGCAGTGTGCAGAGGGTCCATTTGGCATTTGTAGTGGTAACATGTGGTCACACCCCTTTAGCACCTGGTAGTTCATTACATGTACAAGCTATTGGGATCCGAGCACAGGTATATCTCTTTTTCATTATTGAAGTATTCAGTTCATATAAGGCACCCACCGGGCTCCACCTTTAACTTTTGCCAGGACTGACTCTTTAAGAAAATAAACTAAAATAAAGCAGTATTAATGCAACGTCTTTTGCCAAGCCAAGAGTTTCAGTCCTTTCTGCGTGAATGAAACTTTGCTGATGTTGCCTATAGAGATTATTGAACATCTGGAAGCAAGGCAGCCATCAGAAATTTTGGGGCCCCTTACACAGCTTTAGACCTCGGCCCCCCGTCTGACCACCAACATTCCCCAGGGCCCACTGGCCAGGGGTGTACACATGTTGCAGCCGCAGTAGGAATTATACACCCTGTCACACTTACCAAGTGAAGTGAAGTGGGCAATGCATGCTAGTGTGGGATCCAAGGGGTTAAAAAAAACAGTGCACAGGCACAATAAGACCTCGCGCTGAACCATAGGTACTGGTGGTCTCAAACTTGGACCAGTTGTGGTCCAGGGGGCCCTTTCTATGTGACCCAAGTTTGGTATTTTTATTGCCTATGGTTCGGGAGAACGGTGTCCCCAAACCGGGTGCCCCTCTTCCATAGACTCCAATGTTAAGTCCGAAATTCACCCGACAATTGCCGGTCAATGACTGATCAATTTGAGGACCCGGTACGGCCGAACCATAGATCCTGGAGGTCCCAAACTTGGACCAGTGGTGGGCAACGCATGCTAGTGTGGGATCCAAGGGGTTAAAAAAAACAGTGCACAGGCACAATAAGACCTCGCGCTGAACCATAGGTACTGGTGGTCTCAAACTTGGACCAGTTGTGGTCCAGGGGGCCCTTTCTATGTGACCCAAGTTTGGTATTTTTATTGCCTATGGTTCGGGAGAACGGTGTCCCCAAACCGGGTGCCCCTCTTCCATAGACTCCAATGTTAAGTCCGAAATTCACCCGACAATTGCCGGTCAATGACTGATCAATTTGAGGACCCGGTACGGCCGAACCATAGATCCTGGAGGTCCCAAACTTGGACCAGTGGTGGGCAACGCATGCTAGTGTGGGATCCAAGGGGTTAAAAAAAACAGTGCACAGGCACAATAAGACCTCGCGCTGAACCATAGGTACTGGTGGTCTCAAACTTGGACCAGTTGTGGTCCAGGGGGCCCTTTCCATGTGACCCAAGTTTGGTATTTTTATTGCCTATGGTTCAGGAGAACGGTGTCCCTAAACTGGGTGACCCCTCCCTTAGACTCCAATGTTGAGTCCGAAATTCACCCGACAACTGACGGTCAATGACTCAGTTTTGGGACCCATCACAGCTGAACCATAGGTGCTGGAGGTCCCAAACTTGGAACAGTTGTTGTCCAGTGGGCCCTCTCTATGTGACCCAAGTTTAGTATTTTTATTGCTATGGTTCGGGAGAACGGTGTCCCCAAACTGGGTGCCCCCCTCCCATAAACCATAGGTGCTGGAGGTCCCAAACTTGGACCAGTTGTGGTCCAGGGGGGCTTCTATATGTGACCCAAGTTTGGTATTTTTATCAGCTATGGTTCGGGAGAACGGTGTCCCCAAACTGGGTGCCCCCCTCCCATACACTCCAATGTTAAAGGCTGCTAAAGTCTTTGTTGTAAGGGCCCCTTGAGACACGGGGGCCCCTTACAACAGTACTGTCTGTACCCCCCTGATGGCGGCCCTGTCTGGAAGTATATGTTGGCTCAAGAGTTGGGTGCTGACTAGACGGTAATGGGGATGTAAAGACTAAGGCTGGCCGTACCCTAGTAGAGCTTAATTAGAAAATTTTCATTTTTGAAACATTCATTCGATTTTCCAATAGCTGAGTCGAAGTGATGGTTGATTTTGACTGTAGCATAGAAAATTTAAAGGAGAAGGATGGAAACTTTTCCCAAAGGAATGAAATTCTAACTGTGAATGTGGGTTTTGTTTGAAAAAAAGTAATCTATATTGCAATCTGCATGTTCTACGCACGAAAGAAACCTGTTTAATAATTCTCGGATTCAAGTAGCAGGTCTGGATGACATTTTTAAGGGTTTGCGAATGAAATGAGTTGACTCGATGACGGCAAGATCGAATGCTCTGCCAAATGAATTTTCAGAATTTCCATGCGAACTTTCAGATGAAATTGGTGTTTGCCCAGCTTAAGTCCCTTGCCTCTACCCTTCCCGTTCTTGGGTGCAGAAGACTATTTATAGAGATGACCAAATCTGACCAAACTCTTTGAGCTCAAACCAAAGGCTATTAAGGAAACCACCATATTGCAACTGCCTACCTGCTCAGTCATTGTAATGCTGCAAAAAAAATGGTGGGTACACATTGCCAAAACAGAGATCCATGAGCCTTTAAAGGCTGTCTTTGCCCAATAACAAACCTGGCCAAACTTACCAATCTTGTTGACAATCAAACTTTGTATGGTTGCCGCTTTAAGGGCCCAATAGCTAATTAAGGTTGGCCCTGTTAAGAAAATACAGTGTCTTGGAAAAGTATTCATACCCCTTGAAATTTCCCACAGTTTGTCATGTTACAACCAAAAACGTAAATGTATTTTATTGGGATTTTATGTGATAGACGACACAGAGTGTCACACAATTGTGAAGTGGAAGGAAAATGATAAATGATACAAATAAATCTGTGTCACGTCACCTGGGGTCAGGTGACAGATGCACCCTGCTGGGGTGCGAATCGCACCGCTAAGGTTGTGAACCCCTAGCTGACTGCTGCGACTAGAGATCAGGATGGTGCAGGGAAGCGGGACTGATACAGATTGCACAGGGAGCTAGAGCATAGGTTTTCCCCAGGACGCGGAGTCTAAGAGCCAGCAGGTGTTCACCAGGGCCTATGGTGGTGAGGATGGACTTGGCTGCAACTGGGTCCAAGGGTCAGGGCTACAAGCAGACAGAAACAGACAGGAGACACGCCAAGGTCGTGGTCATTAGCAGACAGGGAAGCTCAAAGAACAAGCCGAGATTGGGGACACTAGCAGACAAGGAAAGGCAAAGAACAAGCCAAGATCGGTACACTGAAACAAACTGAGAGCACACGGCAGAAGCAACCACAAAAGCCTAACACACAATAATTGGTTGGCAACAAGGCTTGCAGCACATGGTCTTTTGTAGTGTTTCCTTAATTGGAAACTGGGTTGGAGTTCACAGAGGGAAGCTACTTAGCACACAGGTGATGATGAGCACGGCCTCTAAGCTGACACCACCAGAGAGGTAAGCAGACAGGACATGAATTGTACTACAGGTTCATGACAATGTACAAAGTGTGGGGGGCATTTGTATGGTGCCCCCCGGAGGCAATACTTTGTAGAACCGCCTTTCTCTGCAATTACAGCTGCAAGTCTTTTTGGGGAAGTCTCTGCCAGCTTTGCCCATCTAGAGAGGACATTTCTGCCCATTCTTCTTTTCAGAATCCCCCAAGCTCTGTCACATTGGATGGAGAGTGTCTGTGATCAGCAATTTTCAAGTCTTGCCACCGATTCTCAATGGGATTTAGGTCTGGACTGTGACTGGGCCATTCTAACACATGAATGTGCTTTGATCTAAACCATTCCATTGTAGCTCTGGCTGGATGTTTAGGGTCGTTGTCCTGCTGGAAGGGGAACCTCCGCCCCAGTCTCAAGTCCTTTGCAGACTCTAACAGGTTTTCTTCTAAGATTGCCCTGTATTTGGCTCCATCCATCTTCCCATCAACTCTGACCAGCTTCCCTGTCCCTGCTGAAGAAAAGCATCCCCACACCATGAAGCTGCCACCACAATGTTTCACAGTGGGGATGGTGTGTTCAGGGTAATGTGCAGTGTTAGTTTTCCGCCACACATAGAGTTTTGCTTTTAGGCCAAAAAGTTGAATTTTGGTTTCATCTGAGCAGAGCCCCTTCTTCCCCATGTTTGCTGTGTCCCCCCCATGTTTGCTGGGTCCCCCACATGGCTTCTCACAAACTGCAAACCGGACTTCTTATGGATTTCTTTCACCAATGGCTTTCTTCTTGCCACTCTTCCATAAAGGGCAGATTTGTGGAGGGCACGACTAATAGTTGTCCTGTGGACAGATTCTCCCCCCTGAGCTGTGGATCTCTGCAGCTCCTCCAGAGTCACCATGGACCTCTTGGCTGCTTCTCTGATGAACGCTGTCTTTGCCCGGCCGGTCAGTTTAGGTGGACGGCCATGTCTTGGTAGGTTGGCAGTTGTGCCACTCTTTCCATTTTCCGATGATGGATTGAGCAGAGCTCTGTGAGATGTTCAAAGCTTGAGAGATTTTTTTATAACCCAACTCTGCTTTATCCACTTCAGCCCCGGAAGGATTTCCAGCTTTAGGACCAGAGCACTTTTTGCGATTTGGCACTGCGTCGCTTTAACTGACAATTGCGCGGTCGTGCGACGTTGTACCCAAACTAAATTTGCGTCCTTTTTTCCCACAAATAGAGCTTTCTTTTGGTGGTATTTAATCCCCTCTGCGTCATTTCTGATCACCGCTATAAACAAAAAAAGAGCGACAATTTTGAAAAAAAAAAAAAAAAACAATATTTCTTACTTTTTGCTAAAATACAAATGCAAAAAAAAAAACTATAGAAGAACATTTTTTCCATCGGTTTTTGCCGATTTTATATTCTTCCTCATATTTTTGGTAAAAAAAAAAAAAATCGCAATCGGCGTTTATTGATTGGTTTGCGCAAAAGCGTCTGCGTTTACGGATGGTGAGAATTAATTTCTGGGGTTTTAATTTTTTTTATTTTTTACTAGTAATGGTGGCGATCTGCGATTTTTAGCGGTACTGCGATATTGCGGCAGACATGTCGGACCATTTTGACACTTTTTTGGGACCATTGGCATTTATACAGCGATCAGTGCTATAAAAATGCACTGATTACTGTGTAAATGCCATTGGCAGTGAAGGGGTTAACCTGCAGGGGGTGATCTAGGGGGTAACTGTGTTCCCTAGGCGTGTTCTAACTGTGAGGGGGCGGGGCTGTTATGGGCACCAGAGATCTAACTGATGCCAGTGACAGGAATCAGTAGATCTCCTATGCCCGCACTGACAGAGTGGGGAACCGCCGTGTTTACATTGGCGGTTCACTGCTCTTTGGCTCTGGCAGCTCATCGCGGCTCACCGGCGGACTTTGGGTCTGCCCGAGCCGCGGGCACACTCCTCCGGAATACGGCGGGCGCGTGTGCGCGCGCCCCCTAGCTGCCACTCCACAAATCTGCGTTTATTTACGGCGATTCGTGGGACGCATCCACACTGCCGCCGTAAATATAACTTCTCCACAACTTTATCCCTGACCTGTCTGGTGTGTTCCTTGGCCTTCATGATGCTGTTTGCTCACTAAGGTTCTCTAACAAACCTCTGAGGGCTTCAAAGAACAGCTGTATTTATACTGAGATTAAATAACACACAGGGGGCTCTATTTACTCATTAGGTGACTTCTGAAGGCAATTGGATCCTCTAGATTTTAGTTAGGGGTATCGGAGTAAAAGGGGGCGCCATACAAATGCCCCCCCCCCCCCCCACACTTTTCACAGATTTATTTGTATCATTTATCATTTTCCTTCCACTTCACAATTATAAAATCCCAATAAAATACATTTACGTTTTTGGGTGTCACCTGACAAAATGTGGGGGATGCCAAGGGGTATGAATACTTTTTCAAGGCGCTGCAACGTCTGAAATGACGCCAACTAGAGGTCTTGCAAACAAATGTAAACTTGTAGGTGGGCATCTTGTGGGCTCTCTCAGGTCACTTTTCAGTTATTTTCTTACAATTTCCGTATCAAAATGCAGAACATCTTTGCCATTTCCTTTCTTTTCAAAAAACAATTTTTGCTGTGTGTTTTTTAAACGTTTGTCGAAAGATTGTTAATGAGCGATCGCGGTTTTTCCATCATTCACCATCTTGTGTTCTGCTTGCAGGCTGCTGTCCAAAGACCCGGACCTCCGACCGAGTGCCAAAGACATCCTAAACTTTCCTTATGTCGCCGACAGAGCAAAGGTATGGAAGAGCAGTCTGATCGTCAGCTCCTAAGACCAGAATAAGGGGATAGAAAATATTAGTAATCCCACTATTAGAATCCCTGTCAAGAATTTTAGCCCAAAAACTAGGCATCTGGAAAAGCTGTTTTTTTCCCCTAAAATTTAAATCAAATCATTGTTTTACAAATGAACATTGTAAACCTCAGACATGAAATCTGAACAAAGCACATCCCTCTATAGTGTGTACTTGCCTCAGTCCAGAGCACCAAGTGTCATTTCTCTCCGCTGCCTCCTTCCTCTGCTATCTGCATGAGTCACATGACATGCTTTCCTGACACCAAGAGATAAATGGTGACATGGGAGGGACCTCCAGCCTGTGACCGAAAGCCTCAGCTCTGTACCGGTGTGCTGTGTCTCTTCCCTCCAATCAGCTCACTGAGCTGTGCAGAGTCTAACTTCAGCTCTCTGCCCCCTTTTTTCTGAACTCTCCGACAATCTTTATCAATTCAGCACTTTGAATGGATGGAGAGAAGACAGCAGATAAACAGGTACAACTTATTTAGGAGGATTTGTTTAACCACTTTAGATTGACGTCCTGGGATTTCAGTGGTGATACCTCAATGATGCCGGCACCTGCAGGCATCATTGAGGTATCGTTTTTTTCTGCAGGCGATTCCCATCACCGTGAGAGCGGTCATAGTGGCAGTTCAGCCGCTTGATTGTTCTTACAGGCGATGGGAGGGGACGCCCCCCTCCCCCCTCCCGCCGCCCTCCGGTGCTTCTCTCGACTCACCTGAGCGATTGGTGAACGGGAGAAGGAATCGCCATTTTATTCCCTAGGGTCTCTGCTAAAAAACCTTATATAATGTTTGGGGGTTCTGAGTAATTTTCTAGCAAAAAAAATGATGATTTGTACACGTGAGGCCGGTCACTTCACTGGGTATATGGAGGGTTTACAACCACTTTAAAGTGGTTGTCAACTCTCCGCCCCCCCCCCAAAAAAAAAACAAACCCTGCAAAACAAAGGCATAATGAGCTAGTATGCGTCTCATACTAGCTCATTATGAAAAGCTTACCTTGGAACTAAGCTGTAGCAGCGGTCTCGGCACACCGCTGTGACCAGCGACATGCTGCTTCCTGGTCCGCGGCTATGGCCAATCACAGCGAGGGCTCCAGCCGTGCTGACGTCACTCCCGCGCATGCGCACGTGAGCCGTCATTTACAGCACGAATACAGAAGAAGCAGCACCCTGGGTCACCCCGGGGGCCGATTCTTCAGGGTGCATCACGGGAAAAAAAGGGGTAAAAAGTGCAGACGCCCGGCGCCAGGGCCGGATTAAGAGCATCACGTGCCTGGTGCTGCGGATTTTGTTGGCCCTTTTTTATTGAAAAAAATACAATGAAAATGCAAAGAATTTTTGTTAAAAC
>BLSH010480965.1:99665-113354 GCA_018402905.1 Glandirana rugosa
TGTTGGTGAAATTTCACCAACATTTGGGAGGTATATGGGTCACTTCACTGGCCAGAGTGCCGTGAGACCGGTCACTTCACTGGGTATATGGAGGGTTTACAACCACTTTAAAGTGGTTGTCAACTCTCCGCTCCCCCCCCCCCCAAAAAAGAAAAACAAACCCTGCAAAACAAAGGCATAATGAGCTAGTATGCGTCTCATACTAGCTCATTATGAAAAGCTTACCTTGGAACTAAGCTGTAGCAGCGGTCTCGGCACACCGCTGTGACCAGCGACATGCTGCTTCCTGGTCCGCGGCTATGGCCAATCACAGCGAGGGCTCCAGCCGTGCTGACGTCACTCCCGCGCATGCGCACGTGAGCCGTCATTTACAGCACGAATACAGAAGAAGCAGCACCCTGGGTCACCCCGGGGGCCGATTCTTCAGGGTGCATCACGGGAAAAAAAGGGGTAAAAAGTGCAGACGCCCGGCGCCAGGGCCGGATTAAGAGCATCACGTGCCTGGTGCTGCGGATTTTGTTGGCCCTTTTTTATTGAAAAAAATACAATGAAAATGCAAAGAATTTTTGTTAAAACAAATTAAATAGAGGGGATGGGGGGTGAGAGAGCGGGGGTGGGGGGTGAGAGAGAGAGGAGGGTGAAAGAGAGGGGGGGGTGAGAGAATAATTTACATATCAATGCCGCCACAATTTACATATCAATCAATGTGTACAATGCCCACAGAGCAGGGCTGGGCAGCATTAGCGACTCACTCACACCACTGGGCCGGGCCTATCTTAAAGAAGGGGCCTGGAGCTGCAGCTCCAATAGCCCCTATGTTAATCTGGCCCTGCCCGGCGCTTCCGCTGCGGTGTACAGTTGCATCGGAAGCGCTGCCAGGGCCGGTGCTACCACTAGGCAAACTAGGCAGCCGCCTTGGGTACACTGCTGCCTAGGGGAGCCCGGCCGCTGGTTTCTCTCCGCGTCTGCATGCTCTGCAGGCTGCAGCACGTAACCAACTCAGTCTCAGGCAGCCGCTCCATCTGACCAGCGGAGTAATTAGAAGCGCAGCACTGGAGCCATCGCTAGAGGGAGCAGAGCCAATGCTTCCTGTATACCGCCGCCTCCTGTCACATGGGCAGAGAAAAGGGGGTGGGGTCAGGGGTGGAGCCAATGGGGCGGAAAAATTAGGTTTTCGCCTAGGGTGTCAAAAATCCTTGCACCAGCCCTGAGCGCTGCCCATTCATTTCAAAGGGCAGGGGCGGCGGCTTGCAGGACTTTTTTTTACCGTCCTGCATGCGCACCGCCCCAGTGTGAAAGCCAGCATCAGTAGACCCTCCAACAGCCAGCATCAGCATACCCTCCAACAGCCAGCATCAGTAGACCCTCCAACAGCCAGCATCAGTAGACCCTCCAACAGCCAGCATCAGTAGACCCTCCAACAGCCAGCATCAGTAGACCCTCCAACAACCAGCATCAGTAGACTCTCCAACAGCCAGCATCAGTAGACTCTCCAACAGCCAGCATCAGTAGACCCTCCAACAACCAGCATCAGTAGACCCTCCAACAGCCAGCATCAGTAGACCCTCCAACAGCCAGCATCAGTAGACCCTCCACCAGCCAGCATCAGTAGACCCTCCACCAGCCAGTATCAGTAGACCCTCCAACAGCCAGCATCAGTAGACCCTCCAACAGCCAGCATCAGTAGACCCTCCACCAGCCAGCATCAGTAGACCCTCCAACAACCAGCATCAGTAGACTCTCCAACAGCCAGCATCAGTAGACCCTCCACCAGCCAGCATCAGCATACCCTCCAACAGCCAGCATCAGTAGACCCTCCAACAGCCAGCATCAGTAGACCCTCCAACAACCAACAACATTACACCCTCCAACAGCCAGCATCAGTGGACCCTCCAACAGCCAGCAACATTACACCCTCCAACAACCAGCATCAGTAGACCCTCCAACAGCCAGCATCAGTAGACCCTCCAACAGCCAGCATCAGTAGACCCTCCAACAGCCAGCATCAGTAGACCCTCCAACAGCCAGCATCAGTATACCCTCCAACAGCCAGCATCAGTATACCCTCCAACAGCCAGCATCAGTAGACCCTCCAACAGCCAGCATCAGTATACCCTCCAACAGCCAGCATCAGTAGACCCTCCAACAGCCAGCAACATTAGACCCTCCAACAGCCAGCATCAGTAGACCCTCCAACAGCCAGCAACATTAGACCCGTACCTCAACAATAGATCCCTCCCAGCAATGATTGACCCCCCCAAGCAGTATTAGACCCACCCTCAGCCACAATAGATCCCTCACAAGCAACAGAAGACCTCCCCAGCAACGATAGACCCCTTGCTCCACAAAAACAGATCCCCTCCAGCAACAATAGATTTCCCAGCATCAATAGACCCTCCAGCATACCCCAGACCCCCTTGCATTACATGCATTCAGTTCTGGAGGTGCCGTTCCCCCACGAAAAAAAGCCCTGTGTGTATGTAAACAACGGATCTCCGTTCTGACAGGGGAGAAGGAGAGCGATCGTCTGTTCCCTGTATATGAGAGCGGCGATCACTCTCCTCCCCCACTCAGCCCAGCCCCCACACAGTTAAAAACACTATCCAGGGAACACAGTTAACCCTTTGATCGCCCCCTAGTGTTAACCCCTTCCCTGCCAGTGACATTTACACAATAATCAGTGCATTTTCATAGCACTGATCGCTATATAAATGTCAATGGTCCTAAAAAAAGTGTTAAAATGGTCCGACATGTCTGTCGCAATGTCGCAGTCCCGATAAAAATCGTGGATCGCCACCATTACTAGCAAAAGTTTAAAAAACAATAAAAAAAACCCATAAATGAATTCTCATCGTTTGTAAACGTGGCAACTTTTGCGAAAACCAATCAATATACGCCGATTGCGATTTTTTTTTTTACCACAAATATGAGGAAGTACATATATCGGCCAAAACTGATGAATACATTTTTTTTTTATATATTTTTTTTTTTTTGGATTTTTAAATTAGCAAAAGGTAAGAAATATTGTATTTGTGGGAAAAAAAGGACGCAAATTTTGTTTGGGTACAACGACCGCGCAATTGTCAGTTAAAGCGACGCAGTGCAGAATCGCAAAAAGTGCTCTGGTCCTACAGTGGGAAATCCTTCCGGGGCTGAAGTGGTTAAAGGACACAAGATACAGGGATATGGGAAATGATTATGGACACTGACACAGGTTGAACTGGATGGACTATCAACCTTACCTACTATGTGACTATGTAGCCTAATTATTGTGGCAGTGGCTGACCCAACCAAACCAAATTACAGAGGAACTTCACTCTCTCAATCACATTTGTTAATAAATAGGAAAGTAGATAATATTTACTTGTTTTATACATTTTTTTCTTCAGTTACTTCCTGGTTTCTGGCCTAGGCCAATGATGTCATACATCCCAGGAGTCTGCAGGGGGGGGGCTAAAGGGGCTTTCTTGGGTAAGCACACTCCCCTGCCTGCACGCCTGAGCTAAGGGCAGATGGATTCCAGGAAGTAAATGCTACATGGTTCATCTGCCCTTACTCAAGATGGCCAGAGATGCTAGGGGGGTGTTTTTCAAAGTGATCTGTCAACAAAATAAAGCATGGAGACATGGATGGATAGGTGGATGGATGGAGACATGGATGGATGGATGGAGACATGGATGGATGGATGGATGGAGACATGGATGGGTGGATGGATGGATGGAGACATGGATGGATGGAGACATGGATGGATGGAGACATGGATGGATGGATGGAGACATGGATGGATGGAGACATGAATGGGTGGAGACATGGATGGGTGGAGACATGGATGGATGGATGGAGACATGGATGGGTGGAGACATGGATGGGTGGGGACATGGATGGGTGGAGACATGGATGGGTGGAGGCATGGATGGATGGAGACATGGATGGGTGGGGACATGGATGGGTGGAGACATGGATGGATGGAGACATGGATGGGTGGAGACATGGATGGGTGGGGACATGGATGGGTGGAGACATGGATGGGTGGAGACATGTATGGATGGATGGAGACATGGATGGATGGAGACATGAATGGGTGGAGACATGGATGGGTGGAGACATGGATGGATGGATGGAGACATGGATGGGTGGAGACATGGATGGGTGGGGACATGGATGGGTGGAGACATGGATGGGTGGAGGCATGGATGGATGGAGACATGGATGGGTGGGGACATGGATGGGTGGAGACATGGATGGATGGAGACATGGATGGATGGAGACATGGATGGGTGGAGACATGGATGGGTGCCCCATCTTTTGCTTTCAATATCGAAAATGAGCTGAATAGTTTGGTTTGCGGTGCTCCGGTGCAGTGCAGTTCCCCTTTAAAGACACAAATCCATCTTTCTATGGTAATTATTGATCATTTCTGAAGACGTCTTCATTCTGCAATAATCTGTAACCCTTGCTGGGATTATTAAATCCGATAACCTCTGCTCTTTGATCCGCTGGCGGTTATGGAAAGAGTTAAAACCGCGCCATTGTTCCCATTCTGTCTCCAAACCACAAATCATCTGCAATTAAGAGCCGAGTTCATTCTCTCTGAGAGCTCGGTGAGGACTTTGCTCTGGGATTTAATTGCTGCCGGCATTCTTCTCCCATCCTTCAAGTTGTGAATTGATGGGAAGATGAAGGTGCGCAGGGAAGTTTTCCGAGGGAGCGCAGGCTTGGCGGGGGGTAGAGGCTGCACACATCCAAGGAGCTTCTCTACCTTCTGCACTTCAAAGCTCCATCACAAGAAGCTTCCCTAAGAGAAGAGAAGTTTGTGAGTGAGGAGCTCAGCGAGAGTTTAAATTCCACCTTCGAGGGAGAAGGAAAAAATTCCAAACTAACAGGAGGAGCCGGCAGCTCCGGGACTTAGCTGTTCCCTAGTGCTGGCCGCCTGTAATTTTGGGATCCGGATTATAAACATTTTTAAACGTCGCCTGTGGAGATTTTTAAGTATCGTGGTTTTGTCGCCTCTCCACCAGCATGCGTTATTGTAAAGCGTGACGTCTTGGGTGTCGGCATGACATCGTCTTTTATATTTTACCAAACAAAATGGCTTCTATTTTGTGTTTTTTGCTATAAAATTCATCAAAGTGCATTTTTTCCCAAAAAATTGCATTTGAAAAAAACGCTGCACAAATACCGTGTGGCATAAATTGTTACATGTGATAATACCACAGCGCTGACACCCCCGAAGGAGCCGCTGATTGTCACTGTACAAAAAGTACAGAGGCCACCAGTCATCCAAACAACAGTTCATTCATTCCAGCTTGTAGGATTTGTAATGGGAAAGGGGGCAGGGCATGGGATATTCCAAAAACAATTACTAGTCAGCAATGAGAGGACAATCTGAATAATTGTGGGTGTTGGACAGTCTACTGCCTCCCAGTTGGGGACCATGAGGCTAGTCTCTGATCAGTCTAAGGCCTCCCAGCTGGGGACCATGAGGTGAGTCTCTTAGCAGTCTAAGGCCTCCCAGCTTGGCACCATGAGGCGAGTCTCTGAGCAGTCTAAGGTCTCCCAGTTGGGGACCATGAGGTGAGTCTCTGAGCAGTCTAAGGCCTCCCAGCTGGGGACCATGAGGCGGGTCTCTGAGCAGTCTAAGGCCTCCCAGCTGGGGACCATGAGACGAGTCTCTGATCAGTCTAAGACCTCCCAGCTGGGGACCATGAGACGAGTCTCTGACCAGTCTAAGGCCTCCCAGCTGAAGACCATGAGGCAAGTCTCTGAGCAGTCTAAGGCCTCCCAGCTGGGAACCATGAGACGAGTCTCTGAGCAGTCTAAGGCCTCCCACCTGAAGACCATGAGGCAAGTCTCTGAGCAGTCTAAGGCCTCCCAGCTGAAGACCATGAGGCAAGTCTCTGAGCAGTCTAAGGCCTCCCAGCTGGGGACCATGAGACGAGTCTCTGAGCAGTCTAAGGCCTCCCAGCTGGAGAACATGAGGCAAGTCTCTGAGCGGTCTAAGGCCTTCCAGCTGGGGACCGTAAGGCAAGTCTCTAAGCAGTCTAAGGCCTCCCAGCTGGGGACCATGAGACGAGTCTCTGAGCAGTCTAAGGCCTCCCAGCTGGGGACCATAAGGCGAGTCTCTGAGCAGTCTAAGGCCTTCCAGCTGGGGACCATGAGGGGAGTCTCTGAGCAGTCTAAGGTCTCCCAGCTTAAGACCATGAGGCGAGTCTCTGAGCAGTCTAAGGCCTCCCAGCTGGGGACCATGAGACGATTCTCTGAGCAGTCTAAGGCCTCCCAGCTGGGGACCATGAGGATAGTCTCTGAGCAGTCTAAGGTCTCCCAGTTGGGGACCATGAGGATAGTCTCTGAGCAGTCTAAGGTCTCCCAGTTGGGGACCATGAGGCGAGTCTCTGAGCAGTCTAAGGCCTCCCAGCTGGGGACCATGAGGTGAGTCTCTTAGCAGTCTAAGGCCTCCCAGCTTGGCACCATGAGGCAAGTCTCTGAGCCGTCTAAGGCCTCCCAGCTTGCAACCATGAGGCGAGTCTATGAGCAGTCTAAGGCCTCCCAGCTTGGTACCATGAGGCAAGTCTCTGAGCAGTCTAAGGCCTTCCAGCTGGGGACCATAAGGCGAGTCTCTGAGCAGTCTAAGGCCTTCCAGCTGGGTACCATGAGACGAGTCTCTGAGCAGTCTAAGGCCTCCCAGCTAGGGACCATAAGGCGAGTCTCTGAGCAGTCTAAGGCCTCCCAGCTGGGTACCATGAGACGAGTCTCTGAGCAGTCTAAGGCCTCCCAGCTAGGGACCATAAGGCGAGTCTCTGAGCAGTCTAAGGCCTGCCAGCTGGGGACCATGAGGCGAGTCTCTGAGCAGTCTAAGGTCTCCCAGCTGAAGACCATGAGGCAAGTCTCTGAGCAGTCTAAGGCCTCCCAGATGGGGACCAAGAGACGAGTCTCTGAGCAGTCTAAGGCCTCCCAGTTGGGGACCATGAGGCTAGTCTCTGAGCAGTCTAAGGTCTCCCAGCTTGCTACCACGAGGTGCGTCTCTGAGCAGTCTAAGGCCTCCCAGTTGGGGACCATGAGGATAGTCTCTGAGTAGTCTAAGGTCTCCCAGTTGGGGACCATGAGGCGAGTCTCTGAGCAGTCTAAGGTCTCCCAGCTCGCTACCACGAGGTGAGTCTCTGAGCAGTCTAAGGCCTCCCAGTTGGGGACCATGAGACAAGTCTCTGAGTAGTCTAAGGTCTCCCAGTTGGGGACCATGAGGCGAGTCTCTGAGCAGTCTAAGGCCTCCCAGCTGGGGACCATGAGGTGAGTCTCTTAGCAGTTTAAGGCCTCCAAGCTGGGGACCATGAGCCAAGTCATTAAGCCGTCTAAGGCCTCCCTGCTTGCAACCATGAGGCGAGTCTATGAGCAGTCTAAGGCCTCCCAGCTTAGTACCATGAGGCAAGTCTCTGAGCAGTCTAAGGCCTCCCAGCTGGGGACCATGAGGCAAGTCTCTGAGCAGTCTAAGACATCCCAGCTGGGGACCATGAGGCAAGTCTCTGAGCAGTCTAAGGCATCCCAGCTGAAGACCATGAGGCAAGTCTCTGAGCAGTCTAAGGCCTCCCAGCTGGGGACCACGAGCCAAGTCTCTGAGCAGTCTAAGGTCTCCCAGCTTGCAACCATGAGGTGAGTCTCTGAGCAGTCTAAGGCCTCCCAGTTGGGGACCATGAGGCATGTCTCTGAGCAGTCTAAGGCCTTCCAGCTGGGGACCATGAGGTGAGCCTCTTAGCAGTCTAAGGCCTTTCCAGCTTGCAACCATGAGGTGAGCCTCTTAGCAGTCTAAGGCCTTTCCAGCTTGCAACCATGAGGCGAGTCTCTGAGCAGTTTAAGGCCTTTCCAGCTTGCAACCATGAGGTGAGTCTCTGAGCAGTCTAAGGCCTCCCAGCTGGGGACCATGAGGCGAGTCTCTGATCAGTCTAAGGCCTCCCAGCTGGGGACCATGAGGCGAGTCTCTGAGCAGTCTAAGGCCTCCCAGTTGGGGACCATGAGCCAAATCGTTGCCATCTGGTTACCTTGTGCCTATGCACAGCTGCTGGTACCCAGTGCAGTCTCCAGCACCCTACACCAGCACAGGGATCAGTATATGGTGTTTATACACAAGTCCCCAAGACAGCTACCACCTTCCAGCTTCCTCCGGAAATGGTCCAGTAAGCGAGACAGTCCTTCTCCAGACCAGATCTCTTGTGGTGAGGTTCTGCTATCAGCTACTAGGAAGATACATCCAGACACCACTAATTACTGTTATATTACATCCAGCAGGCTTCTGATGTACTAAGTACTGGTTCTGTGTCTTTGCAGGTTCTGGAAGAATGGTTGCAGGGGGTGCTGAGTGAGGACAGGCAGGTCTCTGTGGATGATGACGTTACCCGAATCGCAGCTGCCATGTATGTACAATGATAATACTGTAACTCTAATTCAATATATACTATTAATACACTATATACCAGGGTTTCTCAACCAGGGTTTCTCAACCAGGGTTCCGTGGAACCCTAGGGTTCCTCCAGAGGTTGCTAGGGGTTCCTTGAGCAATGGTCAATTTCTACCTCTCAGATAAATTCCCAATGATACCATTGATCTTTTTAGCTATCTGTAAGGGGCAATTCTTCCCAATGACCACAAGTGTAAGGAGCATTCTTCCCATTGACCATAACACGAATGTATCAGGAGTTGTAGATTTTTAATTTTTAGCAGGGGTTCCCCGAGACCGGAGAATTATTTCAAGGGTTCCTCGGTGTTGAAAAGGTTGAGAATGGCTGCTATATACAATAATACACAGTATATACATTAATACACTATATACATTAATACACAGTATATACATTAATACACAGTATATACTATTTATACACTATATACATTAACACACAGTATATACTATTAATACACAGTATATACTATTAATACACACTATATACATTAATACACAGTATATACATTAATACACACTATATACATTAATACACAGTATATACTATTTATACACTATATACATTAATACACACTATATACATTAATACACAGTATATACTATTTATACACTATATACATTAACACACAGTATATACTATTTATACACAGTATATACTATTAATACACAATATATACATTAATACACAATATATACATTAATACACAATATATACATTAATACAGTCCAAGAGTCTTAATATCAATGCTCCCCACTGACATCACCAGTTGTGGACAGTGAAAGGCCCCCAATGCAGTTTAAAGTTAAAACACATCTCCTCCATTCTCATAGTGTGGCCCCCGTGTCCTCTTACAATCCCTGAGACCGAATTGTTTTTTTCCTACACTGGGATCACCATTGAGGAATTTATAAATCGCTATCCTATCTCCTCTCAAACGTCTCTTCTCCGGGGAGAATAAGTTTAGTGCTTGTAGTCGCTCCTCCTAATTGAGGCCCTCCAATCTCCTTATTAATTTCATTGCCCTTCTTTAGACTCTCTCCCTTCTGATACCTCTCCGTGCATCAGAGTTCTCAGTGTTCCCCCTTAAATCAGGGTTCCCAGAGCATCCCTTATGTCTCCCTTACATCAGAGTCCCCCCTTATCAGGGAACTCTGCGAGTTCAGATGTAAGAGGAAACTCAGGATTCAGATGAAAAGGGGAACTCTATGGATTCTTGTGATTAACTTTATTACACAACACATATGATTAGAAATGTTATTTAATTGCAAAATCTATGTATAGTTTATACTATAAAGAAATTGCTGTGCACTGCTAAAGTGTTCGGGTTTGACTTGAAGGAAAGGTGGCAACCCTACTTCTGGGCTGGGGATTTTCTTAAAAGTCAGCAGCTACAGTATGTCATGTAACCAGCTAACATTCATGTCTTAACTGTTGCCTACCTTTGCTGCATGTGTCCAGTTAGAGGCCGGGCCTGCCTCACTTGTGTGCTTTAGTAGGCCCTCCTCAGCTGTGCTCCACCCCAGGCCTTAATTGGTAACAGGATATAATACCTGGCAGTGCAAGGCCGCGACGTTTGTCGGTGTTTGGCTTGTGTGTGTGATTGTCTCCTTCGGTTGTTCTGAGTCTTATCCGTGTTCTGATCCTTGGCTTGTCTGACTATCCCTTCCTGCCTGATACCTCGACCTTCGGCTTGTCTTCAGTTTCTCCTGTCTTCTGGTTGTCCTGACCCTTCGCTACTCTTATGACTTTTCTCACTGTTCCTGTGCTGCTGCTTGCCCTCTGCCACCTGGGGCCAGCCTGAGCGTGAGCTAGGGGACCCTGGGGGGCCGCTACCTGGATCCAGTTGCAGCCAAATCCATCCTCACCACTAGAGGCTCTGGTGAACACCCACTGGCTCTTAGATTCCGCGCCCTGGGGAAACCGATGCACTAGCTCCCTGAGTTTCAGTGTCCGTGCTCTAGGGGGCCCTCTCCCCGTATCAGCCGGTACTACTTAGCAGCAGTCAGCCATAGGTTCACAACCTTGTGGTGCGCTACACTCCCTTGATGCGATTCGCACTCCAGTGGTACGCACCTGTCACCAGACCCCATTAGAGTTGTGACACAGTATTTTTAAAAAAAAAACAGCTGCGGTTCCTCTTTAACAATCAGCCTCCTCCTCCTACAAAAAATGTAGGAGGAGGAGGCAAAGTGCATCAAAAATGAGCGTAAATACGCGTAAATATGCAGCAACACTGGTGGGAACCTAGGCTTAGAAGCATGGGGGCTCCTAGACAGTGAGGGCCACTTCCCACCTGAACATGCATGTTCACGCTTGTGCACTTTTGTGAATTCCTCTGAGGTGCGTTTTAGACAGCCTAATCATCTAGACAAAGAGTACAGCAGGCCAGAGGCGCAACTAGAACCTTCAGGTTCTCGGTGCAAAAACCACGAAGGGCCCCCAATGACTGCTGGGGCCCTTTTCTCTGAGCCCCGAGGCTCTTTCCTCTGATCCTGGGGCCCTTTACTCCCGTCGCGGGGCCCTTTATTGTACCACAATGGGACCCTTTCACATGTTCTTCAGCAGCCCCCTTCCTACCGTCTTTGGGTCTCCCCACGGTGGCGGAATGCCAGGGCTCGGTCGTAAGAGCGAACTTTGTGACCCTGATAGTTCCGCCACTGCGGCAGACACAATTTTTTTTAAAATTGGGCTGCACCAAACCGCATGGTACTGCGGTGCCATGCAGCTCGGTGGCTAAAAACGCGCGTGTGTTTGCCAGATGCATTTGAGGTGCCATCAACAAAAAATGGTACCAGCACACATCTAAAAAGGGTTCCCATGCAAATGGTGTGAAAGGGCCACCAGGCTCGGTTCAGACCTGTGCGGTTGTGTTCTGTGTGTAGGGCAGTCTATTAATTTCAATGGTCTGTCCAACCCGCAGAAAGGCAAGGACAGAAGTCCCCAATCTTTTTTTTTTATCATGCCACACTGAGACACATGGGGCTGCGCCACCTTGTGGACTGGCACACGCGACAACGCACCATGGATGCTTATGCATGGGGGTGACATTACCCTTTTTACTACCGATTCACTCAGATATACTGCAGTAGAGCAGCTGCTTGCTACTAGGTATGTGATCTGGCACTTCCGGGTCTGGGGCACGCATGCACGCCCCCGGCGACCCGCTCCCACTGTGATTGGACACAGCAGGACCCACCGATCGTTCTGGAGATATGCAGAATGGTGGTCTGCCTATGTAAACAAGACAGACCACCGTTTTGTGACAAGGGAAAGCAGAGATCCTGTGTTTCTGCTAAGCAGGAACACAGAGGATCTCTGCCTTTCCACAGTACAAGCACCTCCCCCACAAAGTTAGCAAGCACTCCCTAGGAACACATTTTACCCTTTAATCGCCCCTGATGTTAACCCCTTCCCTGCCAGTGTCATTAGTACAGTGGCAGTGCATATTTTTTAGCACCGATCACTTAGGGGGAGATTTACTAAACCTGGAGCACTCAGAAAGTGGTGCAGCTCCGCATGGCAGCCAATCAGCATGTAATTTCAGCTCGTTCAATTAACAAAACCTGGAAGCTGATTGGTTTCTATGCAAAGCTGCACCAGATTTTGCACTTTCCAGATTTAGTAAATCAGCCCCCTTAGTGTCACTGGTCCCAAAAAAGTGTCAGTTAGGTGTCCGATTTGTCCGCCGCAATGTCGCAGTCACGCTATAAGTCGCTGATCGCCGCCATTACCAGTAAAAAAAAAAAAAAAATTAAAAAGAATAAATAAATCTATCCATGGTTTGTAGACGCTGTAACTTTTGCGCAAACCAATCACTATACGCTTATCGGGAGCAGAATACATATTGGCCTAAATTGATAAAGAAATGTTATTTTTTACAATTTTTTTTTTTATTGGATGTTTTATAACAGAAAGTAAAAAATATTATTGTTTTTTTTTTTTTTCAAAATTACCGCAAATTTTTTGGTTTATAGCGCAAAATATAAAAACCGCAGACGTGATCAAATACCACCAAAAAAAAGCTCTATATGTGGGAGAAAAGGACAAATTTATTTGGGTACAGCGTCGCACGACCGCGCAATTGTCAGTTAAAGTAGCGCAAAAAATGGCCTGGTCATGAAGAGGAGTGGGGGGAGGTAAATCTGCTGGAGCTAAAGTGGTTAACAATGAATGTCACCCCCATGTGCTAAAGTGAAGCGCATTTCTCTTGGTTTGGCGCACGCTCCCCACCTGCACCCTAACCCTGCAGGTGAACTTACGCTTAGAAGCACGGGGGGGGGGGGGGCATGGGCGATCGTTGTTCAGTCTGGAGGAAAACTGTAGATGGCTCATTTGCTGAAAATTCCGCGTTTGGGCGCAACACGTAAAGAATAAGTAAATTACGTGTCTGCGCCATATAAATATGAGGGGGAAAAAAAAGATCGCCCAGCGCCGGTCATTGTGCGCTGATGGAAGACAAGGGAGCTAAAGCTAGGCGGCGGCTGGGAAGGGGTTAAGTGGAATGGCTGGCGGCTGATGATTTATTGATGCTGCGGGTTTGAAGTGGAGTCGGAAAGCTGAGCCGAGTCTCTGTTCAATGGTCTCGGGGCCCTTCGGGGAGCACACGGAAATCAATTAGCAGCACAGGAGGAGATGGGGTTTGTCCATTTACCATCGACGTCCCACTTCTGCTCCATTCAGCGTCTGCCACTCTCTTCCTGCGGAAGCACAGCGAGCGGCGCGCAGGCAAAAAAAAGGACAGAATTGACGAGTCGCGGAATTCACCTTGACAAGCACGGTCACCTCTTGTGGAGCAGACGGCTCTGCATCGCATTACGCTTATGGCAGGGGTTCTCAACCGCAGTCCTCCACGACCCTTTACCACCCGCAAGCGGCAAAAGTTCCCGAGCCTAAAATTCAATGTGTGACCTTAAAGGGTAACTCCACTTTCATGGGAAAAAAGGAAATAAAGAAAATAATATAACATACATTTGCTACACAAGTCACATTGTAATTGAATGTTAATAGAAAATTCCCTTTCCTTTTTAATCTGAAGCTGTAATTCTCTGTAAAATGCAATATGGCCACCTGGAGGTGCTCTGTACCAATGGCGTCACTAGAGTTGGGGTCACCCGGTGGGGAAAAACATGGCGTCACCCCCCCTCCACCAACTATAGTCACCCCTCAGAACAGACCCTCCCTCCACCAGTATAGACCCCCTTCCATTAAATACAGCCCCCCCTGCTAAGTACAGACCCCCCCC
>BLSH010480965.1:137812-161747 GCA_018402905.1 Glandirana rugosa
ATCGTTGGGTGAACGATACCCCTGTGAACACTCACGAGCGACGGTGGGGTGTGGGGGGTGAGAGACGGGTGACCGACACTAACCGGTTACCGAAGACCACGACAGAGATGAATAGAGGGAACGGCCACCCCTACGGACACTCGACACTCGTCCTTGTGACATGACACGGTCACACGGTTGGGTTAACCGTCACGGGTGGGGAGAGAGAGAGAGAGGGGGGGTGAGAGAGAGGAGATTGGGTGTAGGGCAGGGCAGACATAGCAGGGATAGGATGGGAGCGGTGTTCCAGATTCAGCCCCCTCCATCCTGTTTATACAGCACACTGTACTGGGCACTGCCAATTGGGTTGGCACACTGGCACAGTACAGTGTTCCTGCTCACAGCTCACAGGCATCCCCACCGGCAAGGGAGATAAGTAGAGACAGCACCAGAAGCCATTGGCCAATCACAGCCAGTGGGCAGAGAGTGGGGGGTGTGGGGTGGCAGCGAGCACTCACAAGTGTCCCCATAGCAAGTGGGTTGCTATGGGGGCACTGGTGTGGGGAGGAGGCAGGAGCGCCGGCGGGGGACCCGAGAATAGGAGGATCGGGGCCGCTCTGTGCAAAGAGCCGGTAAGTAAGCCTTTGTATGTAATGTGAGTCTTTGCAATCTCTTTACCGGTTCCTACTCACCAATGGCGGTAGCTGCTATTGACTAAAGCGATGGGTTCAAGGGTGGGCAGTTGTTTTACCACCATGGTGCATCCGGCCGCCATAATGCTGCGTGCGGCAAAGCTTGGTAATCCGCTAACAAGGTTATGTGAACGCCTCACTTTATTGTCATTCATCAGTGATGTTACCTGAGAGCTCCATCAAGAATAATGGAATTGCGCCGTCAGATTATCGGTTTTTCCACCGTTTGGTGATCCCTCCCTCCAGGACGATAATCTCATTTTATTAGAAGGGCAAACAATGATTGGTTTATTTTCTTAAGGTCTTCTGGTGAGTTGGCTGTGTGAGGAGGAACCCAATTATATGTCCCATCAACTCTGACCGGCTTCCCTGTCCCTGCTGAAGAAAAGCATCCCCACCCCATGAAGCTGCCACCATGTTTCACAGTGGGGATGGGGTGTTCAGGGTGATGTGCAGTGTTAGTTTTCCCCACACATAGCGTTTTGCTTTCAGGCCAAAAAGTAAAATGTTGGTCTCATCTGAGCAGAGCCCCTTCTTCCCCATGTTTGCTGTGTCCCCCCCCATGTTTGCTGTGCCCCCCCCATGGCTTCTCACAAACTGCAAACCGGACTTCTTATGGATTTCTTTCACCAATGGCTTTCTTCTTGCCGCTCTTCCATAAAGGGCAGATTTGTGGAGCACGACTAATAGTTGTCCTGTGGACAGATTCTCCCCCCTGAGCTGTGGATCTCTGCAGCTCCTCCAGAGTCACCATGGACCTCTTGGCTGCTTCTCTGATGAACGCTCTCCTTGCCCGGCCGGTCAGTTTAGGTGGACGGCCATGTCTTGGTAGGTTTGCAGTTGTGCCACTCTTTCCATTTTCCGATGATGGATTGAGCAGAGCTCAGTGAGATGTTCAAAGCTTGGGAGATTTTATTATAACCCAACCCTGCTTTATACTTCCCCACAACTTTATCCCTGACCTGTCTGCTGTGTTCCTTGGCCTTCATGATGCTGTTTGTTCACTAAGATTCTCTAACAAACCTCTGAGGGCTTCACAGAACAGCTGTATTTATACTGAGATTAAATGACACACAGGGGGCTCTGTTTACTAATTAGGTGACTTCTGAAGGCAATTGGTTCCTCTAGAATTTAGTTGGGGGTATCGGAGTAAAGGGGGCGCCATACAAATGCCCCCCACACTTTTCACAGATTTATTTGTATCATTTATCATTTTCCTTCCACTTCACAATTATGAGCCACTTTGTGTCGGTCCATAAAATCCCAATAAAATACATTTACGTTTTTGGGTGTCACATGGCAAAATGTGGGGGATTTCAAGGGGTATGAATACTTTTTCAAGGCGCTGTATGCGCTGATAGAGGAAGGACAATCAAAACAAACCCTTAGCCTTGGATGGCCAAGCACAAGTTTGAATGAAGGCCACTTAAACAGTTTTTCATGTCTACAACAGCCTCAGCATGACCCCTACCAGCATGCTGCATGTGTGGAAGCAGCGGTCTCATTGCAGAGATCTGACACGACCACTACTGAGTTAGACCTATGGTTGTGCAATCAGCAAAGTCCTGCTGATTGGAGAGCCATGGCCCTTACTCAGCAGGGGTGTGTCAGACCTCTGTAGAGACACCACTGCTTCCCCAAGGAGATTAAGGGCCCCACTTGGCAGTGGACAGGCTTTTCTACTCAGGCTGTGGCTAGTTTTTTTTTTTTCTAAGACTTTGCCCACCTTTTGTTTTGATGCATCTGAAAGGCATTCAGCTCATTTAATTTGGGCTTTAACCACTTGTCGTCCGCACCACAGCTACAGCATGGTCACCCGGGGCTGGGAGGGCATCTAATGATGTCCTCCCAGAACCGTGCCTCCCGTGTGCCCGCTGCTGTGCACACCCGGCGCGCTCTGTGACCGATGTGTCCTTCGCAGATCAGGGTGGAGAGACAATCACAGCGGCTCTTTACCACATGATCAGCTGCGTCCAATCACAACTGATCCCGATGTAAACACTCTTGTCGGTTATCGGCATTCCTTTCTTCGCGCTGTCACAGCGCCAGGAGAGCTGGCAACCGGCAAGTGTGACAGGGGCATCTACACTGATAGTCAGGGCACTGATCATCAGTGTCCTGATATCAGTGCTGCCCATCAGTGCCGCCAATTAGTGCCAATAAGGGCTGCCTATCAACGCCTCTTCATCAGTGCCCATTGGCACTGCCCATCAGTGCCGCCAATTAGTGCCAATAAGGGCTGCCTATCAACGCCTCTTCATCAGTGCCCATTGGCACTGCCCATCAGTGCCCATCAGTGCTGCATATCAGTGCAACCTCATCGGTGCTCATCAGTGCAGCCTATCAAGGTCCATCAGTGCTCCCTGATCAGTGGAAATGAGTGCAGCCTATCAAGGTCCATCAGTGCTGCTTATCAGTGCAATCTCATCAGTGCAACGTATCAGTGCCCATCAGTGCAGCCTATCCAGGTCTATCAGTGCTGCTTCATCAGTGCAAATGAGTGCAGCCTATCAAGGTCCATCATTGTAGCCTATCGTTGCAGCCTATCAAGGTCCATCAGTGCAAATCAGTGCAACTTATCAAGGCCCATCAGTGCTGCTTGTTAGTGCCCATCAGTGCAACCTCATCAGTGCCCATCAGTGCAGTGTATCAGTGCCCATCAGTGCAGTGTATCAGTGCAGCCTATCAGTGCAACCTATCAAGGTCCATCAGTGCTGCCTCATCATTGCAAATGAGTGCAGCCTATCAAGGTCCATCAGTGTTGCCTCATCAGTGCAGCCTATCAAGGCCCATCAGTGCAACCTCATCAGTGCCCATCAGTGCAGTGTATCAGTGCCCATCAGTGCAGCCTATCAGTGCAACCTATCAAGGTCCATCAGTGCTGCCTCATCATTGCAAATGAGTGCAGCCTATCATGGTGCATCAGTGCTGCCCCATCAGTGCCCATCAGTGCAACCTCATCAGTGCCCATCAGTGCAGTGTATCAGTGCCCATCAGTGCAGTGTATCAGTGCCATCAGTGCAGCCTATCAAGGTCCATCAGTGCTGCCTGTTAGTGCCCATCACTGCTGCATATCAGTGAAGCATATCAGTGCCCATCAGTGCCACCTATCAGTGTAGCCTATCAGCTCCCAAATTACAAAATTTTATGACAGAAACTAAGAAAAACGTTTTTGGTCCTTTTTAGTTTAGCAAAAAATAAACCCCCCAGCGGTGATTAAATCCCCCCAATAGAAAGCTCTGTGTGAAGAAAACGATAAATGCCATCTGGGTGCAGTGTCACATGACTGAGTAATTGTCATTCAAAGTGCGACAACGCTGAGAGCTGAGAATTGGCCTGGGCAGGGAGGGGGTGACAGTGCCCGGTAGGCGAGTGGCATGTGTGGGCACCAGGTATAAAACCCCGTAGAAGGGTATTTTCACGATCGGTTACTTGACTCGTAGATTTGGAGTTTTCTTGTGAAACCGGCTTGGGCCAAGCTGACCTTAAGAGTGCAGCATCAGGATGGCATTTGTGCCAGGACAGCGAGCGGTACCAACCCCCCTCCCCCCCCCCCCCAGCGCCGAGCGTAGCGTGCCACTGTTCCAACACCTGCAGCTTCTGGGAATTGGCAGACACCCCCTCTCTAATTAAACCCACTGAGCCATCGTGTGCCAGCCTCTGTTTCTAAAAAAGTCATAGAAAATATCGAGCAATTATCTTTCTTCCTCGTCGATCGGCGAGATCCTCATTAGAACTCTGCGTTGCTGCTGTCTATCTCTGGGTAATTATTTTCTTCTCTTGCTTCGGTCCAATCGCCCCACATTTGCTTCTTTTTCATGTGGCTGTCGACTCACTGATCGAGCAGCCCCTGCCCCCTGCCCCCTGGCATGAGATACGGCTGGTGGTGATGAGCCCCGCTTTATAGATTTCTTCCCATTCTTTGGATATGGTGTGAGGTCTATAGGTTCTTCCCTAGGGCCATAGGTGTGTGCGCATAGGGTGTGCTGGATGTGCCTGGGCACACCCTAATCATCCCGTGTGGTGCAGATTCCCCCTGCCCCCTCCCCTCCCCCGCAGCACTGCCGGTTTCCCTCCTCCCCTTCCCACCCGGCTACTCCTGGGGGCACACAGGAGATATTTCAGGATAGAGAGTGGATGACAGGGTCGGTAAATATGTAATTTACCCCTTCTTTTTCTGAATGAACACATTGAGCAATCTGTACCAATCACTCGCTGTGTTCATTTATAACTGAAGACTAGTAAGCCCTGTTTACTAGGCTTCAGTTTGTGAATTAACAGGAAGCCGCTAAGTCTCTTTCTCTGTCCCAAAAGCAAGAAATCAGAGGTCTGTTTAGACTCCTGATATTTCACTAAACCCCCAAAAAAGTAATAAAAAATTGTAATAATAGAAAAAAAAACTACTAACAGTCTACTGCCCTACTGACACCATCTACTGCCCTACTGACACCGTCCACTGCCTTACTGACACCGTCCTCTGCCCTACTGACACCATCCACTGCCCTACTGACACCGTCCACTGCCCTACTGACACCGTCCTCTGCCCTACTGACACCGTCCTCTGCCCTACTGACACCGTCCTCTGCCCAACTGACACCGTCCACTGCCCTACTGACACCGTCCTCTGCCCTACTGACACCGTCCTCTGCTCTACTGACACCGTCCACTGCTCTACTGACACCGTCCACTGCCCTACTGACTCCATCCACTGCCCTACTGACACCGTCCTCTGCTCTACTGACACTGTCCACTGCCTTACTGACACCGTCCTCTGCCCTACTGACACCGTCCTCTGCTCTACTGACACCGTCCTCTGCCCTACTGACACCATCCACTGCTCTACTGACACCGTCCACTGCCCTACTGACACCGTCCACTGCCCTATTGACACCGTCCTCTGCTATACTGACACCATCCACTGCCCTACTGACAACGTCCTCTGCCCTACTGACACCATCCACTGCTCTACTGACACCATCCACTGCCCTACTGACACCGTCCTCTGCTCTACTGACACCGTCCTCTGCTCTACTGACACCGTCCTCTGCCCTACTGACACCGTCCTCTGCCCTACTGACACCGTCCTCTGCTCTACTGACACCGTCCACTGCCCTACTGACACCGTCCTCTGCTCCACTGACACCAATCTCTGCTCTACTGACACATCCTCTGCTCTACTGACATCACCCTCTGCCCTACTGACACTGTCCACTGCTCTATGACATCACCCTCTGCCCTACTGACACCATAAACTGCCCTACTGACACTGTCCTCTGCCCTACTGACACCATCAACTGTACTACTGACATTGTCCACTGCCCTATTGACACCGTCCACTGCTCTACTGACACCGTCCTCTGCTCTACTGACACCTTCCACTGCCCTACTGACACCGTCCTCTGCTCTACTGACACCATCCACTGCCCTACTGACACCGTCCACTGCCCTACTGACACCTTCCTCTACCCTACTGACACCGTCCACTGCCCTACTGACACCGTCCTCTGCCCTACTGACACCGTCCTCTGCCCTACTGACACCGTCCACTGCTCTACTGACACGTCCTCTGCTCTACTGACACCAATCTCTGCTCTACTGACACCATCCACTGCCCTACTAACACCGTCCACTGCCCTACTGACACCGTCCTCTGCCCTACTGACACCGTCCACTGCCCTATTGACACCGTCCACTGCTCCACTGACACCAATCTCTGCTCTACTGACACATCCTCTGCTCTACTGACATCACCCTCTGCCCTACTGACACTGTCCACTGCTCTATGACATCACCCTCTGCCCTACTGACACCATAAACTGCCCTACTGACACTGTCCTCTGCCCTACTGACACCATCAACTGTACTACTGACACTGTCCACTGCCCTACTGATACCGTCCACTGCTCTACTGACACCGTCCTCTGCTCTACTGACACCGTCCACTGCCCTACTGACACCATCCACTGCTCTACTGACACCATCCTCTGTTCTACTGACACTGTCCTCTGCCCTACTGACACCATCCACTGCCCTACTGACCCCGTCCTCTGCCCTACTGACACCATCCTCTACCCTACTGACACCTTCCTCTGCCCTACTGACACTGTCCTCTGCCCTACTGACACCATCCACTGCCCTACTGACAGTGTCCTCTGCCCTACTGACACCATCCTCTACCCTACTGACACCTTCCTCTGCCCTACTGACACTGTCCTCTGCCTTACTGACACCGTCCAATGCTCTACTGCACTGCCCTACTGACACCATCCACTGCCCTACTGACACCGTCCATTGCCCTACTGATACCGTCCACTGCTCTACTGACACCGTCCTCTGCTCTACTGACACCATCCTCTGTTCTACTGACACTGTCCTCTGCCCTACTGACACCATCCACTGCCCTACTGACACCTTCCTCTACCCTACTGACACCTTCCTCTGTCCTACTGACACCGTCCTCTGCCCTACTGACACCATCCACTGGATGTTTGTCCCACAAAAGTTAACTGCTTTAAGGAGATATGTTCTGAAAGAAATCCAAGGATTGCTATTGTTGGCCGCCTTCTGAAAATGCTGGCTGCCTGGCCATCTCTGGTGTTAATACTCTCTGGGACACTGACCTGACAGAAGACTGTGCATGCAACACTTACCATCCATGTAACCCTAACACTAACCCTCCTTGTAAGCTTAATGCTGATCCTAACATTAACCCTCCCTATAGCCCTAACACTAAACTCCACACTATCCCTCTCCGTATCCCTTACATTAACCCTTATATTAACCCTTCATGTAACCTAACAGTAACCCTTCATGTTACCCTTACACTAACACTCCCTGCAACCCTAACACTAACTTTTACACTAATCCTCCCTGTATCATTAGCAGGATCCACCTTATATTAACCCTCCATGTAGCCCTAACACTAACTCTCCCTGCAACTCCCATATAACCCTAACATTGAGCCACACTTCAACCATCCTTGTGACCCTAACACTAAATTTTCATATAACCCTAACACTAACCATCCATGTAAGCCAATCACCAACTTTCTGTGGAATTCTAACACCAACCTTCCCTATAACCCTAACATCAACCCACACACTAACAGCATATAACTAACACTAACTCTTCTTATAACCCTAACACTAAACCATCATTTACAGCAACTCTGTCATGGTCAGGGGTCAGGCTTGCAGGCCAGTAGCTATAGCAGTAGAGTAATAAGTATACAAGCAGGTCACCCTGGCAGATGACACGGGCTCACCCGAGGTGCGGAGTCTAAGCACTATCCAGTATTCACCAGAGCTCCTGATGGTGGGGATGGGTTTTGCTCCATGTTAGTACCAGGTCGTCGTCCTCAGGATCACCCCACCAGGAGGTGAGCAAGCTGGGGTGCAGTATATAGCAGGTAGAGATCAAGCAGAAACATAGTCAGTAAACGATCCAAAGGTCGGTAAAAGTGGTTGCAGGTTGGGATCAAGTGGAAGTGCAGTTGAGGAAAAAGCCAAAGGTCAGTAAGGAGTGGTTGCAGGTTGGGATCAAGTGGAAGCGTAGTTGAGGAACAAGCCAAAGGTCGGTAACAAGTGGTTGCAGGTTGGGATCAAGTGGAAGCATAGTTGGGGAACAAGCCAAAGGTCGGCAAGGAGTGGTTGCATGTTGGGATCAAGTGGAAGTGCAGTTGAGGAACAAACCAAAGTTCGGTAACGAGTGGTTGCAGGTTGAGATCAAGTGGAAGTGCAGTTATGGAACAAGCCAAAGGTTGGTAACGAGTGGTTGCAGGTTGGGGTCAAGGGGAAGTGCAATTGAGGAACAAGCCAAAGGTCGGTAACAAGTGGTTGCAGGTTGGGATCAAGTGGAAGTGCAGTTGAGGAACAAGCCAAAGGTCAGTAACGAGTGGTTGCAGGTTGGGATCAAGTGGAAGTGCAGTTATGGAAGAAGCCAAAGTTTGGTAAGGAGTGGTGGCAGGTTGGGATCGAGTGGAAGCGTAGCTGAGGAGCAATCCAAAGGTTGGTAACGAGTGGTTGCAGGCTGGGATCAAGTGGAAGCGTAGTTGAGGAAGCAGCCAAAGGTCGGTAACAAGTGGTTGCAGGTTGGGATCAAGTGGAAGCATAGTTGAGGAACAAGCCAAAGGTCGGTAATGAGTGGTTGCAGGTTGGGATCAAGTGGAAGTGCAGTTGAGGAACAAGCCAATGGTCGGTAACAAGTGGTGGCAGGTTGGGATCAAGTGGAAGAGAAGTTGAGCAACAAGCCAAAGGCCGGTAACAAGTGGTTGCAGGTTGGGATCAAGTGGAAGCGTAGTTGAGGAACAAGCCAAAGGTCGGTAATGAGTGGTTGCAGGTTGGGATCAAGTGGAAGTGCAGTTGAGGAACAAACCAAAGGTCGGTAACAAGTGGTTGCAGGTTGGGATCAAGTGGAAGCATAGTTGAGGAACAAGCCAAAGGTCGGTAATGAGTGGTTGCAGGTTGGGATCAAGTGGAAGTGCAGTTGAGGAACAAGCCAATGGTCGGTAACAAGTGGTGGCAGGTTGGGATCAAGTGGAAGAGAAGTTGAGCAACAAGCCAAAGGCCGGTAACAAGTGGTTGCAGGTTGGGATCAAGTGGAAGCGTAGTTGAGGAACAAGCCAAAGGTCGGTAATGAGTGGTTGCAGGTTGGGATCAAGTGGAAGTGCAGTTGAGGAACAAACCAAAGGTCGGTAACAAGTGGTTGCAGGTTGGGATCAAGTGGAAGCATAGTTGAGGAACAAGCCAAAGGTCGGTAATGAGTGGTTGCAGGTTGGGATCAAGTGGAAGTGCAGTTGAGGAACAAACCAAAGGTCGGTAACAAGTGGTGGCAGGTTGAGATCAAGTGGAAGCATAGTTGAGGAACAAACCAAAGGTCGGTAACAAATGGTTGCAGGTTGGGATCAAGTGGAAGTGCAGTTGAGGAACAAGCCAAAGGTCGGTAACGAGTGGTTGCTGGCTGGGATCAAGTGGAAGTGCAGTTGAGGAACAAGCCAAATGTCGGTAATGAGCGGTAACAAAGATATAAATGGCAGCAGAAGTGACAAGTGAGAGATATCGGTTGGATAGAGCACAATAGTCTGGCAAACAGGAAGTGCAGAGACAAGGCTTAAATAGGAAGTTTATGGGAGGCGCAAAGAGTTCAATGTTCACCACCAGATACAAGGTTCACCCAGGGAAGATTGCCCAAGTAATTGTCAGGGCAGCTGTCCAGCATCTTAGGTGGCTCGGCAAGAAGAGATACTTCCGGGCGCAGCAGAGGTTGCAGGTTCCTGTAACCATAACACTAACCTATCATGTACAGTAACTCTAGCACTTACCCTTCCTATAACACCCACCTTTCCTTGGGTAAACTTTAACCATTATTTGTGCATTGGTCTCCATTGTGCTGGGATCCTCTTTGTCGAAGGCCAACCCTTTTTTCACCATAAGATACCGGCACCACAGACTCCTGCATAGAGGGGTAGGAAGGGTCACATCTCTGGGACTGTGGGGTGAAGGCTCCAGGAGAATAGGTGGATGTGAACGGTAATTAAAAATAATAGGATGAAGCTAAATTATCATAGAGAATGAATGATAATAACTATCCACTTAATGACCGCCCTATAGCAGATTTACTGCCCTGTGCAGAATCACGTCTATATACACATATTTGTGATTTTGCACTTCCACATAGGTGGTGTGCAGAGGTGGCTCTCTAATTAGGCAAATTAGGCGGTCGCCTAAGGCCTCGCACTCACAGGGGCCTCGCAACCACCTAATTTGATACTGACACCATCACCAAGATAGAGAGTACTGACACCAGCACTTAATATATACAATTTATAAAGTTAATTTTTTTATCTCTTGAATTATTTTTCCCATTATGGGCGTGAGTAGGGCCTCGCGTCTAGGTTTTGCCTAAGGCCTCACAAAACCTAGAGCCGCCTCTGGTGGTGTGTGCCGCTAATCACAGCAGAAGCCGATCAGTGGGTGTCCACCAGTCCCCCCGCTGATCACCGAGGAGAGCTCTGTCCTGTCAGCGGGGATTTGCTGGATTTTGTTTCCCTGCAAAGCACATCCCTTAGTAAAAATACCCCCCCAGGGTACACATAAGCACATAAACACTGGCTAGGCACACATTTAACCCTTTGATCGCCCTAGATGTATAACCCCTTCCCAGGAAGTGTCATTAGTACAGTGACAGTGCATATTTTTTGCACTGATCACAAAGTATCAAAAGTGTCAGCTAGTGTCGGATTGTCTGCCGCAATATCGCAGTCCTCAGTCCTGCTATAAATCACTGATTACTAGTATGAAGATAAATACAAATTAAAGTATATACTGTATCCCATAGTTTGTGGGGAAAAAAGGACTTTCATTTTATTTTTGTGTACAGCGTCGCGCGACCGCGCAATTGTCAGTTAAAGTAACGCAGTGCCGTATCGCAATAAAATGGCCTGGTCATGAAGAGGGGTAAATCTTCCGGGGGGTGGCATGTGGATATACAGCATTTATACCTTTCTTCGCTGAACACTGAAATGATTACATCTTATATTTTAAATCAGGGGTAGGCAACCTGGGGCCCTCCAGCTGTTGCAGAACTACAAGTCCCATCATGCCTCTGGGAGTAATTGTAACTGCCAGCCTTGCAATGCCTCATGGGAAATGTAGTCCCACCACAGCTGGAGGGCCGCAGGTTGCCTACCCCTGTTTTAAATCCTATAGTTTCCCGATCCTCCGGATTTAGTTATTTAATTCTAAATAAAGCAATGCTAAACTTTAGTTGTCTCTTTTACCGAAAATCGTGAGAATTCTTTAGAACCCGACGATCAGAAAATGTAAGCCGCTTCCTGATGGCGCCCACAGCCTGGCATAGGGAAAGGGTTGGCATTGTTCTCTGCCTGCATCATTCACCTGCAAGGGGCCCGGCTCAGGGTCACCCTGTCCTATTTTTATTTGAGGATTTGAAATAACATCCTGCGCTCCGTCTCATTGGACAAATCAAGGTTGATGGTTTCTAAGGACAAAGAGATCTCTAACCCACGTCGGGGTGCTCGGCCTCCATTACAATGCCTGTTCTTCGCATATCCCTGGAGTTTACTGTCTGCCTTCAGCTTTAATGAATGTTACAGCTAAACTCCAGGCAGATATACAAAACGCCACCCAATCCGGGAGGAGAAAAAAATCAATGATTGTTTTTTTTTTAGAAAATCAAAAAAAAAAATCCTAAATCAGATTTTTTTAAATATTTTTATCAAATTTATTTTAATAAAATACTTTTGGAGTAAAAAATCCATCTAAAGATAGTTTTCTATGTAGGACGCATTAATAATTGATTTTATCCAGTTCCACACCGCCCACCGTCTATTTACGGCGGCAGTGTGGATGCTGGGCGCGAATCGCCGTAAAAAAGCGGCGATCTACGAGTGCCCGCTGGGGGGCGCGCGCGCTCCTGAGGAGTGTGCCCGCAGCTCGGGCGGACCTGATGTCCACCGGCGAGCCGCAATGTAAACGCGGCAGTTCCCCGCTCTGTTAGTGGGGGCATGGGTGATCTACTGATTCATGTCACTGGGATCAGTTAGATCTCTGGTGCCCATGGTAGCCCCGCCCCCTCACAGTTAGAACACGCCTAGGGAACACAGTTAACCCCTAGATCTCCCCCTCCAGGTTAACCCCTTAACTGCCAGTGACATTTATACAGTAATCAGTGGACATTTAAATTTCTGATCACTGAATAAATGTCATTGGTCCCAAAAAAGTGTCAAAAATGTCCGCCGCAAAATCGCAGTACCGCTAAAAATCGCAGATCTCCGCCATTACTAGTAAAAAATGAAAAAAAAAAAAAAAACCCCAGAAATGAATTCTCAGCATCCGTAAACGTAGCCACTTTTGCGCAAACCAATCAATAAACGCCGATTGCGATTTTTTTTTTTATCACAAATATGAGGAAGAATATAAATCGGCCAAAACCGATGAAAAAAATGTTTTTTTTATATTTTTTTTTGGATTTGTATTTTAGCAAAAAGTAAGAAATTTGTTTTTTTTTTTTACAAAATGGTCGCTCTTCTTTTGTTTATAGCGGTGATCAGAAATGACGCAGTGGCGATCAAATACCACCAAAAGAAAGCTCTATTTGTGGGAAAAAAAGGACGCATATTTTGTTTGGGTACAACGCCGCACGACCGCGCAATTGTCAGTTAAAGCGACGCAGCGCAGAATCGTAAAAAGTGCTCTGGTCCTAAAGTGGGAAATCCTTCCGGGGGTGAAGTGGCTGTATATTCTGCAATAGTTACATTTATGGTAAACTCATTCAATGAGTCCAAGCTCTGCAAGCTAAGATAACATGCACTGCATTGATGTATTCACACCACGTCACAGTAACCATGAGTTACTGTTGTACTCCCTATTTACTCTATCGCCTGAATAGACTTTCCTCTGCAACCGGTTCTGGATGTAACACGGCTGAAGGCAGGGGCGTTGCTAGGTCTACAAAAGATCTGGGGCTAGAGCCCATAGCAGCAAAGTAAAGAAAGTCATACGCTTGAGTGGGCATACACGTGTATATAATATACATGTGTGTATATATATATATATATATAGTTACATACCTGAGTGTGGATTCCCCTTACATCAGGGTCCCCAGAGAGACATACCTGCTAATTGCAGAACTGCACCCACCCAGTAAGAGACTCGGGGCTATGGGCCCCAGACTCGGGGCTACAGCCCCAATAGCCACCCCCTAGCAACGCCCCTGGCTGAAGGCACATTTTACCATACGATGTGGGAATGTCCACCAATTAGCAGAAATCAATGCCTTTATTACCCATCATCTGCAACCCCTTGAGATGCCTACTGGGCTGCATTGATGATGAATGTCTATCTAAAAATGTACAAACCTTTATTACGTATAGTCTTGTTTTATACAAAGAAATCCATAACTATGCACTGGAAGTCCCAGTCCTCACCCACTATACCTTTCTCGCTTATCATCATCAACCAAGCACTCCTATTTTACAAACTGACATACAGCTGTGCTCATAAGTTTACATACCCTGGCGGAATTGATGATTTCTTGTCCATTTTTCAGAGAATATGAATGAGAACACAAAAACTTTTCTATCACTCATAGAAAATAACTGATAACATGCACACAAGGTGACACAAAGGGGTCTGAATGGCTATTTTAACAAACAACCGGCATAGGCATCCAAATCTTTCCTGATATCTGCCCTCTGTAGTCATCAGCACAGCGACACTCAGACTGAGAGAGGGAGGGTCGGCATATTCCCTCCTTTTCTGGGGTCCCCTGCTGGTGTTCCCGGCTCCTCCCCCCCCACTGCGTGCCTCCATTGCAAATTGGTTACTATGGGGGCACTTGTGCGGGCTCAATCCCAAGCTGCGCTATGAGCGTCCATTGGCACACACAGCATGGCTCTGCTAGGGTTGCCACATCATCCCTTTAATCCAGGACACATATTAATTACACAGGTTGTTCTGTGGCTGTACTGTTTGTATCTGCATCACACAGTAGAAATATGTCTTTCAACTTTGTATTAAAGTGTTAGTTAAAGGTGAACTAACACTGGACACCAATGGCAGCCCGTCCATTAAGGGCGCGCGGGCACCGCCCCCTCTGTCCTCGCCACCCCCATCTATGCTATCCATAGCATGAACCTATCCATGGTCATCTGCGTCCACCCCCCTATTCATGCGGCCGCCCTCTTTGAGGTGCCTGCCGCATGAATTACCACTGCGGGGGGTTACTTTGAAGCATCTCATTAGAGCCGTAGGCTCTAATAGGCTTCAATATAGTGTGGCTTGTGGTGCAGAGCGTGCCGCCATATGCCCCTAGAAAGGCAATAGAATATTTGCCTTTCTAACATTAAACCGCTCTCCGCCAATCAGGAAGCGCCGGTATGTTACTGGTTTCCCGATTGGTGGAGAAGACAGGCGATCCTATTGGATGCTTTTCTCGTCAGAGGAGGGGGATACATGGCCAAAGCCAAGCCGCTCCCTGCTCCCCACACTCACCGGACACCGCTCTGCCTGCTCACCAGACACCGCTCTGCCTGCTCCCCACTGGCCGAACACCGCTCTGCCTGCTGCCTGCTCACCAGACACCGCTCTGCCTGCTCCCCACTGGCCGAACACCGCTCTGCCTGCTGCCTGCTCGCCGAACACCGCTCTGCCTGCTGTCTGCTCGCCGGACACCACTCTGCCTGCTGCCTGCTCGCGAGACACCGCTCTGCCTGCTGCCTGCTCGCCAAACACCGCTCTGCCTGCTGCCTGCTCGCCGAACACCGCTCTGCCTGCTGCCGGCTCGCCGGACACCGTTCTGCCTGCTCGCGAGACACCACTCTGCCTGCTGCCTGCTCGCCGAACACTGCTCTGCCTGCTCGCCGGACACCGCTCTGCCTGCTGCCTGCTCGCCGGACACCGCTCTGCCTGCTGCCTGCTCGCGAGACACCGCTCTGCCTGCTCGCCGAACACCGCTCTGCCTGCTGCCTGCTCGCCGGACACCGCTCTGCCTGCTGCCTGCTCGCCGGACACCGCTCTGCCTGCTGCCCACTCCTAGATGGGGCAGGTGTGGGACTTTGATGTCTCGACTACCCAGGGGGGGATCTTCTATCAGTGCCGCGAGCCCCGGGGTGGGGGGGAGGGGCTGTATATCCCTATCTGTGGTGCTGTATACCCCTATCTATGGTGCTGTATACCACTATCTATGGTGCTGTATATACCTATCTGTGGTGCTGTATACCCCTATCTATGGTGCTGTATACCCCTATCTATGGTGCTGTATACCCTTATCTGTGGTGCTGTATACCCCATATCTGTGGTGCTATATATCCCTATCTATGGTGCTGTATATCCCTATCTATGGTGCTGTATACCCCTATCTGTGGTGCTGTATACCCCATATCTGTGGTGCTATATATCCCTATCTATGGTGCTGTATACCCCTATCTATGGTGCTATATACCCCTATCTATGGTGCTGTATACCCCTATTTATGGTGCTATATACCCCTATCTGTGGTGCTGTATATACCCCTATCTATGGTGCTGTATATCGCTATCTGTGGTGCTGTATACCCCTATCTGTGGTGCTGTATACCCCATATCTGTGGTGCTGTATATCCCTATCTATGGTGCTGTATATTCCTATCTATGGTGCTGTATACCTCTATCTGTGGTGCTGTATATCCCTATCTATGGTGCTGTATATTCCTATCTATGGTGCTGTATACCTCTATCTGTGGTGCTGTATATCCCTATATATGGTGCTGTATACCCCTATCTGTGGTGCTGTATACCCCTATCTGTGGTGCTGTATACCCCTATCTGTGGTGCTGTATACCCCTATCTGTGGTGCTGTATACCCCATATCTGTGGTGCTGTATACCCCTATCTATGGTGCTATATACCCCTATGTGTGGTGCTGTATATACCCCTATCTGTGATGCTGTATACCCCTATCTGTGGTGCTGTATATACTCCTATTTGGCGATGCTGTATACCCTATCTGGTGATGCTGGGCTGTATTCTCCTGACACAATGGGTGGAATATATAAGGGGTGGGGCTTATGAGAAGTGGGAGGGGTAAAAAAGGAAGGGCGGGGTATGGCGCCCCCCCATCCTAAAATTTCACCAGCCGCCACTGCTGGACACCTTCCCCACCCCCCTGGTCCCCATTGTACTTACCTCCGCGGCTGCCAAGCTGTCAGCACCCCTGCAGCTACTCCAGAGGTCCGGGGATTTGAAACTCACTCCCCACTCTTCTCCCTATTTTGGGTCAGTGCTTTCAGGACAGACCAGATGGATTCTGATTGGTCAGTGCCATCATCCAGGTAGGAGGGTGTGCTTAGCTGACAAAGCTCCTCCTCCCATGAAGATTGGGATGTATGAAATCATTTTGGCCTAGGCCAGACGCCAGGAAGTAACTGGAGAAATGTAAAAAAAAAATGAAAGCAAGTAAATATGATCCACCCTCCTATCTATTATGTTAGCAGCTTAAGGATTACAATTAGCCAATGTTGATTGAGTTCCACTTTAACATTCTATTTATAAAAATCATATTTTAACATGGACGCTAGAAATCTTTTAAAGTAGATATGTTTATGTTTAGGCCACCATTATTTTCCAGCACTGTCTTAACCCTCTTGGGCATGGAGTTCACCAGAGCTTCACAGGTTGGCACTGGAGTCCTCTTCCCCTCCTCCATGACGACATTACGGAGCTGGTGGATGTTTGAGACCTTGCGCTCCTCCACCTTCCATGCCCCACAGATGCTCAATAGGGTTTAGGTCTGGAGATGCTTGGCCAGTCCATCACCTTTACCCTCAGCTTCTTTAGCAAGGCAGTGGTCGTCTTGGAGGTGTCTGGGGTCGTTATGTTGGAATATTGCCCTGCGGCCCAGTCTCTGAAGGGAGGGGAAGCTCTGCTTCAGTATGTCACAGTACATGTTGGCATTCATGGTTCCCTCAATGATCTGTAGCTCCCCAGTGCCGGCAGCACTCATGCAGCCCCAGACCATGACACTCCCACCACCATGCTTGACTGTAGGCAAGACACACTTGTCTTTGTACTCCTCACCTGGTTGCCGCCACCCACGCTTGGCACCATCTGAGCCAAATAAGTCTATCTTGGTCTCATCAGACCACAGGGCATGGTTCCAGTAATCCATGTCCTTAGTCTGCTTGTCTTCAGCAAACTGTTTGCAGGCTTTCTTGTGCATCATCTTTAGAAGAGGCTTCCTTCTGGGACGACAGCCATGCAGACCAATTTGATGCAGTGTGCGGCGTATGGTCTGAGCACTGACAGGCTGACCCCCCACCCCTTCAACCTCTGCAGCAATGCTGGCAGCACTCATACCTCTATTTCCCAAAGACAACCTCTGGATATGACGCTGAGCATGACACTCAATTTCTTTGGTAGACCATGGTGAGGCGCTGTTCTGAGCGGAACCTCTCCTCTTATACCGCTGTATGGTTTTGGCCACCGTGCTGCAGCTCAGTTTCAGGGTCTTGGCAATCTTCTTATAGCCTAGGCCATCTTTATGTAGAGCAACAATTCTTTTTTTCAGATCCTCAGAGAGTTCTTTGCCATGAGGTGCCATGTTGAACTTCCAGTGACCAGTATGAGAGAGTGAGAGTGATAACACCAAATTTAACACACCTGCTCCCCCATTCACACCTGAGACCTTGTAACACGAATGAGTCACATGACACCAGGGAGGGAAAATGGCTAATTGGACCCAATTTGGACATTTTCACTTAGGGGTGTACTCACTTTTGTTGCCAGCGGTTTAGACATTAATGGCTGTGTGTTGAGTTATTTTGAGGGGACAGTAAATTTACACTGTTATACAAGCTGTACACTCACTACTTTACATTGCAGCAAAGTGTCAGCTCTTCAGTGTTGTCACATGAAAAGATAGAAGAAAAGATTTCCCCAAATAATATATTAACAAAATAGTAAGTAAAATAAAAACAAAAAGAAAATCTGAAAAAAAGCAAACTAATGCAGTCACCACACCTAAGGAAAAGTAAAGTGCATTAGATTTGTGAGGGGTGTACTTACTTTTGTGAGATACTGTACAGTGACTGCAGGCTCTTGGGGAGAGCAGGATTTATGTATTACCTAGGTGGGCCCTGAAGCTGCATAAAGGGAACCCAACCCCCTTTCTGTATCCCCCCTTTCCTTATTCCTTAATTGTTTTTCATTAGGAAAAGGCTTCCTGCGGCCTGTGAGTTACAATATTTCACCTGGCAGCCGTCCAAAGGGCCATCATTGGGTCCCTAATTGACCTCCATTTAAATTTGCAATTTGAGTTTGGAGAAATATTTATTACGTTTTTTAAAAATAAAAAATTGAAAGTGCATTTTGCTACATTTTCTCATCCTTCATTATTAGAGTTGTTTCTATTTCTCATTAATTTGTTGCAGTTTTTCTCTTATTATGGAAAATATCATTTCACTGATGGGGAGTGACGCTTATTTTCCCTGTTTTTACAGAAGGGCCGTTGAGCGAGTTTATCAGGAAAACCATCAGAAAGTGGAAGATGACAGAAAATATGAAGTCCTTAAAGTACGTGCAGTTAGAGAGGATATTCATTTATTATCTTCAGTTTATGTTTTACTATGTTCACTTCTGAAAGTGTTTCTTTTTTTTTTGTTCTTAATCAGCTAAATATATAAAGTTGTAATATGAATATATTCTATTTAGCATTTGCAGTGTGCATCAGGGGGTGACACCGAGGCAAAAGAGTTCTCTGATCACCAGACTACTGAACAGCAGGAAATCTGATTACACACACAACTGAATAAGTGGGGTTTCAATCTGTAAACAGATACAGAGCTAGTGCTGGGCTTGCTTATGAGAAAGCCTACCAGGCTCAATTGCTTCTCTCTCTTGTACAGGGCTGTGGATGAGGGGGTACCACCAGCCCTCATGTACGGGGCCCAGGCAGCTGGATGAATTGAACGTGGGCAGGGAGGGTGATCGGCATGCTGGGGGGGGGGGTTACTGGAACTGATCCCCTGTATGGCTCTCTCTGCAGCAGCTAAAAGCCGGCTTCTTCTCCTCTCCCTCCCGACATCTTTCAGCTGTTGCAGAAAAAGCCATACGGGGGATCGGTTCCAGTAATTTGTTGTAATATGAATATATTCTATTTAGCATTTGCAGTGTGCAGCAGGGGGTGATACCGAGGAAATCTGATTACACAGACAACTGAATAAGTGGGGTTTCAATCTGTCGGGACAGCAAACAGATACAGAGCTAGTGCTGGGCTTGCTTATGAGAAAGCCTACCAGGCTCAATTGCTTCTCTCTCTTGTACAGGGCTGTGGGTGAGGGGGGACCACCAGCCCTCATGTACGGGGCCCAGGCCAGCAGGGGGGCCCAGGCAGCTGGATGAATTGGATGTGGGCAGGGAGGGTGATCGGCATGGCGTGGGAAGGGGGCGGGGGTTACTGGAACTGATCCCCTGTATGGCTCTCTCTGCAGCAGCTAAAAGTCAGCTTCTTCTCCTCTCCCTCCAAACATCTTTCAGCTGCTGCAGAAAAAGCCATACAGGGGATCGGTTTCCGTAATTTGTTGTAATATGTTGGCCAATTTATGTGAGATATTATATGTATGTCTGCATACCCATACATTACTGATATTTTGACCAATATTGAATTTGTCAGAATTTGGACGGATGGTGACTCTGTGTGTCAATTAGTTTATGACTTCCATAGCTTGGGGCCGTCGTCTGTCACTCAGAAGGCAGATCAAAGGGACAGAAAATGACTCTGTGCTATGTTAAAAGACCAGCTCAAGGGTCAACCTAAGTCAGGGGTAGGCAACCTCGGCCCTCCAGCTGTGGTGAAACTACAAGTCCCATAAGACATTGCAAGACCCTGACAATCACAGGCATGACTCCTAGAGGCAGAGGCATGATGGGATTTGTAGTTTCACCACAGCTGGAGTGCCGTGGTTGCCTACCCCTGACCTAAGTAGTAGTTTTATGTCTGCAGCTGTTCACGGCTTAGGATCTTTATCTGTCACTCTGAAAGACAAAAGAAGATCAAAAGCCCAAAAGAAATGGCCAATCAAATTGCTCAGTCCTTGTCACCCATGGGGGAAGGAAAGGTGTATAAGAGGGAAGCTTGTTTGGCTAAAAGTGTGACAGGAGAAACTGGGTTCTCTGACGGTGTCTGAATGAATCCGGTCATCAATATTATCTGTACCTCTGTTGGATTTTCAGAAGTCCTAATAAATGTCATTCTCTGGAAGAACCGATTGCTGCGGGAAATCACTCACATTATAATAATAACTAAATAATAATCATCATCTCACTACTACAAGACTACATAATTGCCCTCCCTCCCCCCGCCATCTCGATCACCCTCCCTGTGCACCACACATTTCCATAGACCGCTCAAGCCCCCCCTGTGTGCCCCACCATCCCTCGCAGTGCTGAAAGAAAATGGGGGAGGGGTCCAGTAAATATCTCACATTTACCAGCCCCTTCCTTTCCTGAATGAACACAATGAGTGATCAGTACCAATCACTTACTGTGTTCATTCATAACTGAATCGTATTAACTGTGTTTATTTGGGGGTGGGGGCCCTGTCAGGTGGGCTGTATGGGGCCCCCGTGGGTTTCTAACAGCAGCCCTCTAAACTAAATTGGAATGAATAATATGTTGCTTTATCGTAATTAAATTCATATATCAACCCCAACATGCAAGTTCTCGTATTTGCTGATGGTTAAAGCGGAACTTCACCCCAAAGGGCGTGAACTGCGATTGGTCCCGCAGTCTTCTGGGACCGGTAATGTATCTCAGAAGGGTGGGGGGGGGGCTGAACTTCCTCTGAGATCACATCAGCAATCTGACCTGAAGGGGGGAGCCAATATCAGATAACCCCCCCCCCCCCTTTACATTTGGCACTTTTTGGGGGGGGGGTACTTGATTTTAAGAGGTTTCTGCTCCCCACTTCCAGTCAGACATTTCCACTTAGGGGTGTACTGACTTTTGTTGCCAGAGGCTTAGACATTAAAGCGTTTTTTTGTTTATTAAAAGTCAGCAGCTAAAAAAAAGTGTAACTGCTGACGTTTAATAAACAGTAACTTACCTGTCTCCCGGTCCAGTGATGGCTGCGCCCGAAGCCTCGCTCGTCTCCCCCCTCCTCCCAACGGCCCCGCCATTCCTAGTGTGGGCACCCGGCCCGGCTTCACGGCCGAGCACTCACTGCGCATTCCTAGTGTGGGCACCCGGCCCGGCTTCACGGCCGGGCACGCACTGCCCATTCCTAGTGTGGGCACTCAGCCTGGCTTCACGGCCGGGCACCCACTGCACATTCCTAGTGTGGGCACACAGCCCGGCTTCATGGCCCGGGCACGCACTGCCCATTCCTAGTGTGGGCACACAGCCCAGCTTCACGGCTGGGCTCCCACTGCGCATTCCTAGTGTGGGCACCCGGCCCGGCTTCACGGCCGGGCTCCCACTGCGCATTCCTAGTGTGGGCACTCAGCCTGGCTTCACGGCCGGGCACCCACTGCACATTCCTAGTGTGGGCACACAGCCCGGCTTCATGGCCCGGGCACGCACTGCCCATTCCTAGTGTGGGCACTCAGCCCAGCTTCACGGCTGGGCTCCCACTGCGCATTCCTAGTGTGGGCACTCAGCCTGGCTTCACAGCCGGGCACGCACTGCGCATTCCTAGTGGCCAGGCAATCTTCTGGGACCTGTGTCCCAGAAGATTGCCAGGAGGGAGGGGCCGCCTAGGAGGAGAGGAGGAGTCGCCTAGGCGGCCCAGAGGCGGAAGGTGGAAGAGGGACAGGAAGTCCCTCTGAAACCTGGGGACACCCCCCCCCCAAAAAAAAATTACATGCCAAATGTAATGGGGCGAGGAGTGCTTAAAGCGGAAGTTCCATTTTTGGGTGGAACTCCGCTTTAATGGCTGTGTGTTGAGTTATTTTGAGGGGACAGTAAATTTACACTGTTATACAAGCTGTACACTCACTGCTTTACATTGTAGCAAAGTCTCAGCTCTTCAGTGTTATCACATGAAAAGATAGAAGAAATGGGAGGGGTGTACTTACTTTTGTCACATACTGTATATTAACAAAATAGTAAGTAAAATAGAAAACAAAAAGAAGGTCTGAAAAAAAGCAAACTAATGCAGTCACCACATCTAAGGAAAAGTGCATTAGACTTGTGTATGGATACAATGTAACAATGACATCCATGTGGATACAATGTAACAATGACATCCATGTGGATACAATGTAACAATGACATCCATGTGGATAAAATGTAACAATGACATCCATGTGGATACAATGTGACAATGACATCCATGTGGATACAATGTAACAATGACATCCATGTGGATACAATGTAACAATGACATCCATGTGGATACAATGTAACAATGACATCCATGTGGATAAAATGTGACAATGACAAATGTAATGAAGAAACGTCACCCTCCATGTGGATACAATGTGACAATGACATCCATGTGGATACAATGTGACAATGAGAAATGTAATGAAGAAACGTCACCCTCCATGTGGATACAATGTAACAATGACATCCATGTGGATACAATGTGACAATGAGAAATGTAATGAAGAAACGTCACCCTCCATGTGGATACAATGTGACAATGACATCCATGTGGATACAATGTAACAATGACATCCATGTGGATACAATGTGACAATGACATCCATGTGGATACAATGTGACAATGACATCCATGTGGATACAATGTGACAATGAGAAATGTAATGAAGAAACGTCACCCTCCATGTGGATACAATTCTATGCCATCCATTTAGCTGCGACCCATAAACAGTCGCCGGCGTTCTGACACAGATTAATAAATAATAATACAGCGGGGGAGGGGAGAAACGGCGTTCCCCTGCTGAGGTGCACAATGATAAATAATAGAAGACCCCCCCCCCGGAACGCACAGCGGGGCAGCCACATATTAAACACTTTACTAAAGGACGACCTTTGTCGCTACAATAATGTCAGACGCAGAGCGCCTTTATGGAAGACGTGATATCGGGCGGCCGCTGCGCTAATAAAGAGTTGGTGACGCGTCGCATTAATTGGTTATTTGTATTCACTTTATGACTCCTTCCCATTTAATGACACCGACATCTGGAGAGCGACTTCTGTGCCCCCCCCCCAGAAATGGTCACAATGACGCAGCTTGGTGTTTTGTCACTTAGGCTCTCTTCACATCCAGGTGTTGCTATTTTACAGGCATTTTTTTGGGGCGTTTTTGTAAAGGCGTTTTTTTTGGGGCGTTTTTTGGGCGTTTTTGTACAGGCGTTTTTTGGGCGTTTTTGTACAGGCGTTTTTTTTTTGGGCGTTTTTGTACAGGCGTTTTTTTTTGGGGCGTTTTTGTACAGGCGTTTTTTTTGGGGCGTTTTTGTACAGGCGGTTTTTTTTGGGCGTTTTTGTACAGGCGTTTTTTTAAAGCGTTTTTTGGGGCGTTTTTGTACATGCGTTTTTTTTTGGGGCGTTTTTGTATAGGCGGTTTTTTGGGCATTTTTGTACAGGTGTTTTTTTGGGGCGTTTTTGTAAAGGCGTTTTTTTTGGGGCGTTTTTTGGGCGTTTTTGTACAGGCGTTTTTTGGGCGTTTTTGTACAGGCGTTTTTTTCGGGCGTTTTTGTACAGGCGTTTTTTTTGGGGCGTTTTTGTACAGGCTTTTTTTTGGGCGTTTTTGTACAGGCGTTTTTTGGGGCGTTTTTGTACAGGCGTTTTTTGGGGCGTTTTTGTA
>BLSH010480965.1:162561-184732 GCA_018402905.1 Glandirana rugosa
GGGGGGGGGCATTAGAAATGAATGGGATTTGTCTTCTTTGGCGTTTTTAGAGCCGAGGCTTAGAGCAGAAAAACGCAGAGATGTCACCGGAGCCTAAGCCTGCATTCACACCTGGGCGTAGCGTTTTCAGGTAGAAATCCATGCGATTTTGCAGCGATTCCTACCATGATTTTTGCTGCGATTTTGTACAGGTTAAGAGGCCACCAATGTAAAAAGTAGAAAACGCCCCAAATCAAGCTACAAAAATACCTCCAGAACCTTTTTGAGCTTCAGGCGTTTGGCTTTAGGCGTTTTGGAGTGGAGATGTGGAGCCGTCTCCATAGAGAATCATTGATTTTTTCTCCGTCCAGCGTTTTGCAGCTTCAGGCTTCAAGCTACAAAACGCTCCGCTGTGAATGGGGCCTAAGGGCCGGGTGATGGATTTGCTTGCTGTAGGGAGATCCGCTACAATTTAACACGCAGCCCCCCGGATTCATTTTTACTGAATGCAATTGATTCATTCAGCGTTTACTATTGTGATTGGCTGTGATTGGCCACAGCTAATCACATGGTACAGATGGGCTGTGGTTGGCCCTGTCTGTGCCATGTGATCACTGTGACCAATTACAGCTAACTACACATTTGTAACAATGAATGGAAGCCATCCAGCGTGTACAATTGTCATGTGATCTGCTGTGATCAGCTGGTCCATAAGGGGCGCCGGACGCATAGATTTATATGAGCTTTTTTTTTTTTTCTTGAAGCACATGATTACAGCCTGAGGCTCTAATTGGCTTCAAAACTGTTAGGCTCGGGGCGCAGAGCACTGTGCCCCCAACCCACCCACTTGTGACATTCGCAAATCAATTCACTCTTGTCTCCCTGCTTCTCCTCCCAGCCAATCAGGACAGGAAGTGGGTCTTAAGACCTGATTGGCCGGGAGGAGAAGCCGGGGATGCCGCTCGTGACCTGAATGGGGAAAGTGTGGACCTGGTGGGGGGGGGTTTGTTTGTTCCCCCCCAAAAAAAGTGAGCACCAGTCACCACTGGCTGTGATTGGTCACAGCAATCACATGATGGTACCAGCAGCGGGCTGTCAGATCATGCAGCAGCGTGAGGCGTGCTCTGAGGGGGACGTCCACCCATAACTAAAGCGGTCACGCCTGGCTGTCATTATACTATATACCGGGTGGGAACTGGTTAAAAAAATCATTTTAATTCACTAACAATAGAAACGTTCATGTTTGTACGTGTGTGTGTGGGGGGGGCTCAGAAATTTTTGCGGGGATTCCCCTTGATGAAGCCTTGCTTTGGGTGAAACATGTTGGGGGGCTGTGGCCTTGGGCGGGAGTGAGTTGTGCGCTGTCATTGCAATCAACCATGGCTGGAGTTGAACATCTAGAATGTGGAGCCCATTATTTGGATGGTCTCTTGTTGTCCATGTTACGTATATGTGCGGCGGCACAGAGGGCGGGCATTAACACCCACACAGCGCACTAATGCGTCTATGGCCAACATCACCACTCACTGCACACTCCCAGCACAGAGACCGAGCTGTCACAGACGGTACTAATGATGGGGAATGGTGGATCATGTGACCCCTGGGACAGCTCTTCCTGCAGGACCCTATCACAGCCTGCTATGGGTGCTGAACACCGATGGTCATTGGTCCCATTTCTTCCATCATTCTGAACGGATTTCACCTTTGAACCCTTTGGTTGTTGTAAATTCTGGAAGAGGCCGATGCCAAGTCTGATTCAGGTTCCTACGCAGCTTGCATTAAAAAAGTTTAATATATTAATGAATAGAGAGTTGCATTAATTTGTATCTTTTATATCTGCCTGGACTTTGTTGTTTTTGCCTTTAATAGATGTCGAGGGCTCCGGTCGCATCTCTGCGTTTTTGGGCGTTTTTCTGCTCTAAGCCTCGGCTCTAAAAACGCCCCAACAAGATGAATCCCATTCATTCCAATGCCCCCGGTCACATCGGAGCGTTTTGTCGCCTAAAGTAAAATGCCCGTCGCTCAAAAAAGTACCTGAGCTTCCTTTTTGGTAGATTTCAGGCGTTTTACTGCGTTTACATTGGTGACCTTTTGAACTTCAAAACGCCTGTACGAAAACTCTGCAAAAACACCCAAAAACGCCTGTATGAAAACTCTGCAAAAACACCCAAAAAACACCCATAAAACGCCTGTATGAAAACTCTGCAAAAACGCCCAAAAAACACCCATAAAACGCCTGTATGAAAACTCTGCAAAAACGCCCAAAAAACACCCATAAAACGCCTGTATGAAAACTCTGCAAAAACGCCCAAAAAACGCCCATAAAATGCCTGTATGAAAACTCTGCAAAAACACCCAAAAACGCCTGTATGAAAACTCTGCAAAAACGCCCAAAAAACACCCATAAAACGCCTGTATGAAAACTCTGCAAAAACGCCCAAAAAACGCCTGTATGAAAACTCTGCAAAAACACCCATAAAACGCCTGTATGAAAACTCTGCAAAAACGCCCAAAAAACACCCATAAAACGCCTGTATGAAAACTCTGCAAAAACGCCCAAAAAACGCCTGTACGGAAAGTCTGCAAAAATGCCCATAAAACGTCTGTACGGAAAGTTTGCAAAAACGCCCAAAAAACACCCAAAAACACCTGTATGAAAACGCCTATACGAAAACTCTGCAAAAACACCCAAAAACGCCTATACGAAAACTCTGCAAAAACACCCAAAAAACACCCATAAAACGCCTGTATGAAAACTCTGCAAAAACGCCCAAAAAACACCCATAAAACGCCTGTATGAAAACTCTGCAAAAACGCTCAAAAAACGCCTGTATGAAAACTCTGCAAAAACACCCATAAAACGCCTGTATGAAAACTCTGCAAAAACGCCCAAAAAACGCCTGTACGGAAAGTCTGCAAAAAAGCCCATAAAACGTCTGTATGGAAAGTCTGCAAAAACGCCCAAAAAACACCCAAAAACACCTGTATGAAAACGTCCACAAAACGCCCAAAAAATGCCTGTACGAAAGCTCTGCAAAAACGCCCAAAAAATGCCTGTATGAAAACTCTGCAAAAATGCCTAAAAAACGCCAGTAAAATAGCCTAGATGTGAATGGAGCCTTACGGCCTCATTTACACTTTGCTTTGGCTTCCACACACATTAAAGACGCTACTGCTTCAACAAGCGTTTATGATGTGTTTTTGAGGCTTTGGTGGTGCTTCAATGAGGCTTTGGTGGTGCTTCGATGAGGCTTTGGTGGTGCTTCGATGAGACTTTCGTGGGGCTTCGATGAGGCTTTGGTGGTGCTTAATTGAGGCTTTCGTGGGGCTTCGATGAGGCTTTCGTGGGGCTTCAGTGATGCTCTTTTGAAGCTTTGTTGAACCTTGGCAGATGCCCGGTGTTCTCCAAAACAAAGCGAAGCTAAAGCGGAATTAAAGCCTCTGAAAAGCCGCAGGTGCTTCAAGCGAGCTTCAAACAAGCTTTGTCATAGACTTCTATGGAGGCGTTGAAGAGGCTTTGAAGCACCACTAAAGCTACATGGGGGATAATTTTTGAAGCAAAGCTGAAGCGAAGCAAAGCCAACGCAAGGTGTAAACAGGACTGTAAGCCGACCATTTTATTTAGTGACGGAGCTTTGCCTGGTGTTAAGGGAGCTTTGACAAAGCTTGTCCGAAGCCTTGTTTTGAAGCACAGTGTAAACTCGCCCTAAGAGTCCATACTTATAAAAGGCCGATTGCCCAATCAATTTTTATATCCATTCTTTCTTTTCCAGAATGCTTGGATGGAGAATGAAGCTCGTCTAGCAGATGAGGAACAAAAAGGTGAGATTCAGCACAAGGACTACAAACCATTTTTACTGCCCTGTGGACCACCCCTCTACTACACGCTGCACCCTGGTGGCACCATCAGGATCCACCCCATGTCACCTCTTTAGATGGAAGAAAGCCATCAAGACTCGAGGCAGGGAAGTCAAGTCTTAGTTTGCCCCCTATAGCTCCATGGTGGGCATTTATAGCCCAACAGAGGGGCAGAAGAGGGCAAGTCGAGCCTCAGCTTCCCCAGCTTAGGTCAGAAGTTGCACAAATCAGCTCCATGATTCTCAGGACCCAACGACCAGCATTTACCGTCCCATCGCGGTGCCAATACCTTACAACTAGTGTTGAGCGAACCCGGACTGTAACGTTCGGGTTCGTACCGAACTTTCAGGTGTCCGGGACCCGGACCCGAACACGGACATTTCAAAAAAAGTTCGGGTTCTGGGTTCTGGTAGTTGATCACGCATGTTGAATATCTGAAGGGCAGCCAATCAACAAGCGTTTCACTGGTTTGCCCTTAGAAGCCATCACAGCCATGCCTACTAATGGCATGGCTGTGATTGGTCAGTGCATCATGTGACCCTGCCTCTATATGAGGCTGGAGTCACCGTGCTGCATGTCACATGCTCTTTGGTTAGTGTAGGGCAGTGGTTCTCAACTCCGGTCCTTGGGACCCACCAACAGGCCAGATTTTAAGTATTACCTTGGGGAGATGCAGACTAGAATACTGCAATCACTGAGCAGTAAATGATATCACCTGTTATGTATTTCAGTTATCCGGCAAACCTGGCCTGTTGGGGGGTCCCGAGGACCGGAGTTGAGAACCGCTGGTGTAGGGAGAGGAAACTGCCCGCGTTTTTGTGAGGGACAGATTGCAGACATTTTAACATCTGATCCTGCATCCTGAGATTACTACTGCTGTTGCTCTGAGGGACAGATTGCAGAAATTTGAGATTTCACATACTGCTGCTTTGAGTGACAGATTGCAGATCAAACTCTGCATAACACAACGATCAGATTGTGGGATCGTGCACAACGATCAGATTGTGGGAGTAATTTGAGATTTCACATATTGCTGCTTTGAGCGATCTGACTGCACTAGGTAGAGGCTTCTGCTTAGAGGGACACATTATTGTTCAAAAATCTTCTCCTAGTTTATTTGATTTTAATTTATTTTCCCTATCCCCATTTTTTGTAGGGCACTTGCCCCACTCTTACCCCCATTTTCCTTCCTTTTGCAGCCCTCTAGCACTTGCCAGGACTTTGTTACAGCCATTTTTGTGCCTAAAAGTTCGGGTCCCCATTGACTTCAATGGGGTTCTGGGTCCGGGATAACGTTCGGGCAACGTTCGGTGCCGAACCCGGACTTTTTCCCAAAGTTCGTACGAACCCTCTGACAGGGCTGGTGCAGGGATTTTTGACAACCTCATTTTGCCGCCTTCCCTTGACTCCACCCCCTTTGCCCTGCCCGTATATACCCTACCTTGTTGGGGTGCTGCCAGCCGCGGCTCTCTGGTGACATGATCGAGGCAGAGCGGCCTCTGGGGGGGTAGCCAGTTGCGGCTCCCTTTGCTGTGATGACATGAATGATCCATGCAGAGCAGAGAGCAGTGACGAATCAACAACAGCCGGGCGCCCTTGGTGGCGGTGCGCCCTAGGCGGCCGCCTAGTCCGCCTAGTGGTAGAGCCGGCACTGCCCTCTGAACGTCCAGGTGTTCACTCAACTCTAATTACAACATGCTGACATGGGGTATTAGATTTTGTTATGTGCATGCATGGTGATCAATCCCCTTTCTTCCTCTTCACCACCCGTTCTCAACTTTTTTAGCATAGAAGAACCCTTGTGATAATTTTCCATGCTCGGGGAACCCTGGCTAATAAATATTATTTCAAATGTTCACAGTATATTATTGTGAGGGTCACCTATTTGTGGTCATTGGAAATAATTCCCCTCTCACAGACAGCTAAAAAAAAACCTTGTTTATAGTGGTTACTAGAGCTGAGCGAACCCAAACTGTAAAGTTCGTACCGAACTTTGGAGTGTCCAGGACCCGGACCCGAACCCGAACTTTTCAAAAAAAGTTTGGGTTCGGGGTTCTGGTATTTTATTCCACGTGTTGAATAGCTGCCAAGGGCAGCCAATCAATAAGCTTTTCACTGGTTTGCCTTTAGAAGCCATCACAGCCATGCCTACTAATGGCATGGCTGTGATTGGCCAGTGCACCATGTGACCCAGCCTCTATATGGGCATGTCACATGCTCTCAGGATAGTGTAGGGAGAGGATGCTGCTGGCTCTGTGAGGGACAGATTGCAGAACATCTCATCCTGCATTACTGAACGATCTGATTGTGGACTAGGGAGAGATACGAGTACTGCTGCTTTGAGCGACAGATTATTGTTCTAAAATCATCTCCTAGTTCTATAGGGAGAGGTTCCTGCTGTTGCTTAAAGGGACAGATTATTGTTTCTTGCACAAAATTAAAAAGTGCATCTACATTGCTGGTTTAAAAAAAAAAAAAAATCCAAAAACGACATTTGCGGCCAGCGGTGCATTTCTTGCACAAAAATAAAAAAAACAGTGTTGGCTCCTCCTCCTCCACCGCCACTTCCACCGCCTCCTCAACCTCTAACTCCACATCCACCTCCATTTTTTATTTTTTTATGTGATTTTAGCTTAAAAATTATTTTAAGTTATTTCCCTATCCCCATTTCTTTGTAGTGCACTTGTCCGACCCTTAGCCCCATTTTCCTTCCTTTTGCAGACCTCTAGGACTTTCCAGGACTTTGTTACAGCCATTTTTGTGCCTAAAAGTTTGGGTCCCCATTGATTTCAATGGGGTTCGGGGTCCGGGATAAAGTTTGGGTCAAGTTCGGTCCCGAACCCGGACTTTTTCCCGAAGTTCGGCCGAACCCGAACTTCCAGGTGTTAGATCAACTCTAGTGGTTACTCATTTGAGAGGCAGAAGTTTCTCATTGCTTCAGAAACCCTTAGCCGCTTTTGGAGGACCTCTAGGATTTCACAGAATTGCTCTACACATTTCATGGAATTCTGCTTCCAAGAAAGACGGCTCTATGCATTTCATAGAATTCTGATTCCAAGAAAGGCGGCTCTACGCATTTCATAGAATTCTGCTGAAGAATGAGACTGGTGCATTAAACATAGAAACAATCACTACAAAGATAACGGTATTTCCAGTACCCATGGTTCAAGTCTGTCATTGTTTATAGTGGTTACTCATTCGAGAGGCAGAAGTTGCTCATTGCTCCAGGAACCCGTTGTCACTTTTGGAAGAACTCTAGGGTTTCACAGAACTGCTTTACGCATTTCATAGGATTATTCTGCTTCCTCAGGAGAATGAATGAGACTTGGTTGTGCATTAAACATAGAAACAATTACTGCAAAGATAACGGTATTTCCCGTACCCATGGTTCAAGTCTGTCATTGTTAATAGTGGTTACTCATTCAAGCATAGAGGAACCCTTGTAATAATTTTCCATGCTCGGGGAACCCTGGCTAATAAATATTATTACAAAATGTTCACAGTATATTATTGTGAGGGTCACCTTTATATTTGTGGTCACTGGAAGTAATTCCCCTTTCACAGACAGGTAAAAAAAACCCTTGTTGATCAGGGTTACCCATTTGAGAGGCAGAAGTTTCTCATTGCTCCAGAAACCCTTAGCCACTTTTGGAAGAACTCTAGGATTTCACAGAACTGCTCTACGCGTTTCATGGAATTCTTCTGCTTCCGAGAAAGGCTGCTTTACGCGTTTCGTGGAATTATTCTGCTTCCTCGGGAGAATGAATGAGACTGGTGCATTAAACATAGAAACAATCACTACAAGGATAACGGTATTTCCAGTACCCATCATTCAGGTCATTCATTGTTGATGGTGGTTACTCATTTGAGAGGCAGAAGCTGCTCATTGCTCCAGGAACCCTTAGCCACTTTTGGAGGAACTCTAGGGTTTCACGAAACTGCTCTACGCATTTCATAGAATTATTCCGCTTGCTCAGGATAAAGAATGAGACTTGTGCATTAAGCATAGAAACAATTGCTACAAAGATAACAGTACTTCCAGTGCCCATAGTTCAAGTCTGTCATTGTTTATAGTGGTTACTCATTTGAGAGGCAGAAGTTGCTCATTGCTCCAGGAACCCCTAGCCGCCTTTGGAGGAACTCTAGGGTTTCACAGAACTGCTCTACGCATTTCATAGAATTATTCTGCTTCAAGAAAGGCTGCCTTACAGGTTTCATGGAATTATTCTGCTTCCTCGGGAGAATGAATGAGACTGGTGCACTAAACATAGAAACAATTACTACAAGGATAAAGGTATTTCCAGTACCCATGGTTCAAGTCTGTCATTGTTTATAGTGGTTACTCATTTGAGAGGCAGACGTTACTCATTGCTCCAGAAACCCTTAGTCACTTTTGGAAGAACTCTAGGGTTTAATGGTACTGCTCTACGCATTTCACGGAATTCTTCTGCTTCCGAGAAAGGCTGCTTTACGCGTTTCATGGAATTATTCTGCTGCCTCAGTACAAAGAATGAGACTGGTGCATTAAACATAGAAACAATTACTACAATGATAATGGTATTTCCAGTACCCATCATTCAGGTCATTCATTGTTGATGGTGGTTACTCATTTGAGAGGCAGAAGCTGCTCATTGCTCCAGGAACCCTTAGCCACTTTTGGAGGAACTCTAGGGTTTCACAAAACTGCTCTACGCATTTCATAGAATTATTCCGCGTCCTCAGGATAAAGAATGAGACTTGTGCATTAAACATAGAAACAATTACTACAATGATAATGGTATTTCCAGTACCCATCATTCAGGTCATTCATTGTTGATGGTGGTTACTCATTTGAGAGGCGGAAGCTGCTCATTGCTCCAGGAACCCTTAGCCACTTTTGGAGGAACTCTAGGGTTTCACAAAACTGCTCTACGCATTTCATAGAATTATTCCGCGTCCTCAGGATAAAGAATGAGACTTGTGCATTAAGCATAGAAACAATTGCTACAAAGATAACAGTACTTCCAGTGCCCATAGTTCTAGTCTGTAATTGTTTATAGTGGTTACTCATTTGAGACGCAGACGTTGCTCATTGCTCCAGGAACCCTTAGCCGCCTTTGGAGGAACTCCAGGGTTTCACAGAACTGCTCTACGCATTTCATAGAATTATTCTGCTTCCAAGAAAGGCTGCCTTACAGGTTTCATGGAATTATTCTGCTTCCTCGGGAGAATGAATGAGACTGGTGCATTAAACATAGAAACAACTTTTGGAGGAACTCTAGGGTTTCACGAAACTGCTCTACGCATTTCATAGAATTATACTGCTTCCTCAGGATAAAGAATGAGACTTGTGCATTAAGCATAGAAACAATTGCTACAAAGATAACAGTACTTCCAGTGCCCATAGTTCTAGTCTGTAATTGTTGATTGTGGTTACTCATTCAAGAGGCAGACGTTTCTCATTGCTTCAGAAACCCCTAGCCACTTTTGGAAGAACTGTAGGATTTCACGGAATTGCTCTACACATTTCATGGAATTGTTCTGCTGAAGAATGAGACATGGTTCAAGTCTGTCATTGTTTATAGTGGTTACTCATTTGAGAGGTAGATGTTGCTCATTGCTCCAGGAACCCGTTGCCACTTTTGGAGGAACTCTAGGGTTTCATGGAACTGCTCTATGCATTTCATGGAATTCTGCTTCCAAGAAAGGCTGATTTACGTGTTTCATGGAATTATTCCGCTTCCTCAGGAGAATGAATGAGACTTGGTTGTACATTAAACATAAGAACAATTACTACAAAGATAACGGTATTTCCAGTACCCATGGTTCAAGTCTGTCATTGTTTATAGGGGTTACTCATTTGAGAGGCAGACGTTGCTCATTGCTCAAGGAACCCTTAGCCAGGAGGAACTCTAGGGTTTCATGGAACTGCTCTATGCATTTCATGGAATTCTTCTGCTTCCAAGAAAGGCAGCTCTATGCATTTAATATAATTATTCTGCTTCCTCAGGACGATGAATGAGACTCACAGTAGTTGTGCATTAAGCATAGAAGCAATTACTACAAAGATAACAGTATATCCAGTACCCATGGTTCAAGTGTGTGAACTTTTCCCCCACACTAGTATTGGCCCCACACCCCCTACACTCCCTCCCTCCACCCACGCTATAACAAACACACTAGCTGCTTGGGCCAACACATCATTGGTTCAGAGGCGTAACGAGAACCTTCAGGGCCCCGGTGCAAGAAATTATGAAGGCCCCCCTGACCCCTGGCCAGGGCCCTTTCCTCTTCCCGCTGATCCTGGGGCCCTTTACTCCCATCGCGGGTCCCTTTATTACCGCCCCACCGAATAAACGAATAGTTGTGTCCGAGCCTCCCATTCATTTAGAAATGGAAGTATAGTAAAAACAGTTTACTATGCTTCAGTTATGAATGAACCAATTGGTACCAATCACTGACTCTGTCCATTCAGAAAAGGAAGGAGGGGGTAAATGACAAATTTACCGAGCCGTTCCCATCTCTCCATCATGACTCATCTTCTACAGGAGGGGGGGAAGACAGCAGCTCTGTGGGGGGACCGGGGAAGCACACAGGGACCCTGGGAACAGCAGAAGACAAGTAAACTGGATAGGAGGGGCGGCGGGGGCAGCATATAGAGGAACCAATCTCCTGCATTAGGAGGAAAATGGAGGAGATTGGGTCCTCTAAATGCCGCCCCGCCGCCCCTCCTATCCAGGTGTACAAAGGAGGCACATGGGCCCCCTGGAGCATGGGGCCCGTTGCAATTGCAGCCCCTGGAACCCCTGTCGTTACGCCCTTGCATTGGTTAGCACTGTGCTGTTTTTCAACACTTCTGTTTAACACAGTGGTTCTCAACTCCGGTCCTCGGGACCCCCCAACAGGCCAGGTTTGCAGGATAACTGAAATACATCACAGGTGATATCATTTGCTGCTCAGTGATTGCAGTATTCTAGTCTGAATCTCCCCAAGGCAATACTTAAAATCTGGCCTGTTGGTGGGTCCCGAGGAGCGGAGTTGAAAACCACTGGTTTAACACAATCCATGAAAACAGCTTAAAACCGCACAGCCTACCCAGCACAGAGCAGAAGAATAGAAGCAGCGCTTCTCCCGCTGGCTGGTGCTGCCCACATATACTTGGCCCTTTTGTATCGGGATCATTTCTGAGTTCTGCTGTTATGTCTGGCCCAGGAGTTAATTAGACGCTCTACTAATAGCAACAACACAGCCAATTAAAGATAATTACCCGTGGTCATATTAACCCCCCGGCAGGAGAAGGTTTCACTGGTGATCCCACTTTGGGTGAAAGGGTGAAGATTTATGAAAATACAACAAGTCGCAGAGCCTTTCAAGAAAGCAGCGATATTCAGGACTGATCTCCTAATTGCATGACTCCGGAGTCAACTTCATCCTTATTTTCATGGCTTAATTGCTGCTGCGGGTGTCTGTTTGGCATGGGATGGAGATGGGTTATCGCAGCCGCTCGTGCATTGTGTTCTGCCACCAGCGGGCAGAGGTGTTTTTTCTAATTGTGAGGCCCAATAACAAGCATACTGCTAATCTTCCATACTGCACTCACGCATTTAACTGCGATACATTAAACTCATATTTGCCTACTCATGGAGAAGATAATCTAGAAGCAATTAAGAAACATAGAAGCAATGGAAACAGCAGGGCCTTGGATAGAACCACAGACCATGGGCGTCCGCAGGTAGGGGCAAGGGGGGGCGGTTGCCCCCCCCTGGAATCTGGGGCTCCCCACTAGGTCCTTATCCTCTTAGCCATGTATGCGGTTTCTGACAGTCTCTTGGGCAATGTGTGCAGTTTCTGATTATCTCTTGTGCTATGTCCACACTCTCTGTTTCCTGTAGTATGTATGCAGTCTCTGACCATCTCCTGTAGTATGTCTGCAGTCTCTGACCGTCTCCTGTACCATGTCTGCAGTCTCTGACCGTCTCCTGTACCATGTCTGCAGTCTCTGACCGTCTCCTGTACCATGTCCGCAGTCTCTGACCGTCTCCTGTATCATGTCTGCAGTCTCTGATCATCTCCTGTACCATGTCCACAGTCTCTGATCATCTCCTGTACTATGTCTGCAGTCTCTGACCATCTCTTGTATCATGTCTGCAGTCTCCAACCATCTCCTGTATCATGTCTGCAGTGTCTGACCATCTCTTGTACCATGTCTGCAGTCTCTGACCATGTCCTGTACCATGTCTGCAGTCTCTGACCGTCTTCTGTACAATGTCTGCAGTCTCTGACCATCTCTTGTATCATGTCTGCAGTCTCTGACCGTCTCTTGTATCGTGTCTGACCATCTCTTGTACCATGTCTGCAGTCTCTGACCGTCTCTTGTACCATGTCTGCAGTCTCTGACCGTCTCTTGTATCATGTCTGTAGTCTCTGACCATGTCCTGTACCATGTCTGCAGTCTCTGACCGTCTCCTGTACCATGTCTGCAGTCTCTGACTGTCTTCTGTACAATGTCTGCAGTCTCTGACCGCTATAATGTGATAATGACATTGTCAAAAAGGGGCAGAGCATGGGGGACCTTAAAATGATGCCCCCCCCCCCCGAAAAAACTTCTGCGGACGCCCATGTCACAGACTTGAAGGGACTTCAGCTGAAAGGGGAATCAAGGCAAATGCCAATATTTAAAGAGACTTTGGGGTTGATTTACTAAAGGCGAATAGATTGTGCACTTTGAAAATGTATTTTTCCTCACAGTTTAGTAAATGTGGTAAAGTTCTGCTGATTTCCATCATCCAATCATGCCAAGCAAAAATGCAATTTTTAAAAAAAAAAATTCTTTGCACCCAAACTGGAATTCTTTACAAAGTGAAGCTTTGCCACATTCACTAAGACCCCTTTTACACTGAGGCGCTTTACAGGCGCTATTTAGCTAAAAATAGCACCTGTAAAGCGCCTCAAAAATCCCTCCCCACCCACCCCAATGTGAAAGCCCTGAGTGCTTTCACACTGGGGCGGTGCGCTTGCAGGACGTTACAAAAAGTCCTGCAAGCAGCATCTTTGGGGCGGTGCAGTGAGTGGTGATATACCCCCCCCCTCCACCGTCCCTGCCCATGGAAAACAATGGGCATCGCTTCCGAAGCGGCTGCACACTGCCTCGGTAGCGCGGCGCGCCGGCACTTTTAACCCCATTTTAACCCCTTGTGGGGGGTTAAAAGTGCCGCACACCCGCCTGCATAGCGGCACCGTAGCGCCGCTATAACAGCGCTAAATTCCCGCTGAGACTAGCGGGGATTTACCACCCGCCAGCCCCAGTGTGAAAGGGGCCTAAGACCCCTTTCACACCAAGGCGTTTTTCAGGCATTTTTGCTCTAAAATTAGCACATAAAAAGAGCACCAAAAACGCTCCCCATGCATCTCAATGGATGCTTTCACACCGAGGCGTTGCGCTTGCTAGGCGTTGCTAAAAGTCCTGCAAGCAGCATCTTTTCAGCTTGTTTTGTGCGCTCAAAATAGAGCTTCAAAAACGCCCATGTCCATTGAAAATAATGGTTATGCGCTTGAAAAACGATTGAAAAGCGCATGAAATGTGTACTGAGGCTGTGGAAAGGTCACATGATTGAAACACAAGCGCTGGAAAAGCGCTCGAAAAGCGCTTAAAAAAACGCCATTAGAGGGGCGTTATTTATAGCGCTAGCGCTTCAAAAGCGCAGCAAAAACACACACTAAAATCATGGCGTTTTACAGGATTTTACAGGCTTTTTTCCAACGCCTTGGTGTGAAAGGAGCCTAAGGGTGGAAGGGTTCTGGGTAAAAAATGGACTATCTTGGAAGTCCAGAACTTCACTGGAACCCAGCTTCTGTATTTATCTGTATATCTTCTATTGTGTCCACATATATACAGATACAAAGAGGTTAAAAAGACCTCCTGCCCCCCATCTAGGGTTGCCACCTTTTCTTCAAGCCAAACCCGAACCCTTTAGCGGCTCACAACAATTCTTTTTTTTTTTTTTCAGTATAAACTATAAATACATTTTGCTATTAAATAACATTTCTAATCATATGAAGTTAATAACAAGCGTCCCCCTTTACATCAGAGTCAACAGACTTCCCCTTTTACATTTGAATCCACAGAGATCCCCTTTTACATCTGAACTCGCAGAGTTCCCTTTTACTGTAAGGGGGAACTCTGATGTAAGGGAGAACTCTGGGGACTTTAACATAAGGGGTGCTCTGGGAACCCTGATTTAAGGGGGGGCACTGAGAACTCTGATGTAAGGAGGAACACTGCGGCCTCTGGTGTAAAGGAGCACTCTGATGTAAGGGGTGCTCTGAGAACCCTGATTTAAGGGTTAACACTGAGAACTCCGATGTAAGGGGGAACACTGTTGCCTCTGGTGTAAAGGGGAACTCTGATGTAAGGGGTGCTTTGAGAACCCTGATTTAAGGGGGAACACTGAGAACTCTGATGTAAGGAGGAACACTGTGGCCTCTGGTGTAAAGGAGCACTCTGATGTAAGGGGTGCTCTGAGAACCCTGATTTAAGGGGGGACACTGAGAACTCTGATGTAAGGGGGAACACTGTTGCCTCTGGTGTAAAGGGGAACTCTGATGTAAGGGGTGCTCTGAGAACCCTGATTTAAGGGGGAACACTGAGAACTCTGATGTAAGGGGGAACACTGTGGCCTCAGATGTAACGGGGAACTCTGATGTAAAGGGTGCTTTGAGAACCCTGATTTACCTTGGATTACTCACTCAGAGGCAGGAGAGAGAAGGGGGGGAGACTTCAGTCACAGACAGGGATGGATGGGGAGCTCACTCACCCCTTGGCAGTCAGCACCCCTCATCCAGATGTATCCGAGGCTGCTGGACTTCACATTTCTGGCCCCCACTCTCCTTTTCTGCGGCACAGTGCTGAGGATTGGAGGGTGGGGCAGACACAGAGGGGTAGGGGCGGGAGGAAGAGGTGCAGATCGAGCGCTCTCTCCTCTCCCGTCTGTGTGTGTTTGGAGGGGGATTCTTAGTGCTGGCTTTGGGCAGTGTGAAGGAGAGACAACTGCAGCCAGCAACCCTGCTAGGAAGCCATAGTCCGGTCTGAATATTGTGTCCGGGTTTCAGGCGGTCTGAAACCCGGACGCATGATTCCAAACCCGAACTGTCCAGGTGAATCCCGGACGGGTGGCAACCCTACCTCCATCTCCTGACCCATTTATACTCACTTTCCTTGAGCTCCACCATTGCTATGTTGCACTTTCTGAGCCACTGCAAAATGCCTGGTGCTTCCAGGTGTGGACAAGCATGTGACCTCCTCCAATGATGCGGTGCTCAGGCCTGTGACATCATCAACCTTGCATAAACTCCTTCATGGTAACTACACAGGGTTAGGACTGCAGAACCTTTCGGAGGGGAGCCCCAAACAAGAGACACAGGGGAGGTGGGAATAAGTCAGAAGATATTTCGTCTTCCACCTCCTGCAATTCCAGCTGCATAAAATATGGCATCTTTAGGAGGGATTCATGTTGCTTCCAAGACAATGGCATCATCAGTAGTGGAGGTTGAAATGCTCCGTTCTGTAGGATTAGAATCCGCATGACTTAGACTTCCTTCAAATTGGCTTCTTTGGGATTTTCTGTAGCCTTACTACGTTATCTACAAGACAGGAAAGACATAAAAAGCCATTGAGCATGTAATATCTCTATGTGACATCATCAGTAACACCGGACCCAGCAAGGAGCAGACATTCCCCTCCTCTCGCTCCTCCTCCTCCAGGCCGATCGCAGAAACGTCGCTAAGAAGGATTACCCTGCAGCCGCCTGGGCCGGAGGTGCCATTATTACAACCGGAAAGAAACCAAGGAACAAAATCAGGGATATTTTTCTCCAGGAGACAGCCCCCTAAAACTATAGACTGTCTCAAGAAACCAGCAAAGTCTGGTCACTGTAGCTTAGGGTCATGAAAACTCACTTATGTTAAACCTAAGCTTTGAACATGCAGGGCAAGGCGACAGGTTCACTTAAGTGGTGGTCTGCCAGCTGCTTGTACTTTTTTTTTACTGCCCTGCTAGGCTAGGAGTTAAGAGAGAGAGAGCCTTGGTAAGTATTGACTTGCGAGCCTTGGTAAGCACCTACTTGGAAGTCCTAGTGAACATCTAATTGGAAGCCCTGGTATGCATCTACTTGGAAACCTGATAAGCATCTACTTGGAAGCCCTGGCAGGCATTTACTTGGAAGCCCTTGTAGCCATCTACTTGGAAGACTGGGTAAGCATCTACTTGGTGAGCATCTACTTGGAAGCCCTGTTAGGCATCTACTTGGAAGCCCTGGTGAGCATCTACTTGGAAGCCATAGTATGCATCTACTTGAAAACTTGATAAGCATCTACTTGAAAGCCCTGGTAGTCATATACTTTGATGCCCTAGCAGGCATCTACTTGGAAGCCTTAGTAGGCATCTACTTGGAAGCCCTGGTAGGCATCTAATTGGAAGTCCTGGTGAGCATCTACTAGGAAGCCCTGGTAGGCATCTAATTGGAAGTCCTGGTGAGCATCTATTTGGAAGCCCTGATAGGCATCTACTTGGAAGCCCTGGTAGGCATCTATTTGGAAGCCCTGGTAGGCATCTACTTGGAAGCCCTGGTAGGCATCTATTTGGAAGCCCTGATAGGCATCTACTTAGAAGCCTTGGTAAGCATCTGTTTGGAAGCCCTGGTAGGCATCTACTTGGAAGCCCTGGTAGGCATCTATTTGGAAGCCCTGGTAGGCATCTACTTGGAAGCCTTGGTAAGCATCTATTTGGAAGCCCTGGTAGGTATCTACTTGGAAGCCCTGGTAGGCATCTATTTGGAAGCCCTGGTAGGTATCTACTTGGAAGCCCTGGTAGGCATCTATTTGGAAGCCCTGGTAGGCATCTACTTGGAAGCCTTGGTAAGAATCTGTTTGGAAGACCTGGTAGGCATCTACTTGGAAGTCCTGGTAAGCATCTACTTGGAAGTCCTGGTAGGCATCTACTTGGAAGTTCTGGTAAGCATCTACTTGGAAGTCCTGGTAAGCATCTACTTGGAAGTCCTGGTAAGCATCTACTTGGAAGGCCTGGTAGGCATCTGCTTGGAAGCCCTGGTGGTAAGCATCTACTTGGAAGCCCTGGTGGTAGGCATCTACTTGAAAGCCTGGTAAGCATCTACTTGAAAGTCGGGGGAAGCTCAAAACTTGGAGCTTATACAGGGTGGATGAGCCCGACTGGCCAATCTCCAAGCACCAAAGCTACCAGCAGCAGCCAAATTGAATGTAGCTAATAAGGAAAAGGCAAGTATAAGCAGCTGGTGGACGCAATTAAAGTGAATTTGTTGATTTTCCCCACATGCATAAACTGCAGTTTCTTCCTAAAATTACAAAAATGGGATAAAAAAAGAGTTCAGTTTATAAAACACATTAGTAAAGTTGCCTTCGTATTCCCGCTTCTCTGGCCTTCTTCTTGAAGGTTCCAGTCATTTGCAAGAACTACAGCTGGCGCTTCCACAGAGAGCTAATGGCCTGGCAGCTAGCGGAGAGGAAGTCTGCTTTCTCATTGGTCCATTCATAGCACTTTATACCCGACTGACCGGCATGTTTACTGAGATACAAATGGCATTTTCCTGAAAACAAAACGTCCCGCTGTACATCACTTAATTCACAAAACCGCCCCCGCTTGGCATTCATTTGGTCTAGTAAGCATTTGCGACCCACATTCATCAGCATAAGATTAATTTTTAAGTCATGCTAAATTTTTATGTCTTGAATTCGGCAAAGTGCATTTGAATGTATTCCCGCCTGTTCATTGGGCGCACAGCCTTTCAAAGCGAAAATCACAAACATTCCCATTAAGGGGCGTTCTGAATCATTCACGAGAACGAATGCCCGGGATTCATCCCTTAGGCAGGACTTTGACATTGACATTGACATTGACATTGACATTGACATAGGCTTCATAAAAAGACATTTCAGGAACACAAGTCTGGGGGTGATCAGTATGGTGAAGACACCCCCCCCCCATCAAATGTAAAAAATGTACTTTTACAGATGACGTCCAATCAAACCACCGATACATCTTACTAATTTCTGTGATCCATCTCATTACTCACTCACTTTTTCTGGTCCTTTTTTTTTTTTACAAGTAACAACCAGTATTTCTTGCTAGACATTATATATTATTTTTTTAAAGCAGAGGCCCTAGAGCAGTGGTGTCAAACTCAATTTCATTGTGGGCCACATCAGCATTATGATTGCCCATAAAAGGGCCGGTTTTATGTTTAAGACTATATGTCCAGAGCATCCCCTTCCCTTACATTAGATGTCAAGAGTCACCCCCACCATCAGAAGTTGAATCCTCCACCCTCCCTTGCATCAAAGTTCACCCCCTTACCTTATGGTGCTGCTGGGAAGTAGCTGGATGCATTGCTGGAAAGCAGAAAGTACAGGGTCTGGAGGAGGACCCGAGGTAGGCTGGAGCTCCCCTGCAGCTGCAGGACAGGTGCGAGGGCCACATGAAATGGCTTGGAGGGCCGGACCCGGCCCGCGGGCCTTGTGTTTGACACCTGTGCCCTAGAGAATAAACTGGTGGGTGTTGCAATATTTTATATCACATGCTATATGCACAGCTTTGTTTTTTGATGCAATTTTTTGGGGGAAAAAATACACTTTTTTGAATTCTAATGCACAAAAACACATTATAATACCTAATTGTTTGGTAAAAATTTAAAAGATGATGTTGTGCCGAGTAAATAGATACCAAACATTCACGATTTAAAATTGCGCACTAAAAGAAAATAAGGACAGGGGGCGCATTACGTTTGCTACACTGAAAATGCATTTAGAGTAAAATTGCATATTCGCAAACGAGTGTTAGAATCAGGCAGTTAATATAAAAGTCCATCAAGTGCATCATCCAACACGATCTGCTGGCCTGTAGACTTGGGTGGGATGAGAGTCCAAAAAAACGCTGCCACGTTTCGAGGGTGACCCCTCTTCCTCAGAGCTTGGGACTGCCGGTGGGACAGGAGATCCCAGGAAAGCTAAGGAAGGCGACGTCCCCTCCCGCTGCTTGTTGAAGCAATCCAGCGGCTAGTTAGCTGCTAGGGTTTCTCTTACAAGAGAACCGACCGTCGGCTCTAAAAAACAATACGGGGATGAGGCCTGCAGCATGGTGACTCCTGCGGAATAATGTCCCCAACAGGGAAATCAAAAAGTCCAGAAATAAAAACCGATTTCCCTTTAACTGTCTCAATCGTGCAAAAGTGTATCGATCAGGTGAGCCTCTTCCTAGTATGGAAACCACCCCATGTGTGCGCTCCACCACAGGTCTATTAGCGTTTGTTACAACTTGGTAAATCACTGCAGGGTCATGGAGAAAGTTGCCACTTCCATCAAGTAACTCTCATCATCTCTGGGTCAAGAGAGCATACGTAGGGTAGAAAGGAACAATTGCCCCACATAGTGTAAAATCGCTCAATAAAATTTTATTATAAGGTTAAAACTGCTCACATCAAAATAAAAAATACTCAGTACTGAATATCTACAAGCAGTCTTGCAGCTGCATGGACTGCTTCCTCGTTACTTAGTGCGTGGTGACGTCACAAGAGCTAGCTCCTCCCTACGCATTTCGTCATAAGTCTGGATCCCTGGGGAGATTGTCTTTACCTAGCAAAGAGGGTTCCAAGCCTCAGGGGGCTGTTGCTGTCCTGGGAGGTCTCAGCAGTGGCAGAGCTGGGGACCTGGAGGCAAGCTAGAACTGGCTGCAGGACTCCACCAAAGGGTCCTGGTCTGGAGAAGAATTGAATCACTCACTGGACTGTGTCTGGAGAAAGCTGGAAGGTGGCAGCTGTCCTGGGGACTTGTGAGTAAGGACCATATACTGGTCCCTGGATATAAGTGCCAGAGGTAGCTTGGACTGAGACAGCACTCGTAGGGTCTTTGAGTAATGGCCATTCCCTATCATGGAGTGTGAGCCTAGAGAGGAGTGTTCCTCTGTTACTGTGCAGGGTTCTGGAGATTGCGCTGGTTACCTATAGCTGTGACGTAGTGCAGGGTAACCAGATGCCAAAGAAACATGCCTCATGGTCTACAGCTGTGGGGCCTTAACCACCTGCCGGCCAGTCAGGTACGTGGTATGTCATTGGTCTTCAGTTGGTTTCTACCAGGATGATATGCAGCTGCAGGCACCATTATTTTACAGCCAGTGGTCGGCTCTCTGTGACAGCAATCGGAGAGGCTATCTAAGTGCTGGATTGCTTTTTACTGTGGGGCTGTGTCAGGTCACCTGAGGACAATTGACAAGGTGCGCACCGCTAGGTTCGGAGCACACCGCTAAGGTAATGAACCCTTAGCTGACTGCTGCAACAGGAGATCAGGATGGTGCAGGGAAGCAGAACTGCTGGGACCCTGACACAGATTGCACTGGGAGCTAGAGCATAGGTTTCCCCAGGGCGTGGAGTCTAAGAGCCAGCAGGTGTTCACCAGAGCCTCTGGTGGTGAGGATGGACTCGGCTGCAACTGGATCCAGGTCGCGGCCCCCGAGCGTCCCCAAGCTCACGCTCACGGCAGGCTACAGGTGAATGGAGAGAAAGCAGCGGTGCAAGATAGGAAGAGAAGGTCAGTGGGAGGGCCAAGGGTCAGGGCTACAAGCAGACAGAAACAGACAGGAGGCACGCCAAGGTCGGGGTCACAGGCAAACAAGGAAGGTCAAAGAAGAAGCCGAGATCAGGGTCACTAGCAGACAAGAAAGGTCAAGAACAAGCCAAGATCGGGGTCACTAGCAGACAAGGAAGGTCAAAGAACAAGCCGAGATCAGGGTCTCCAGCAGACAAGGAAGGTCAAGAACAAGCCAAGATCGGGGTCACTAGCAGACAAGGAAGGTCAAAGAACAAGCCGAGATCAGGGTCTCCAGCAGAAAAGGAAGGTCAAGAACAAGCCAAGATCGGTACACTAAAACAAATGAAGAGCACACGGCAGAAGCAACCACACAAAGCCTAACACACAATATTGGTTGGCAATGAGGCTTGCAGCACATGCTTTAAAATAGTGTTTCCTTAATTGGAGACTGGGGTGGAGTTCTACTGAGAGGAGATTACTTAGCACACAGGTGATGATGTGCACGGCCTCTAGGCTGACACAACCAGAGAGGTAAGCAAACAGACAGCACATGAAATGTATTACAGGTTCATTACAAGCTGTCTGTCCCACTGGGAGACCCAAGCTACCAGTTAGCATGTCGGCCAGCAAGTCGGACACCCAAATAAAGCTGGGATCAGCTTTGATCGGGTCTCTGCTATGGTAACCCAGAAGTGATGACCTGGCATTTCTTCCGGTATACCTGGATGTCATGGGCGCCATTTTCAAAAACATCAAAAGTTTTCAGATACACCGATCTTGGTGCAGAGGAGGAATTTGGGGTCTTATTGACCCCAGATCCCTCCATAAAGTGTACCTGTCTCATGCCTCTTCCTGTCACATGGATCTTTACATTCCTTGTGACAGCAATAAAATAGCAAAAAATTCATAATTAAAAAAATAAATAAAGTCCCCCAGCACTCCCGTGCTTGCGTGCAAAAGGTGGACGATCAGCCTCTATGCTATTAGGGAGGAACTGGATTACCAGCGACCCTCGCAGAGGTAGCGCTTTATGTTAAAGGTGGACTTGGCCTTTAATTCGAAGCGCTGTGTGAGTGTAAATGTACAGTCAGCAACGTCTCAGCTTTCAGATTTCTAGTCATTTATATGCTGTGCCTCTGCTTGCTTTCCGCATCTCAATGTCTAATGGGATGAAGTGAACCGTTGACCTTATGTGAGGAACCACTGTGATGGTGTCTGAGGTGGACTGGATGGGAATTTGTCTACCACTAGAGCGTGAAATGGATCTGGATCAGACAGCTCCGCTCCCGCTAAGAGTCAAAGGTCCCATTTCCAGGCTAGACATTATTCATGCCGCGTTTTATGTCATCTCACCCATAATCAGTCTACTGTAGATGGACTACTCAACATTAAAGAAAATGTATGGTTCTTATGTCTCCATGTATATTTACCACCATGCAGGAGGTGGAGAACTTCAAGAGAACCCCTTTTCATGCTTATTAGTGAACTCTACAGCCAAATATAGCTGAAAAGCTGGAAGGGGGGCTCCAGGAAGGGAGAGTAATGAGAAAGGGGGGTTCAAGAGGGAGCAGTAAGTGGGGGCTCCAGGGTGGGAGTGCTGAGAAGAGGGGCTCCAGGGGAAAAGCACTGAGGGGCGGTAGAGGTGAGCAGTGGGGGAAGGGGCATGGCACTCCAGGGGTAGATTGAGAGAGGCAAATGGGCTTTGGGGAACAGGGAGAAAGAAGTGAGGGGGCCTCCAGGTGGG